>JALPQD010000363.1:1200000-1542500 GCA_023101885.1 Typhlomys cinereus | reverse complement strand
GGACCTGAGTTTGATCTATAGCATCCACATAGAAAAGCCCAGTGCAGGGCACACATGTGTAACTTCAGAGTTGGTAAAATAAAAATAGACAGGTTGCTGGTCAGTCAGTCTGGCATAATCATTGAGTTCTTGGTTTAGGAAGAGATGCTGTCTCCAACAATTAGCTGAATGCCCAGACCTATGAAGAGTGTGAACCTCCATGTGACATGTGGGAAGCAGAAGTGGGAACAATTAGGAATGAAAAATCAGGCTTAGGTCAGAGGGAGATAGGATGTCCAAGCCAACTTTATTTGAAGTGAGCACAAGTATTTAAACCAGGGAAAAACCAGAGGACAGCAGAGCTAAATTCTTTGCAATATACACATTTTGAAGCTTATCTAGGCCAGCAATAAAAAGCAGATGTGACACCTAGTTGCTATATGGGGACAGACATGGTGTCTCCAGGTAGAGTTAGCTATACACTGTGAGTTAATGTCCATAACCTATAGATAGATAAAGTACTTTAATGGTCTCAAAATGCACAGAGAAGAAACTGCAGAAAGAATGCCTTGGTGTCATTGGTCTGAGAAGAACAAAGGCAGACCCTACAGGAGGAGGTTCAACTCTTACTAATAGAAGAGCTCCTTGCCTGCAACTGTCTGCATGTACCAATGCATCATACTCAAGGGAGCAGGCTTAGGCCTTGGTGCCTCCCACAACTGAAGAGCAATAGAGTAAGACAACTAATGTAGACTTAAGCATATGTGCACGCATTGCACATGTAGCAATGCATACATGCAAGCACAACACACACACCACTATTGATCTATAAAAGAGACCACATATCAACATCTTTTTCATGGATCTCATGCACTTTTTTTTATAACCAAAGCTGTGGACTTATACTCTAATGTCCTGTTTTATTAGTCAGATCTATTTTACTGTGAGGGCTTTGAACATCCTCCAACTTATGGCCCAGTTTTATAGATGGCAAAATGAGGATCCCAAGAAACAAAATAAGCCAGTCATTAAACAAAGCAGTTGACATAAATCAATCATTGAAGTTATTAAAGAATAAAAAAATTAATGCAAAGTCATACTGCTAGAAAGAGTCTTTCTTCATAATTAATTATGAAAATTCCATGTCTAATCTGGAACTAAACATATCTGTAAAAGAAAATTCCTTGAATAGCATGGATAATGCATCTTAATATCTAACAGTTTTTCCCATCAGAAATGTCATTCTTGAGTGTAATAACCTCTTTTCATGCAAATTAAGCTTATTTCCACATGCTCGATGCCTAACAGAGATCGATGGTAGCTTTAATAATAAGCATTGCACATGTGCATTTAAGTGTTTGCTTCATGTTCTCTCTCATTCTATGTTGTTGGCTTTTCATCTGAAGAATGTATGCTTTTAGTCCAGGAGGATAGCCTTGCTTCCCATTCATGTTTGCTGAACTGAGCATCTTGGCATCGTAGTCCTTCCTCTATATTTTTCATTTCTAATTAATCACTAAAGTATCTGTGATTTTATCTTCTCCATAGCTCTCAAATGTTTCAACTTCAGTGTTGCCTCCTTAACTCATGGCACAGTCACCATTCACCCAAGTGACCGCATTTGACCTCACTCAGAAATTTTTGTGACCTTAAGCAATTCCCAAGTCTTAGGAGTTCAACAAAACAAGCATTTGGGTTTTGGTTGTGTGAAATGAGGCCTATAGAGCAATGCAGAACTTGTCTGGGGTTGGCTGGGCTTGACTGAGCTCGCCTCAGTTTACCTGGCTCCTTTCTCCTCCTGGGATTTAGGCTAAAGGAGCAGCTACTATGGGAAGTTAGGTCTTTTCTATCAAACCAAAGTGCCTCCATTTTGGCTCCAGCCTCCATTTCATAAGGAAATGTCTGAGAATAGTTTGTCCATCGCATTTATCAAAATTTAAACAAAGGGACCAGCCTGCGGCACCAGACTTTTGTATGTGGGTAATAGGGCTCTGAACTGAGGCATGGTAATACTTTACCCAAAGCACCATCTCTCCAGAGACCCAAAGAAAGAAAAAATGTTATTTTCTACCTCTCCCCCCCTGCATATTTGCAGACTTGTCCATCCAACCTCTCTCCACAGACAATTTAGTTTATTTATAATTTTTTTTGGTTGTTCTCCAAACACTTTCTGTTCTTTCTTTGGACTTGGCTCTTCCTGAATCCTTTGTTAGTAAGTTTTCTTCCTTTTTGCCCCTTCTGGGGCCATGCTTCTCTCTTCCTTTAAAGCTTCCCTTGGAAGATTATTGGCTTTCTCCCTAACTCTTTTGCCAGGTGAATACGCAAATTGTTCGCTCAGTAATTTAGACTCATGTCGTATTATTTCTCTTTCATAAAGGTGACATTTTCAAAACTGCTTTGATTACTTTGATTTGACACTCCAGTTTGCATAATGAAAACTTAATTTAACTTTTTATATTTCAAAATGGGATACCCCCTTAGTAATTCTTTAGTTTTCTTATAACATAAATAAGGATATAATGGTACATCACTATTCTTCATTTTCCTCTCTATGTGTGGTTTTGGTGCTCATAAGTCCAGCTGGTTAAGACTCTGGTGTGCATGTTGGTACATATTTAGATTCCTAACTTCCGAAACTATTAATGTATTTGACAAGTTTTAAAATAACAGATGTGCCTATGAGTGTAAGCTTCAAGGAAATAGAATGCATTTTTTTAAAGGCATGGATGAGTTATTAAGGAGAAATAAGGGAAAAAAGACACATTGTATCTTCCAGAAAAAAAAGGGTGAGAAGAAGAAGTTGTTATTGGTCCAAGTATCAGAGAGGATTTAGGTCCCAACAGAGGCTCTGTCTGGCTTTAGGTTTGGTCTTACATTTGGCCTCTGAGCCAGTGTTGTGGTCTGAATCTGAGCTCTGTCACTTGGTACCTGAGCCAAGAGTGAATGACATATTCTCTATGTCTCAGTTTCTTCATTTGCAAAACTCCAATGGAAAGACGTATATGATAGATTTTATAAGCATGCACATCAATTAATTAATTAGCCAATCAATTAGCCAATTAATTAATTTTGAACACATGTGTGTGCCTGTGTATGTGTGTGTGTGCGCATGTGCGTGTGCGTGCGTGTGTGTGTGTGTGTGTGAGTGTGTGTATATATACCAAAAGGCATTTGAGTGTGTGTGTCTGTGGAAACCCAAGGGTGTCATGGGGGTATTTCCATCTTGGATTGCCCTACTTCTTTACTGCTTTGCTCCAAGTTTTCCTGGCTCTGTCTTTTCAGAATGGGATGTACAGGCTGCCACCATTTCTGCCCAACATTTTTATGTGAGGATCTTGGGATCTGAAATCAGGTCCTTTTGCTTGTGAGACAAAGGCTTTAACTCCTGAGCATCCCCCCTCCCCCGTCCCATTATTTTAATATAAGAGTAATAATATGCAGACTCAGGTTATCAATGGAACACATGTCTTAGAATAGTGTAAGGCACCTGGTTAATTTCCACAAAATGTTATTAGTTCTGGTTTGGATGTCTTCCATGTCTCCTTTAAATTGTGTGTGTGTGTGTGTGTGTGTGTGTGTGTGTGTGTGTGTGTGTGTGTGTGTGTGTGTGTGTGTGTCGGGGGGATGAGGTGGGGGTGGCTGCCTGCTCTTATACATCTGGGTTGGAGCTTGGAGTCAAAGCCGTTGTATGAGATGTTGAAGATTATAACAAGTAGAACTAATCACACACGTCTTTCCCATCTCGTCCCACCCAAACCATTTGAGGATGCTGCCCCCTGGTGGCCTTTTTCAATGGCTTCCAGGGTTTTATGGGTTTCAGTTAACATCAGGATTTTAGTTGCCTTCGCCTTCCTTCAATGTTAGTTAATTTCTCAAGAGTTATTGTATTTCCTCAGAGGCATTACGTGAAGCATATCATAGGCACATATGTGTATTTAAAAACATGAATGCGAGATATGATTCCTATTTGAATGGCTAGAAGTGACAAGAAAATAACATGTACACTTACAAAGTGTATTATTCAAGTCTTTTTTTTAAATAAAATATTTGAGAATGAGATAAATATTATCTAACCCAAGGACTTAAGTAGGATCTCTTAGCCATTGTCTTAGACATCCTTTTAAAAAGAAATCTTTATGTCCTGTAGTATATAGTATTGTATTTCATATCAAAATTTAAATTTTATATTAAAATCTTTTATCTTGACCAAGTATTTTCTAGTGCTAGGGACAAAAAAAATATTGTCCTTAAACTTGTAGCTGATAGATGTTTGCAAAGTCTACTGCTCACAGATCATATGCTGTTCAGCAGGAAACATCTTTAGTCCATGTCCCCACTGCCTTAATCCTGTTTCTCCAGGAGTGTCATACACAGACATTTCTTTTTAAGAGAGACTGTGCGAAACTCTTTTCTGTCGATTCATTTGTGAACTGACACTATTCGGGAATGTCTTTAGTGAGGGCGGATCACCTCTTCTCTTGGTGAACTTCCAGCACCAAAAAAGCAACATCAGAAGATCGGTGACCATTTATTTCCACACTGGTTGTCGTTTCTGGTGAGAATAAAGGAGTCAACTGGAAGGCTCAGCCTGCAGGGAGTCCCTCATTCTCTCCACACTTCTGCTGTCAGTCGCATTGTAGGAGACACATTATTCAAGCCACAGGCTCTCACCTCCCAGGTAACTGAAGCCAGCAGGAAGCTCTGTTTGACATCCAGCATGCTCTTTATCAAACTTTTTGTCGTGATGGGAAGAAATGGACCAACGTTCCTTTTATCTTGCCCCGTTTTAATGCTACCCAGTAGGTGAATGCTTTTGAGTGTGTCTTGGCTAAACTCTTTGACACTGACTCTGTGGTCATAAATTTTCCATAATAATAAAAAAATTCATGGTTTCCCCATCTATGTCACACAAGGTTTTACATGGTCATGTGTTTATTAAAAGTATATTTAAAATTCTGCAGCTGGGAATCACCGCATGGAAAATACAACTTCATTTTCCTTCCTGGTTTCTGGAAGACAGAAGAGCCTGTCTGTCTGTCAGGAGACAAGGATCCAACCTTAACAAAGCAATACTGAACTTTGGAGTCAACCCTATAGACTTACTGAACAGTCTTGATGTCTTATGATAGTAAAAAGACTCTCAAAAGATAAGAAAATGAATTTTTTTCCTTTGCAAGTAGTTGATTTTCAATGAGCAAGCCAGTGATGTTTTTACTACAGTTTATTGACACATGTACTTCTAATGCAATTGTTTACCTTTTATTACATGATTAAACTGCATACTAATTTACTTTTTTAGAAGTAGAATTTGTGACATTTTACTGGGCTACAGTGTCTGTTTCAGAAGCAAAGAGCTAACTTTGTTTTAAGTGGAGCACAGTTTGTTGTGAAACTTGTACATTTCTGGTTCCTGCACAAGCTAGTGTTTGTTCCAGCTCCTAAGAATTCAAAGAAGACAGCAGTAGACAAATAAATTGCCACTTTATTTTAGAACAACACTGTAGAGTAGTACCTTTTGTGATTTAAAACTGATAAATACTTGAAATATCAGTTATTTCAGAGCAATTTTCATAACAGTGTTGGAGACATGACATGTATGGAAACACTTAATTTTCTTACCTTAGAATTAGCACAATCATCTCACAATTCAGAATTAATGTGTTAAGTCAATATCTATCTGATATTACAGCCAGACTATTTAAAGACCTTAATACTGAAAGGAACGGATACAGCAACTGATTATTTTTTTCATTTTTTTTTTCCATCCAAAATGCTGTTGACATTTGGGACTGGATAATTCCTTGCTGCAGGCAGCTGTTGTGTGAGTTGTAGAATATCTCCAGCATCCCTGGTTGACACACAACAGATGCTAGTAATATGTTCTTCCCCATTGTAACAATCAGAATGTGTCTCCAGACATTGCCCAGTGCCTTCTGAGGGTAATTTATTTATTTACTTATTTACTTGCTTTTTTCTGTAGCTGTTGCTTCAGGGTCTAAGTCTGTAGCTCAGGCTGACCTTGAATACTAGTCAGCCTTCCTGGTTCAGACTCCCATTGCTGGGATTACAGACAAGAATCCCATGCCCATGACCAGAGCAAGTATTTTAAACCAGTGCGTTCCATTGCTTCCAGTGCATTCCATGCATTCCATTGCTCGTCTTCCTATCTCAATTCAGAACTTGTCATTTTGCCTGCCTTCCAAGATTGAACGTAGGATATGTATCATATGTATCTGTTAGATAGAGGTGTCAATTTGATAATTGAAAATTGAGCCTTTAGGTGCACTGTTGAAATTATTTAGTTCAAGGAAGCCCTCAGCAAGCCCGTATCCCGTATGGAAGATTGTCTAGCTGATATGGGAAACCAGCCCACAGTGGGTGGGAGCTCTCTTTTGGCAGGTGGATAAGATGGAGAGAACTCGTTCAATATTTTGGCCAAGTAGCAAGTCAGAAGGTTTGCCCCTCTCTCAGCTCTTTGTATGGAAAGGGTGTGGCTAGTTCCCTTAGCTGCTGATGTGGTTATGAACACACCTGCTATGATGACAAACTGTAACTAAACTAGAATAAGCCCCTCGTTCTGTAAGGTGCTTGGGGTCTGTATTTATCAGCAACGAGAAGATGAAGCTAACACAGGATAGATGTACTTTTATATGCTCTGCCTACATCATCTTTCTGCCCAGCCCTGGTAACACCTGCAACAAGCTTCCCCATAAATGTGTATTTTTTGTTGAATAAAGTTTCATCTTCTTTTGGTGGCCATCAAGGGGACATGCAGTGGCTGAATGGAGTGATCTCAAGACCATAGGGATGGGGACACCAACAGTCTGCATTCTGCTTACTGTGCCTGAGCTTGAGGTCATCCATCCATCCAAGGATGGGCATATCTGCTTTACAGACATTATGTAAGATCAGAAGAGGATGCTACTGTTCCTTCCTCATTGTAAGGGCCACTATGGCTAATATTCCTGTGGCCAAAAACAAACAACAACAACAACAACAAAAAAAAACTTAAGAGTAAAGCATGAAAAATATATAATTCAACTCTTGCGAGACTGTGGAGCCTTCAGGTATGAACATTTAAAAATCTGGGGGAAACTGTTTATTTTAATGCCCAGGCTTGATTCAGACATATGCACCCCTTTGACCACCACTGGACTCCTGGGGCTGTGCTCACAGGCTTCAGAGTACAGTAATTCTGTGTGTGAATAGGATGCCCGTGGCTGCATACTTGGCTCCTGACACTTAGTCCCTCCGCTGGCCAAATCACATGGCAAGCTTGGCCACTAGGCCATCTCAGCTGGGATTTCAGATGTTCTCAGGGTGGTAACAGTCCACTGCTGTATTGTGGGCAAGACGGTTTTCGTATTCATTTCAGGAGCTTGTAGACGTGCTACTGAGGATTTTGGTTCCAATCATAGCAGTAAAAGTCCCACTGTGCAATTTTTAGAACTACTTGATACATTTTATTTTGGAATCCACACCCGTAACTTGTTTGGTCCTTACAAGGTTGTTTCTGTCCAGCAACATTTGTGGTCATATATCCATTAGAAAGAACTGAAAGTCAGGACATGAAATGCTGGCTCAGGAATGCATGAACGATTTTCTAATATTAGATCGGCGCTGTATCAATGGACAATTTAATGTCTAGACACAATTATGCTACCGCCATATACCCTTGTGACTGTGGAGACTAAAATTTAATAAGATGTAAAATATGTCAAACAAGAGAGGGCAATGTACAAAAAAGCTAAAAAGAGAAACTGAGCTTGGGAGGATGTTGTAAAAACATTTATGTATGTTCTGCTGTAGCCAAATGGAAAGCAGCTCTGCTCGCCAGAAAAGAATTCCAAATTTTTATAGAAAATCACTTCATTAATGTAAAATTATATGTCTGTGTTTATATATGTTTTCCTATAAATGTTAATGACTGTTTTCCATGTTTTTAGCTATCATTTATTTATATTTGCATTTCAGTGGCTGAGAAATGTGGAATAATTGTCAGATTTCAAAAGTTCTGAAAGAATCATCTTCATTTCAGATTAAACCTGTTGCTAACAATGCTGTTTCTCACAAGGTGTAGAAGAAAGGTACTGGTCTCATTCATGTGATTCGTCAGCAGGGACTTTTTAGAGTTTGATTACCAATATTATTGGTAACTTCCCATCTGTGGTTCTGAAACTGATCTTGTTCATACAGCAAGTGTTTCTAATCTCAGTTGTAGCCATTCTAATGAGAACATGGTTGAAAGTCAAGTGCAGGTGTGTTTTGCATTCTTTTTTTTCCCCCCTCTGCTCTAATATGATCTCAAGAAATCAAGGGTTTAGGGGAAGCTGTGGGAGTGAAAAGCCTAGGGTGTCCCGTGACGATGGTCAGCACATAGCCTGAGACTGATTAACGGCTTGACCGGACAGCTCTGGGCACCCACGGAGAATGGCCCTGGCCACAGCTCTCAGGCAGGAGAAGTTGTTTCTTCCAAAAGCAAACAACCTTCGACCCATGGGCTTCTCTGGGTCCATCAGGTCAACCGTTGTTTTACAGATCATCAGCAATTGTCTTTCTCCGTGTGTCAGGAGCCTCTAGAAATATTAGATGGGGATAATTAAGTGGTGAATAAGGGTCAATGTGGACAAATAAATCAATCTGATAGTTCGAACACAGACTGATTGAGCAAAAACAAGGAATTCTGCCATGCCTGTTACCGTGGCGCTGGACGGGAACTGACTTTGTTAACATTACATCCAAAGGCAGCAAGTGGGAACGCTTTGTATGGGATCAAAAGCTGAGCAAAGAGACACGGGATTTAATTGTTCAGCTTTATTTTTGAAATAAAGACATGCAGCGCCTCTGTTTAGTTGACTTTAATGGAGCACAAAACCAAAGCTATTCTTTAGCATGCTAATTGAAGATGCTTTCCTCTGGCACAACAGAAATGCAAGAAATACCAGGAGTTATCGTTGGATTGAGGGGGAGTTCAGTTAAAGAATATGAAGGGAAAGTTAAGGTCCTATTTCTGGTGGGAGATGACAGCAAGAACACTATAGACACATTCTAATAGGGTACATATTTGACACCACTTATGAAACATCTAGTGAAAGTGTGTGTGATGGGACTCTGTTGAAATCAAGTATGAGCTCACAAGGAGGAGTTGGTGAGGCAGAAGAAAGGAAGAACACACATGGGGGAAATTCAACAAGGCCATCATTAATGTGCTAAATTATTTCTAATATCTCTCACCCTCCTAAGTCCATGCCTCTCAAAGGAGAAAAAGACAGAGAATCATTAGAAAGGCTCCTTGTTTCTGTAGTTTGGTTTCCTAAAATTATCATCAAGGACATGCAAAGGAACAAAGAGGAACTTTTCATTAGCAACAAACATGCATCTTGGATATTTCATTTGACATCGAAATGTTCTGGCCATCAATTTTACTTCAACCTACCCTTAAGATTGCAGAAATAAATGTGTCATTCAAGCTATCATTTCATGGCCATAGTTGGCACTGTTCCTTCACATTGTCACATCAACTTACTTAGATGAGTTTGTAGTAGACAGTATGGGGCATGGGATTTAATAAGAGACTGTAGGTAGCATTCCTCTTGAAGAGCATCGTCCTTTAAAAACTGATATCAGTGCAAGAATCTAAGTTTGAGAGATAAGCTTATGAAAATACATCCTATATTTCAATGATCAACACCTCACGTATTCATTAATGAATCAGGTTTATCATAAACATGATCATTATTTTGCAATCCCATTCAAAAGAAAAGTCTATGGAGACAAGAGACATTAAGTACTTCTGTCCCTCTGTGAATTTTGTATTTAGCTAGCCTGAAGAAGTTAGTAATGTGCACAATCGTCATGGTAAAAGGTAATTTATTAGTTTAAAGACATCCAACTGATTATTCATCAGTTCCCCTGTCTGGACATTTGTCTTCATTTTTTACAAAATTTAAGCACCGGGAATAAATACCTATTGCTTGGATTAATGAAGATAACACTATATGTTATTAATGTCTGCACCATGTTAATACAAAAAAACCGAGGAATAAATTATAGGGGGAGGTAGCTCCCCCCATAAATAATTTCACATAAAGAACCCAAGAGAAACTCCACCATGGGCTGCCCGCTCTGAGAAAGTGGGCTGAGAAAGGTGTAATGCACTGTGGAGGGAGATGAAGGCGAGCTCCCACCATATCCAATCAGCCTTTTTCTGAAAGGTCAGGACATTCTGTCTGGGTCCGTTTGTGTTTGTGATTCTGCCGTTTCCCTATTCACCAACACAATGTAACTGTCAGTCTCAACAAGGGTTCCTGGATCCACTGGCTCCACAGCTCTCGGGGTAACATACAATATTTCACATCCACAAAAGAATTCAGCGTCGGCGTGGGCAAACCATATGATGGCCACAGGGAGCAATATGGTCACACCCTACTGAGCACTCTTAAGGGGCCTCTGTGAGGAGCTCCACCAACAAAAAGAATCCGGCTTTTGCTCTTCGGAGCCTTTGCGGACTTGCCAAATAGCATTTTAATGTTTTGGTTTTTAGCAGCAGAAGCAAAGGCAAACATTCCTCCCTCTGCTGCGGTTCAACCGATGGAAGACAGCTTTACAGCTTTGTGAAGCATTTGCAGGCATGGACTTAGGAGGATGAGAGATATTAGAAATAATTTAGCGCATTAATGATGGCCTTGTTGAATTTCCCCCGTGTGTGTTTTGTTACATTATTTATTTCTCTTCCCAAACAAAACCAGACACTAGTTCAGATTTATAAGGGTAAAGGATGGGTTCTGACAGTCGAGGGAGACCAAAAGACCAATACCCTAACATAATTTTTAACCAATGGGATCCAAACTGAACTCTAGAGAATTAACGCATATGGTACATTTTCAAAGGATTTGGCCTCGAATGCTATTTTTTGACTAGCTGATTGATTTAAGCTGTGGTCCAGTCTGTCGCTTCATTCAGAGGAAAATTAGATAAACAATTTACATAAAATGATAGAAAAAAGAAACGAGGAAGGAAAAAGATTATCTTCATAGGCATGAAATATCATCACCAGATTTATAATTTTCTCCATTCTTTTCCCAAGTTTCATCACAAAGGCAGTTTTTTCCATGAATTGATTTTTAAATAGTCCTTGAGTTTGTGTAGCAGCAAATATAATCTGAATGTATTTCCAAATATGTGTCTCTTTCTCTTCTACTCAGTATTTCTCCCACATAACTGAAGAGTTCAAGTTACTAACACAGAATTAATAATTAGTTAATGGTTTTTCTTTTCATGCTGAGTTTGAATTATATTTTAAAGCTTTGTTTCTAGTTTTACACTATTGACTGAGGGCTGATTGCTTATGATTGCTTATGCTTATGATTACATGCTTACTTACAAGAATATGATTTCCGTCTGTGACAATGGAAGGGCCAATGAAACTTAAGAACTAGAAATGATTTGTCTTTGTCTTTAGAATATTTTTCTACATAGTCACATCTTCTCATCCAAGGTTATAAGAGTTTCTCTAATTTATCTGAGATTTTATTTGCTGTTGCACTAAATCAACACTACCACTGTCTTTGCTATCAACAGAAAGAACCATTCTTAGCAAACAAGAGTTTTTATTGAAGTCGACCACTCAATATTTAGAGATTATACCAGCAAAAGCATGAAAAAGGTAAAAGAGAGGAAATATTAAATGAAAGAAAACACCACAGCTATTTAAGGGAAGACACGGTTATTAAAACGTGAATGTTATTGAGAACAACTACCTAATTTCCCTCATGACGATGCTTTCAATGCACCGAAAGCTGAACACAGGTTGAATGAGTTGGTTACGTTTCCTCTGGCACAAGGCAAAATGAGTCCTGTGATGTTTTTCTCAAAACAGAGTGGTCACATTTGCCATTAAGTTATTCAGGAGCCTAGAAAAGTGAACTAGTCATTTTGAACCCAACAGTATTTCTTCAGGCCAAGTCCTCACTAGTTCATGGTCATGTCATAGATGAATTTCAGGTGGCTGAAGCCTAGGATGGAAGGATCAAAGGAACATTCACCAGTTCAAGTGGCAAAGCCTTTGCAAGGGAGAAGAGTTGGAATAAATAGGGGCCTCAGCTGTAATTGCAATGATAAGTATCTCTCACACCGACAACCCTTGGGGCAATGTCTCACCCACCTCCTTCTTAGAGCTCTCAGTCCCTAGTGGTACCCACTGTTTTAAATACTAAACGTGTATTATACCGAAGAGCTCTGATAAATGATATGCCATAAACAATAATCCCTGTTAGCCAATTGCATCTGTTGACAGCTTGTGCTCTGGGGCATGTGTGAGTCTGGACAGAGAAATCAGTGCAGATTCTGTGTCCAGTCCTGATAGTGTCTTTTGTAAGGCCTCCTCAACGTCTGGATAAAACTCCAGACGTTGATGGTGATAGTTGATAGTGTATTTCTCTGGACCTTCAGCAAATCCAACATACAGAGTCTTTCACCTCCCCCCATGCACACACAGGTTGAAATTGTTTGGTCAGAAGACACAGGGCTTTGTGTTTTGCCGAGTTTTCAATAATTTCAATATTGGATAAAAAGGTAAGGAAACTCTTTCTTCCTGGATTTTTTTTTAAACAGGGTATCATCTGTCTTGGGCTGCCCTTGAACTCACTGTGTAGCTGAAAGTGACTTTGAACTACCTGTCTTTTTGTCTCTCCTCCTAAGTGCTGGAATTACATGTACATTGCTGGGGGCAGACATAAGGCTTCAGCGCATGCCAGGCAAGCACTCTACCAACTAAGCTACTCCCCTAGCCAATCTGGAATGTCTCGAAACTCCTTGCAAACTGCTGCCTTCTGGCCCATTTCTAGTCTCTCTAATTCTTCCAGCACAGTCAGAGTTCTTGCTAGATCCTAAGTCCTTCCACTGAAGGCGTCCAACTCTGCACTTAAAACTATGAAAAGGCAGAGTACAATTTCAGTGAAAATCAAAGAAATACACGATTCCCCTACTTAATGTGAAATGCGGAGAAGTAAGTTTATATCAGTTAAATAAGTTCTACCAACTTCAAGCTGAGCATTGGGATGCAATACAACTTGCAAGTTTAAAAAGGTCTTTAAAAAGGTCTCATCAGAGCTGTGGGTGCTGAGGCATTTCTGGCCTTTCATGGGGACATAAGAATTAGAGGATGAGCTGCAGAGACAGGTAGATCTGTTCTGCATCTTCGAAGGTGGCCTCCAGTCAGCGGATGGACGCCTAGGGCTTGACCTGCAGTTTTCCTGGCTGAGTGGGAGGCGCAGTGGTGACTAAGGCAGCATAAGCCACATCCCACCCAAGGTGCTCTGTGCAGGTGCAAGGAGTTAGCCTGGGAGCTCTACGTGCAGCGCGTTTTTCCTCCTGAAGTCTAATCATCCTCTTCAGGATGGCTACCTTTAGCCTTCTCCTTTCATGGTGGGAGACATGAGGTCCATGGTTCCTCTTTGTCTGCATTTTACTTTTCGCTGCTTCAATTAGTTTCAGTCAGCCTTAATCTGAAGATATAAGTTAACAAGACAGAGAGAGAGAGAGAGAGAGAGAGAGAGAATTTTTCATTCACATGACGTTCATTATAATATGTTGTCAGAATTCTTCTATTCTATCATTGATATTTTTAATCTCTTAATGTCTAATTTATAAATTAAACTTTGTCACATACAGTAAAAGATGCACATGCATAAAAGAACATAGTACATATAGTAAATACACATATATATGAATATGTGTATATATACAAAAGAACATATATTTAATATGTATACATAGATAAACATTTTATTATTGTATATGGTTTCAGGCATTGTCTAGAAGGCTTGAAATAAATAAATCCCTCATAGCTCAGAGGGGGATACTATGCTGAATGTCTCTTTTTTCGTGTGTGTTACACAGCAGCTAATAAGGAACAGTTCACAGGGCAGATTTCCTTGGTTTCTGTCCAGGCTCTTCAGCAGTCTGTGGTTTCTCACAGCTGCAGATCGTCTAAAGGGGCTTGCAGTTGTCCCGCACAAACTCTTTCTGAAGGGAAACATTAGCACGTGGAGCTTTTCCTGCATGCCCTCTCTCCCACAAACTCATTGAACTTTCATTCTTTCCTTCCGCTTTCCCCATATGCTCTAGTGGTCTAGAATGATCTGACTTTCCTCTCTGTTGAGACAATCTTTCTAAAGTGTCCGCTGGTCTGTAGCTTTATCTTCCTTTATGCATTGCTCTCCCTTCTAGGCCCCCAGAGTGTCCCCAGAGTTCTTCCGTGAGGCCAGAATGGTTCTTCTCCTTGTTATCTACAGTGAATGCTTGTGTCTTCTGTGAATCTACAGAGTGTGGCACAACAGTTGTGGCCTGGATGTCCTCAAGATGCCACATGCTGCCCAGAGCCTGTGTTTCTTTGTCTGTAAAACCCAGGTAATAATACACATGGCAGTAACTTTAACACCTGAAAGAAATGTCCTAAAAAAGCTTTATAAGCAACGACGCTGTTATTACAAGTTACTACTGCTATATGTGTTTTACTTTTTTCCTTTTCTCTTAAAGTATCCAGCGCAGCCTAGAATGTCAGGTCAATACAATGAATGGCTGAACCAGTGAGATCCGTGAAGAATTGAGTTCCGAACAAGGTTCCACTGACATTAAACATCTGGCCCAGAGCTTGAGCTCTGCTCACTGTTTTGTGAAATCAGACGGTTTATCCAGTGTCTACAGGATCTCCACCCTGGTACTAGGAGAGCTTTTAAAAATCTACTAGAATGATGAATATTAATTGCACACTATTAGAGTGACATATTAATTGTATAAATTAAGAGTCCACCTTGATATTCACACATATTACATAGTATGCCCATCCGCTCTTCTTTCTAACATAGGGAAGTTTTCAAAAAATGTACATAACTTAAGTCAGTTTAGATTCTCAGGGCATTCCATTCATGCATAATTACTAGATTTTTTTTTAATTTTGAAACAAGAAGGACTGAAAATATAGAACCCAACATTTTTTTCTGGACTAACACTCCTGAATTTGATAGTTTGGGTTTCTATTAATAGGGACATTCTCATACACACACACACACACACACACACACACCACCCCACTTAAACACAAATTCACCAACAGGAGATCAACATGGATACACCCAAGAACTTAGTCAGATTTCAAGTATTGTCTGAACAACATCTTCAGTCAACAGAATCTGCTCAGACTCATACCTGACTTCTCCTTAGTTTTCTTAGAAACTGGAATAGTTCTTTGGTACTTAACTTTTATGACCTTGACACTTTTGAAAACTGTTTTGTAGGATGTCCTTTAAGTGGAGTTTGTTTCACACTTCTCCGTGACTAGAGTCAAATTTCCAGCCTGGACAGGCGTCTCACAGACACCATGCTGGCTCTTCCGCTTGGTTCCATTCCAATGATGTTCATTTCGATGGCTTTCTTCAAGTGACATCTGCCAACTTTTTTGACTGTCAAATTCATCTTCGTCCCCCTCTGCAATTAATAAACTTTGGGGTTAGGTGTTGTGGTTTGTCTATATGGTTGCTGATAAATGGCCATCAAACTGCTTAAGGTAACAAGGGCTTTATTTTCTCTTATGATTACTGGTTACAGTTCTTAGTCCAGCTTGACGGGAGAGCACGCACCAACACCAGGGCCGAGGGAACTGGCCACACCATCTCTACACGACAGCTGAGAGAGGGACGATCCTTTCTTGCCAGACCAGCATATCTGGGCAAATGTACAAAAGGATGTCAACTTCCTCAACCAACTCTCTGTATTTTGAGCTAAGACCTGTTCATGGCCTAGTCCCACCCACCATGGACTGGGCCTTCTTCATCAGCTAAACAATCTCTTGCAGGTTTGCTCTGGGCTTAACTCAACCACTAATTCTCTACAAATGTGCCAGAGCTCAAACTTTCAACAGTTAAGTTGATGCTTGTGCCCGACCATGACAATGGGGGAGTCAAAAAATTGTATAAGTAGCTGTATCTTCTTAACTTCAAAAGTGGTAGCAAGTTGCTTGTAATACTCGTATGTTTTATGACTTTCTATGTTATTCAATGAGTTATCCTCTTTTACTAGTACCATTTATTTGGATGCTCAAAGTATTCCAGTTTGGTCAGTAAGTATCTGGACCATCTGGGTACATTGTTTTTTTCACACATGCCAATCATTTTTAGAATGTGTCATAGTTAGGTATAGGTGTCAACTTGACAGTTCAGAGTTTGAGCTCTGGGCACATTTGTAGAGAATTAGTGGTTGAGTTAGGCCCAGAGCAAACCTGCAGGAGATTGTCTAGCTAATGGGGAAGGCTTACCCCATGGTGGGTGGCACCCAGGCCCTGAAATAAATACAGAGAGTGTCAACTTTCTCAAGAAAGTGAATATGTGCACACGAATACTTTTATATCCATGCTTTTGACTACTTCTATCTGCATACTCTGAAACTAGATCACACTAATTGCTATGAGTATATTAATTTATCCTATTCAGTATTTGCGACTCTTCTGCTTTAGAAATTCAGGACTTTGAAACAAATACTGATAAAGAAAATGATCTAGAAATCCCCTTTACTTCTTTTTTTAATTTATTTTTTCCACTCATACAAACTTGATAGGTACCCCATTCTCCTCCCTCCCTCCACCCTCCCTGGATCCCCTTGCTCCCTTCTCCCTTTTCCCCTTCCTTTCTCCCTCCTCCCTTTCTCCCAGTGGGCTCCCTCCTATTCCTGGAGCATCCTTTAGTGTGCATGTCAAACTTCCCTCTGGATCCTCCTCTCTGATGACACCTCATCATTGCCTAGAGCTCTTTTTTGTGTTCCCCTTTAGTATAGGAACACTATTGTGGGTGTTAATCCCTTGCCTCTAAGGATCTTAGAGCCTGTGATCCATGCTAGACTTTGGGGGGTCAATGACATGTTGGTCATTGCACAGGTCATGCAAAGTCCTATTATGATTACTTCGGCCCTAAAGTGTGTGGAGTGTCTTGCATATCGTTACTTCTCCTTATCTTTAGGCTCTTACAATCTTACTGCCCCCTCTTCTGCAAATTTCCCTGAGCTTTAGGATGGGGAGAGATTAGGCTGGCTTGGTGATTAATGGAGGGTCTCTGATGTTCTGAATTATGGTTATTCTTTTTTCTTCTTCTTCCAGTTTTGCTGTTCCTGCACTGCCCTTGGCTCCATCCTGATGGGTATTGGATGTCACTTCCTAGCCAGAAACAAAATGCTGTTAAAATAGAGTCTTATTTAAAAGTAGATTCAAAGGTAGATGGAATAAGAATAGGAGACCTCGGTGGGGGGGGGGTCATTCTCCAATTTTCAGGATGATTACCTTCTCTCTACCAGACTCTATTCCCCTCCCTTTCTGTTGAGATCACACCCTATCAGTTGCAAGTGACCAGGAAAGAAAGTCTGAGTTTAACCAGATGTCTCATTACTTACTTACAGTACTTGATGGTGGCCTGTATTCTCTGCTGTAGCATGATCCCCTCTCTCCTTGTTTCTGCCGGTGCCCTCCTTCCCCTTCCCTCCTGTTTACAATCTTTGCAATTACTGGAGGTATTACAATGATTTATCTTTGAGTGTGTTACTAAGTGGGTTTGGTACTAGGATCCACCTATTAGGGAGAACATACGGTGCTTAATTTTTGTATCTGGGATACTTCACTCAATATAATTTTTTCTAATTCCATCCATTTTCTAGCAAATTTCATTAATTCATCATTTTTGATGGCTGAGTAGTATTCCATTTTATAAATGTACCACATTTTCCTTATCCACTTGTCAACTGTTGGGGATTTGGGTTGAAATCCCCTTCACTTCTTATCAATTGCTAACTTTGAAAAAGTTTCACAAAGTTGTTAAGGGAGATCTCATCCCTTAAGTAGCTCTACTTTGTGAGGGTTTTGTAAGAACTCGTATGTGCATACACGTACCTACATACATGATTTTATGACAAAACATTTTAAGGTGGCTTTTCTGCAGGTTTATAGTACCATACAGTCCTTTATATCTACTTCATTGCAATTAAAGTCACCTTAATTGAGTAATTTTTTAAAGTTAGGAAAATATAGGAAAAATGATTGCTGTGTATTCAAAGACAGAATGTCTAAGTACATTTGCCTCTTGTCAGGAACAGTAGAATAGAAATCCCTCTAGAGAATGGAAAATGCTGTACACCCAGCAATCCTTGGCTAGCACATGTGCCTGAAGACATGGTTCTAGAACACCCACAAATTGCATCATTTGATTTGCTGCTGTGTCAGTCGCAAATGAGAGGGGATGGCTATGGTGGGTGGCTACAAAGCAATGTTCCTGTTCCTATCTTGTTAATTTCACTTTGCTTCAACATTCCTTTTAAAAAAAAAAAACTTTATTTACTTATTTATTTGTGTGTGTGTGTGTGTGTGTGTGTGTGTACACACACATGAGTGTGCATGTATGAATGACAGTGTTAGAGGGCACTGTGTATCTCTTTGAAGGACCAAGGGCGACTTTGGAAATCATCCTGGATTGTTTTTACCTCCTTTTTGCTTCACTCTGGGATTTCCCAGACTCCGCCCACCAGGGCTGGAGATACAGATCACTGCCACTTCTGCCTGGCATTTTTGTGTGGGACCTCGGATCTGAACTCAGAATCTTCTGCTTGTAAGGCAGAGTCTTAACCTTTGAGCCATCTCTCCACTCTTCAACATTTCTTTTAGTCCTAAGACCATATATCTATGTAGAGGTTTTAGTTATTTCATTCACAATGTAATCATCTCTCATAAAGTTCCTAGATGTTCTGGGATAACCTCACCAGGTTCATTTTCTACTAAAATAAGTACATGATGTCTCTGAATATCAAACTCCCCATGAAGGATTTAATTAAGATTGAAAGAAAAATTAAAATTCTCTCTCATAGAATACCATTTTGTTGTTTAGACGAGAGTCTTATATTGCAGCTCAGATTGGCCAACTGAGTGCTGGAATTACAGGCATGTGCCACCATAGCCAACTCAGAGAAATTCCAAGAAGTGTTGCACAGAGGCCATGATGGAAGATTTTGGTGTATAAAAGGGGCACAGCATATGCTCATGTCTACCCATAGGTGTTTGAATATATACAAGATACATGTCTTCTTTTGTTTTTCTGTGATTCTGGGACTAGACTTACAGTCCACTACTGAGCTCTACCCACTGCTTACACAGCTGTTATTGCAACCACATCAATTTCTGCATAATCTTCTTGAATAAATGATTTTGAGCTACTTTTTAAAAACAATTACATACCTTTTATCACTACATTAAAAAAAACAATTCCATACCCTTTTCCACAATTTTAAAATTACTATTTTTTTAGGGTTTTACACATATATTAATGTCATTTTCACCTTTATTAACAATCCCAACTTTCCTTTCCACTACTTATCTTTCTTCTGGTCCCCATGTTCTTCTGTGAAGGAATGGCTTACTAAGTTCCACTTGGGTTATTGTTAATTATAGTGTCTGGGTATTTGTTGGAATAAGGACAATATCCAGTGGGCATATCCCTGGGGGAGTAGCTTCTCTTTTTTTCCAGCCATCCTTAACTCTTGTTAGTCTCCGGAGGAAGTGTGAAAATTCTTGAGATCTTTATAATTCTATACCATTTTCGTAAGTGTCAGTATTTTTCATTTCTGTTTTACCATTTCACTCTTTCTTCAAAGATATTTAAATCTTTTTTTTAAAATTTTTTTATTATTATTTATTCAACTGTGCGCATGTGTGTGTGTATGTGCGCGTGCGTGTGTGTGTGTGTGTGTGTGTGTGTGTGTGTGTGTGTAGAACCACGGACAATTCGCGAACCACCATGGACGCCTCCACCTCCTTCTGCCCCGGGATTCACAGGCTCCGCCCTACCAGGACCAGAAGCGCAGGCCGCCCCCGCTTCCGCCCGGCGTCTATACGTGGGATCTGGGATCCGAACTCAGGACCTTCCACCAGCAAGGCGGAGGCTTAACCCCTGAGCCACCTCTCCAGCCCAATATTTAAATCTTTAGGGTACACATGATAAGGGTTATTCATAAAAAGGGTTATAAAAGGTAATTTTTTGCTTTGGCTACAATGTTTTGGGTGGATATTCAGTCATGTATTCATGTCTACCCTCTCTATACTATTCCATCATTCCATCAAATAATCAAATAATTCCATCAAATAATATTTTAAGTATTTTAGTTTTCATTAGGTGGGAAGTAGTCATACTTCAAAAGTAATTTGATGATTCTAAAACTTTCCTTTTTGAAAATTAAGGGCAAAGAGCATGTATACAATTTCATTTTTAGATTTAAAACTAAATGGTTATGAATAGTGACAACTTGTATTTTACAAATATATGTGTGTATTTTATTTTATTTTATTTTATTTTTTTTTAAATTTTTTTTAAAATTTTTTTTATTATTATTTATTCAACTGTGTGTATGTGCGCGCGCGTGTCTGTGTGTGTGTGTATGTGTGTGTAGAACCACGGACGAATTCGCGAACCACCATGGACGCCTCCACCTCCTTCTGCCCCGGGATTCACAGGCTCCGCCCTACCAGGACCAGAAGCGCAGGCCGCCCCTGCTTCCGTCTGGCGTCTATACGTGGGATCTGGGATCCGAACTCGGGACCTTCCGCCTGCAAGGCGGAGGCTTAACCCCTGAGCCACCTCTCCAGCCCCTATGTGTGTATTTTATATATGTACATGTATCATATTTAATTTAGTATAACACATTTGTATAATTGTATTGATTCAGTCTCTTAAAATGTCAATGCTTCTTTGGTGTGAGAGAAGACTAGAATATATCTTGAGAGCTTGTTATGCATCAGTAAAATGAGGCTAGATATAAGTAACATAAATAATGAAATGAATGAAAACCAACAAATTTGACTTGATACTTAAAAATGCAAAAAAATGGTTTTCTAAATCAATCAAAGAATAAGTTGAATTTTTCTTAAGAAATGTAGTTTTTCAAAATTAAACTAAAATGTTAGTCCAGAAGAGTATTCTAATATAACGAACTATTTCTTGCTCATATTTAAAACACATCTAACATAGTTTATTCTTCTGTTGAGCTACCTGAATGATTTAAACTGAACAAAGTAATACTGTTCTCACAGTTTAAATATAGTGTTTCTACAGTGAAGAGAGCGTCTCAGGACTTCCAATATCTGTATAATTCTAGCAATGCATTTGAACCAAGGCTATTCTGTCAGAAATAAGACAATATTCTCATTGAGACTTGAACAAAATGAGACTTTTCATCAGAGTTTTAAATACCCCAGGGATTGTCGTTTGAGGGATTTTCCTGATGCATTGAGGAAAGTAGCTGTGTTTACAATCAAGCCTCTTTTGGCATTAAAACCAGTTAAACAGAGAACATTGCATCATGCATGAGAGACTCTTCCCTGGGTGCAGCTATAACTGGCCGCAGAGTGCCATCCACAGATGCTAACAGATGCCCAACAGAGGACTTCCAGGCCCCCGCCTCCCTCCAGTCTCTTGTGTTAATGAGGACTCTTGATGCAGTTTAAGGTACACTAGTGAGCAACCCTAAATCACAGCTTGTCCTGTGCAGGGAAAGTTTACAATGGGTACTGAGGCCAGTCGGTTAACATTCCAGATGTGGTACCCTGCCTCTGACCAGCATCCATTTCTGTGCTCCACAGCTGGTCCATGTAAATGTGCCATATTGGTGCCCATCTGCTCAGAGAGTGCACAGTGGCACATCTCCCTCTGACAGTGGACCGTTTTATTGAATGCTATAAATATTGAAATTCATAGGCATGAAGCAGCAGATTTTTAATGTTACTTAGAGAGACATTTGAGCCACAACCTTTGGCAGGAGCATACACTGTGAGTATCTCAGTACACTGTGCACCATTTGGTTCAGACTCATGAACAACTTTTCTAGGGATTTCATGACTCTCCAATCCCAGGTAAAATGGAGTACAGACCCTGAGGGATGGTATTTAGTGTGAATGTCACCCTGCACACAATGCGCATTTGGGATACGGACTTTCCAGCCCTGAGCTGTGTTAAACCATATGTTAATGTTTTTATACTCAGAAAAGATTAGATTGGGGACCAATAAAGTTTCAAAACTACAAATAATAAGCTAACCATTGTGAAACATGAAGCATCCCTTCAGTTGGTTGTTTTCCAAAGTCTCTGTCATTTTCATTTTTGAAATGGTCGAGCTATATTTTGTTATAGGAAACCAGCTTATCCATATTTTATAAGCTAATATGCACAAATGTGGGACTAGAGAGTAAACATCCCCATCAATTTCAAATGACTGGCATGTGGTCTGGATAAGGACGAAAAAGAGAGCTGTGTGTTGACCAAATTGTCTTTAGCAAACTTTGAGACAAGCCCTGGAATGATTGTGCAGAAGTTACCTTTTATTTGTGGGTGGTGTTCTTTGTTCTTCGTGAACTGTGAGAGACCATGCAAAACTTCTAAAGACAAAAGCATGTGACCTGTCCTTTGTTAGCTCTATTGTGACCATGCTGAGGAGCAGACGTATCAGGAATCAGGCATCTAACAACACAGTCAGAAATCATGCACTTCCAGAACAGTGAGTAGCTGGAAAAAGACATAAGAGTGCTCCCAGTTGGATTTTTGGGGTTTATATCAGTGCTTGGAACAACAGCTGATGTGATGACTGCTAAAATACTTTTCCGGTCTAATTGATGTAAAAATTTGACGCTGATAAAAACTCAACTGCATTTCTGTTACTCTCCTGGCACGAGCATTTCTCAAGACTGTGAGACATTTTTCTTTGCTCTGCTGGCATTTTCTAAATTGCTTAGTGGTCTTTGCAATTATTTTTTAAAAATAGCAACTTGCATCTTTATTGGTGTGGTTGTAACGTTCCAGCAATAAGCTGTGTCATTGCCCAAGCATTGCCCCGAGTCCCCAGTCAGCAGAGTTATGTAAGGTGGCAGGCTAATAAATGCGACACACTGAAATCATTTGTACCAGATTATCTTTCCTTTCAAACTCTGACAGATGCTAAGTCCAGCTGGTAAAAAAAGTTTATAGGCGAGTTGGATCTGGGGTCTTCACACACTCCACAATGTTGGCTACCAGTGCTTGTTTTAATGAGTCACGGATTGCCTGTTTATCTTCTACTCCCTGCTGTTTCTGCATTTTCTCTTCCAGAACAATCCTAGAAACACATGCTGCTACAGACGCTGGAGCAATGTGTGTAGACATTTGAGCCAAATTATTATAAAGAACTCTTTCTTCTCTGATATTAAAAAAAAGGAGTGAGAATTACACATTGCCTAGCAAATCGCTATCTCAGATGTTCACTGTGACATGCTCAATATGGCCTACCAGAAAAAGTTGGAGACATTTGAAACCTTAACAACTACACAGAATGACACTGTAATTGGCGGGTTTTGTTGTTCATGTTCTGGCTCAGCTAAAACTGCTCTAAACACTTTGTTTAATGATGTTACATTATGACAACACATGGCTTCTATACAGGAAGTCATCATGTCTAACATGAGACTACACGGGAGAAGAAGCAAGTGGTCAGGAAGCCGGATCACGAGCCCAGCTAGAAGTTTTCTCGCCACAGCAAATGCAATTAAATAATTAAATGTAAAGCCCCGAAATGTCACATCTCTCTCTCCTAGCTCCCTAAGTGCTAGTCCCATACATTCTGTGCTCTAAGATGACTTTTCGAGGAAAGCTATTGGTGTGTGTGTGTGTGTGTGTGTGTGTGTGTGTGTGTGTGTGTGTGAAGAGAGTGTTGCTATCAATACTATTTATTACTTAACTGAGATTTGGGAGGGGGGGGAGAAACAGAAGCAAATCATGACTTAACCAGATTGCTTGCTGAAATTCAGGATCATGCTTTCAGCATCAAAAGTATTTTTAATGTAATAAGAAAACACATTCTCTTTCAAATAGATCTTTAAGTAATGTAATTTCTGTTTTATAAGGGTTTCCCCCCCATTTCCTGAATAGTTTTTTCTGTCTTAGGGAATGTACAATGAAAATGAGATACAACCTTGACCTTCAAATATTGTTGCTTATAATGACATAGGGGAGATGACAGGCTAAAATAAACACACAATAGATATACACAGAAAAGGAACAGCCATAAAAGAGTGTGATGGAGTAATTAAGTTGAGGATGGCACGTTGAAAAATAATTGGCATAAACTGTCTGGAAGAATTTTGTTTATATGTTTAAATTTAAGAAATGAACATTGAACAAAGGAATATAAAATTGCATTTGGATGCTAGGGATGTTTAGGGAGAAGAAAATAGAGCTGGATCTTTATTGCATATGATCTAAGTCTCTTCGGAAAGGTTTAGAAGTCACCGCTAAAATAGCCACAGTATTCAGAAGAAATCAGGAAACAGAATGGCAGTGTGTAGTGCAAAGGGCAGATGTAGTGGGAAATACTTTGGAAGTGATAGTAGCAAGAGACTTGAGAATGTGGAGTTTTAAAGACTGTGACATACTGAACCTCATTTCACTACTTGAGAAAAACCTGTGAAAGATTTTTCTATGTATCACCTTACTATTAGTTTTCTAAAAGAACTTTTGTCATAACTGAGAATTCGTGCTATTTCAGAAAATATTTCATTTTTGAAAAAAACCTGAGATTTCAAGCAGACAAATATTAAATAGGATACACTGCATTGCCATTTTACATGTCTAATAACATAACACCCAACAATGTTTTTAAGATTTCTTTAGGAAGGGATTAGGGACATACTGGTAAAAGATATAAAATCTTAGCTAGGCAACAGGTGGAATGTGGAAAAAACAGAGGAGGGGCAGATTTTGCAAACCCATAATATATGTAACCAGAATATCAGCATTAAATAATGGTAATCAGAGTAAGAATGCTAGTCAAGTGAATGGCCCAGTCATATACATGATAACTATGAACCCCAGGATGCTATTTTCTCCTTTGATAAATCATCAAAATTAGCAAACTCATCCAAGATACATACTTATCAATCAAAAAATTGACCATAGATGGAAAATCTTCAGTTTTTTTATTTGTACTGACTGCCTGCTTCCTTGACAGTTTAAAAGATTGATGGGTTTAAAAATTCCTTTATGTATCTTATTCATTCCAAGGTTACATTAGCACACACTGTTATTGCATATTCTATAAATTTTGACAGAAATATAATGTGTACGTTGAATCATGGTCTTATGTGGAGAAACCACCCCAAGGATCGCTGTGTCCCCCTATTCACTATTCCTCCGTCCTCCTCCCTAAACCATTGGCAATCTCTGATCATTGTATAGTCCTCATACTGTCACTTTTCCAGAATATTTTGGAGTTGAAATCATACTGCATACAATATGTGGTATGTTACTTTTTCAGACCAGCTTCCTTCACTCATTTCTTCAACTCTCTTTGTACCTCGATTCTTCATTTCTTTTCAAGGATGTACCACCACAGTTTGTTTACCCATCCACCTATCTTGGTTGATGCTTTCAATTATGATTTGGCAATGTTGAAAAAGATACCAAAAATATATACCTAAATATATAAATTGATATAGCAAAACCCATAGGGAATAAAGAAAACCATTTCTGTCAGATTTCTAGCTTTTTGATTATGACTTTAAAATGTGGATAAGATAAAAATTAAGAGAAAGTTTGATTTTATTTGTACTCAAAATATTGAAGTTTAGAAAAAGTTATATATTTTGTCAACACATCACTAATGTGAGTTCTGTGGAAATAGAGCAATTCACTAGCAGCTCTGGATATTAGACTCCTTGACCTTACAAGAGAGTCTAGATCTATGGGGCTTTTCAAACTGTAGTAATGTGTGGGAAGCACTTAGCATCTTGCCTGGCATGTCACTCAGACACCAGCACTTACAGCATGATTCTTATGCACCAGATTCTAAACTCATTTGCTGCTTGCGCTGGTTCCTGTGAACTCCATGTTCTCATGAGCCTCCTCCTACTAGTTCAGAAACTGAGGAAACAGGCGTTCCCCTGCCTCACCCAGGGTCACACAGCAAGAGGTGGAGGACGGGGAATGTGAACCAAGCTAGCTTCTCCTTTAGTCACAAATGGAAGTGCTCTAGATAAGATAAGCAAATGACAGAAATTCAGCCCACCTATGTGTAGTTGTTTATCCTCCTTTTCCTCATTAGGAAAATAATCATTTCTGAGGAGTTTTGAAAGTGGGATAGTTGAATGTTTAAGATCAAAGAAAACAAAGAGTCTTCTTCCCGTAAGTATTAGTTTAAGCGTGAACTCCTGTTTTGAACTGCTTCCTTCAATTACTTTGGTCCCATGTCAACAGGCTGCAGTATCTTGTTTCTGCATGTGGAGGACATGGCATACATGGTTTTCATTGTCAATAGCTCCAGAATCATACTGTTTAGCAAAAGCATCATGACACTTGGCAAAAACAATGGACTGTTTTGTAATTAGTGTGGAAGCTCCCTCTTTCTTACAACATTTTCAGTTTCGAAACCCATTTTGGCCTCACGACTAATTCAGTCTGTGGGTTTAGACAAAAATCTTCAACTATCTTGAAATTTATTTACAGAAAATTAGATCTCTTTTTCTGCTTTAGCATGGAGAAATAAAACACCAACTTTATGTCCATCAGTTTCAAAAGATAATGGGTGTCATACATGTTTAAATACCATCTGACAAGGGAGAGAATCTATTTTCCTTGCTATGTATTTAGCTAAGAGAAACATGTTCTAGTATTGTTACAATGTTCTCTTAAAGGAATCACCATTAATCTAGAAGTTGATTTTTTTCCTTCTCAATTACAAAAATAATTATTTATAGAAAACCACCATGTTTGTGTTCTTATTTTTATTTAGTTGTTTCAACAGCATGCTAATGTTAGAAATAAAACATACATACAAAATATTATAAGCATCAGGACTTGGTAAGGAGAGTAAGCTTGGTTTCTGACCATGAAATCTTATTCTGTGGTTGCCTTCTTAATGGAATCTCTGAGGTCAGTGGCTTTGAATTCTCCCAATTGCATGGGGTCACTCTGGCAGCATTGACCAAGTAGAAAATATTCAGTCAGGGAGCACAATAGTAGAAGTCACCCTGCCTTCTGTATCATGCAATTGACTCCACGGCTCCCCACTAAGATGTCACTGTTTGACCAGTTTGCTTTAAAACAGCTTAATTAGCTGAAAGGAAAGCAATGTCTGAGCATGTTTGTGAGAAAAACACAAAAAGCCCTCTCCTTTCAGAAAGCTCATGCTCTAACTTGTCGGAAATTTTTGGTTCTGAAACAAAACAACATTCCTTTCATACATAGTCAAGCCCTTGACAACAATTTTTCCCCTAGATTGTGAAATTACTGATTTAGAACCATCTCCATGTGGTCCTTTTGGTTCATGATCTATAGATCAGCCTCTGGGTTGTTGATCATCAACAGTGACCCTATAGCACTGCTGATGAGTTTCATTATTTTACCCAGAAATGCTTAAAATTCACATTAATCCATAGAGACTATGTAGAAGTTCTAATGAAAGCCAAACTGAACTTTTCAGTAAAGTGAGCTAATGTAAACTAAGATTAGTTCATTTATATCTAGTTCTTTAAACACCTCTAATTTCACGACATGGCATGAAAACCTTTTTTTTTTGGCTACCTGAAAATATTCCTGCTTCAACATGGCCCAAACATACATATACTTTCTACCCACATATACATCTACCGCCCACTATCTCTGGACTTTGAGGGCTACAGTGAATAGAAGAAGATGTATTTAGTATGGAACTTCAAGTTTTTAGTGCAGGAGCAGATTACTGCCTAAAAGTGAAGTATCTATTTTTGGGGGGCAGTGTTTCTGTGAATAATTCCATGTAAGAGACACAAGAAGTCTCTGCTTTCACTGTTCAAAGCAAATGGAATAGGAATTATTTTCATGTTGATGGGCATGGTAGAGACATGTGTGGAAATTTCACATTCATGTAAAGCAGGCAAACCAGCGAACGCTTAGAAAAAAAGAATCACCTATGCTTTTCCAAATAATATCCATTTGTAAAAATCAAATATTTTATGTTGATTAATCTTGATTTTCTACTTGTTAGGATTTAGAATCACATAGGACATATTTATAGGTATAGCTATAAGTAAATTTCCAGAGAAGAGTATCTGAGAAGGGAAAATACATTCAGAAATGCGGGAGGCACAATCTCATGGACTGAGTTCTCAGACTGAGAAGGAGAAAGCAAGTGGAACACCAGTATTCGTCTCTCTCTGCTTCTGGACTGGGGACAATGAGACAACCCCTTCTTGCTCTCATTTCCATGCCTTCCTCATTGTGACCGTTTGTATTCCCTGGACTTTGAACCAAGATAAACTCCATTTCTTCTTTAAGTTGTTTATGTCAGACATTTTGTCATGACATAAACTTAACATACAGAAATTTGGTATCAAGAGTGGAGCCACGGCTGTCATATTGGCTGTGTGCCTTTGGAACTTGTTTGTAGTAGGAATGTGAAAGCATTTGGGTTTGTTTCCCTAAAACACTGGGCAAAGCATACTGGGCTATTTTGGTAAAAATGGTGAAAACTGGAAGAGTAATCAAAAGGCAGATGGTGAAGACTGTGCTCATACTGCTTAAGAGGTGACTATGCACTCTGTCAGTAACTAGAGTACAGGCCATTTGTGTTACATCGGGTACAGGGTGAAACCCAGCTGTTTTCTTCCTGTTTCTGAAAACTTGGATGAGGCTCGGTTCAAAGGCAATGAACTCAGTTGTTTGGTAGAGGACGTTTCAAGGCAGCATAGCATCCACACTGTGGCACAGCTATTGCTTACTGCTCTAGTCATATCTTAGAGTATAAAGTGGTCTGTTGAAGAAAGGAGCATGAGTGAGTTTAAAGTTTCAGACAACACAGAACAAACAGCTATACGTGTCTAAAAGGTTAGTATCATTAGGGAGAAATCTCTCACTCTTTACAATAGTAAATGTGCCTTAAGCACAAAACTTACCTCTCAAAATCTCCAAGCTAAAGAAAATATGAACTTATTTGAAAAGGAGCTTGAACTGAGAATATCGCTAAAAGGGTGTTACAGTTAACCTTTCTGCTGCTTCAAGACAACACTCAGACACAAGTTATAAGGAGAAAGGGAGATTTATTTGGCTTATGGTTCCAGAAGGGACTACAGGCCATCACGGTGGGAAAGGCATGGGTGACGAGTAGAAGCTGGAGGTGGCTCAGGTCATGTGTATCATGGAGACTGAGAGAGCTCAAAGTGCAGCCTCAAGAGCAAATCACTAGCAAAAGCAGGATGGAGCTAGCAAACCTCAATGCCTAACCCCTGCGAGTGTTTTCCTCCAGCAAGGCTGCACCTCCTAAAGTTACCACAACCTTCCCAAACATCAACTAAGGATTCAAACGCATGAGCCTATGGAGACATATCATATTCAAATCAGGACAAGAGGTTCCTGAATCAGAAACAGCTGCCCAGGAAAGTATTTTCCATGTTCTTCTGCCAAAGCACACAGAGATTACTACAGCTGTGGCAGAAAGGAATGATTATTACATTTGAGGCTGGCAGCAGAACATGATAGCATCATCTATATAATGTCGGTTATGTAGTCCTATTGCAAAATGCCTGAGTTACAGGTGCACGGAGGCTTGTGCCAGGTTTCCAGAAAGCTACCGAGGATCAGGCAACGAGTGGCAGGTTAGGCCTCTCTTTAAGAAGACCCTAAGAGGCTATTGATGAAGATGTGAAAATGAGACTTGAATTGTAATAATCTGAGACCACACGTTTTTGGAAATCAAGGAATTGTGGCATTTTCACTGAGGAAAGCTACAGAGTGGAGTTAGCTTAAGAAGAGACAATGTATACTGGAGACAAAACAACTGGAAGTTTGGGACTACCCAAGGTCATTGTAACCCAAATGATGTTATCATGAGTCCCAGATATTAGACATAAAATTATAGAATTTGGTGTTTGCCTTGCTGGGTTTTGGTCTTGCTTTAGTCAATGTTTTCTTGCTGTCTCCATTCTTCCTTTTTCATAGGGAATATTTATTCTGTTCCGTGGTATAGTAGAGGTATATAATTTTAAAACTTTTTTTTTTTAAAATAAAGGCTTACAGATTGCCTTGAGTCTCAGAAGAGACTTTGAACTTCAGGACTTTTAGCAATGTTAGAACTATGAAGATCTGGGGGACTTTTACAAATGTACTAAATGAATTTTGCACTGAGAGATACCTGTGAGTGATTGAGGGCCAGTAGTAAAACATTGCTATTTAAAGATGATATGTTTGGTTGTCAAGTTGATCAGGAGAGGACTTATTTTTTTTAATTTTTAAAAATTTATTCAATTGTGCATGTGTGTTCCTGTGTGTATGTATGTGTGTGTGTGTGTGTGTGTGTGTGTGTGTGTGTGTGTGTGTGTGTAGAACCACTGGAGAATTCGGGAACCACCATGGACGCCTCCACCTCCTCCTTGTTTACTCTGCCCCAGGATCCACAGGCTCCACCCTACCAGGACCAGAAACGCAGGCCGCCCCCGGTTCCGCCCGGCGTCTATACGTGGGGTCTAGGATCCGAACTCAGGACCTTCTGCCTGCAAGGCAGAGGCTTAACACCTATGAGAGGACTTATTATAATTGTCAACTTGACAGACTTCAGAATCACTTAGGAGACACATTTCTGAGCATGTCCATAAAGGCATTTCCAAAGAAGTTTGACTGAGAAGGAAAACTCATCTGAGTGTGGGAAGTCCTGTGTGTGTGTTTGGGGGAGTCTTGGATTGAATAAAAAGGAGAAAGTGAGCAGAGTACCAACTTCATCTCTCTTCTTCTTGACTGCAAAAATTATGTGAGCAACAACTTCATTCTTCCCCTGCCAAGCATGGACTGTATTTCATGAACCATGAGCCAAAATGTTTTTCCTTCTTTAAATTGCTTCTGCCAGGTATTTTGACACAGCAGCGCAAAACAACTTTTAACAGTTACCACTGCAATATGGTTTGACTTCCCCTCTGATTTCTTCCATAGTCTCATGTCTCAGTGGTAAGGATGGTATGAAAGCTTTTAAGCCTAGTCACCTTAAGTACATTTTCTAGCTTCTAAGTCATAACAAGCACCAAATTCTGACCAAGGACATTTGGCTTTTTATTACTCTGAGTGCCACAATTTGATATGTCACTGTAAATAGTAGTGACTGTGCATGTACTTTGACTGCCTACCTCAAGCAAATCTAAATGGTGGTCCGCTAAACCCTCTAAAGTTACATTGGATTTTAAAACTGTGATTGCATCTCCATTCTTTTTTTGTAATGAAGAGAGGTATGACTAAATTAGGGGGTAAAGTCTATAATTAGCAGCATAAATCTTCCACTGATTTCAGGAGGTCACCAGATGAACCGATGCAGACTTCAGACACATCTGCTCTGTTGGCAACCATTGCCTTGTCTGAGGCTACTCATTGGTTCTCTCTAATCATATGCAAGGCCTTCTGGAAGCTATTTGTGCCTCCCCAGGCTAAAGCTGGGCAAAGCCAAAATGACACTTTATTCCTCGTCTCCAAGCAAGGACACCAGGCGTTGAGCCGTGTGCCACTTTCAACAGGGAAATATTCGATATGCCTGCTGGGGGTGCAGCTAGCAACAGCTTCGCCAGTCCCAGAGGACTTTCCCCAGGGCCCGAGAAGGCTGGTGAACAGCTTGCTATCAGGTGCTAGAATTTTAGGTGGAAGGGTTAAGTGCCCACAAAGTGACATCATTGGTGTCAACTTCAAAAGAAGGTAGACCAGTAGACTGAAGTGACATCAGAAAGGCCAGCCTCTTGAAGTAATCAAAACCCTTATGGAGTTGTATCCTTTTAAAATTTTTATTTATTTACTTATGTATGTATTAGTGGTAGTGGTGGTGTATGTGTGGTGTGGGGGTGTGTATATGTGTATGGTATGGGGCATGTGTATATGTGGATACTATGCATGTCTGTGTGTAGTGTGGTGTGTGTGTTTGTGTGGTGTAATGTTGAGTATGTGTGTGTGTGTGCACGTGCACGTGACATGGCATGCATATAGAGGTCAGAGAACCTCTCTATAACTTTGTGGAATAAGTTTTCTCCGTTCTGTCTGCAGATTTGCCTTAACATGAGTTCTGGGGATTAAATTCAGCTTCTTTGTTAGGTTTGTCTATTAAGTACCTTTACCTGTCTGGTTATCTCACTGGTGTCTTTTGATACATGCAATCAACAGTGAGGAGAATAGGATCATAGTGCTGCTTTAGCTCATGGGCTATTGTGTTTTCAGGCAAGAAGGCAAAGGCCAAATGTCTTGGACAGAACTAGCTATGAATTTATAATAGGCACAAGACCCCGTGCTGTCATTGGTCTTACTGCCTTTAAATGATTGCGATTGTTAAACTGCTGGCTTCCTTCTTGGCTTGCAACTTCAGCGCTCCAAACCACGCTTAGACCCTTTACCTGCAAGATCCTTCTCAATAGGAAACTGGAATAAAAGCAAATCTCTTCCTGTCTTCAAGATGCTGCAGCATATTGACCACATGTCTAGTAACCTGGAGTAGCAAAGTCTGAGTCTTTTGCATCAGTGCAAGATAAGGAAGAGACTGTAATTTAAGAGTAATGTCCTCCATGCTCACCACTGATTTCTCGCTTTTCAAATTCTGATAAATTTCCTTTCTATTTAACCAACGACACTTTCCTCTTATGTGTAACAATTTTGTTTTTCCCGTTAGTTTGACAAATTGGCATTCTCACTGAATTATACAGATGTAGAATATGAGTATATACATTAAGAAAATAGCCCCCCACAGGTACAGTGTACCCTAACATGAACAGCCAGGCCGAGGTTATTTTCATGTCAGTGACTGATTATGGCTCATTGTGTGCTTGTAGTTTTATGTCACCTTGCTTGTCTAATGGGACTGCTTGGCTTTGAAGCTGACCACTCAGCATGCTTGTTCAGCACGGAGGGGAGGGGCAGGCTGGGGTCACACTTGAGAGCACACTCTATTGGGAAATGAGGTGGTGGTGGGGGTAGGGATTGGGGGGGCTCACTGGGAAAGTGTGGAGCCCTCCCAGCAGTGGAGGCCCCAGAGCAGGCTGAACCCTGACTGAGCATCCATTGAAGAAAGCCTGCCGAGTCTTTGTGCCTTGACATCATTGAAGACGCAGAGAAAAGAAAGAGAATAAAAAAGATCTACTATTTTTGAAAGCTGCCCTCATATTTTACCATTTTATTTAATCCCTCTTCCATCTCCTCTTATTTTCATTCTGCAATAACCAAAAGGTTTAAGATAATGTCCACTTATTGAAATATCCCTTAAGATCAAGAATATAACTTGAGCATTTTAGGAAGAAGTCTACTTGAGTCACTGTTTGGGAATCTTTCCTATGCCAGTAAAATGAGCTTTGGAAATGGATTCTTATATTCTGGTAGGTGCTCATTCAGAAGAGAAACTGCACATTTCTAAAACTAATATGATGTTTGTTTATATCAAATATGTCTCATTTCATATACTGATCTCTGGTTCTACTATAACTAAAACTGGTCCATAACCTTCTAGTAGAACAAGTCACAGATTCTATTACCTTTTTGAGAAGAGATGCTCCCTTTAGCATCTCTATTCTTTTTTTTTTTTTTTTTTTTGCAGATAATTACACAGGAAAATTTTTTCGAAATGCTATGAAGATTATTGGGGAGATGAAATGGCAAGAAGAAACGAGAAGCCTTTCTTTCATTACCTTTATTTACATATTAATATTTACCAACATGACTTTCTATATGGAGTGGGGCTTTACTTCACAAGAAACTCAGGCCTGATCAATGCTTTCTAAAATTTGTTTGTATATATTAAATATGCATATGTGCATATATGTACTTGAGCATATTAAACACCTTCATATTCCTCGTCCTCTCTCTCCCTTTATTCTCTTCTGTATTTTTAAAGTCTCCCTTTTTTATTTCCATGTTGTTTTTTTCTTCTTGGAGTGAGACCACATGGTGTGGCTTGCTAAATCCAGCCAATTTCCATTTTTTTTCCTGCAGATAACCTAAGTTTGTTCTTCTTTGTGGCAGAACAAAACTTTGTTGTATGTATAGGCCAAATTTTCTTTATCAATTCATTTGTAGGTGGGTACTAAGGCTAATTCCACAATTTGGCTTTAATCATGCCACTATAAATGTGGATACGCAGGACTCTCCAGAAAGATGACCTTAGTTCTTTTGAGCACATGCTGGAAGAGATATAGTTCACTCTTGACTCACGAACACAACTGTTTGAAGACACTGACATAAAGTAGGTTTTAAAAGCCACTTTAAAAGAGAGTTTTAGCTAGCTGCTGATTTTTTTGAATTAAGATGATTTGCTAAAGGAATTCATGCCTACATTTTATAACTAAAGAATTAGCTCTAATGAATATCTAGTAATGAATTGATTTCAAAATCTTTCTGCAGAGAAACATAATATGATCTTAACTATTATTTCTTTAATTTACTGAGAAATGTTTCTCAACCTTGTAGACCTGGAAATCTGAAGGGTAAGTCTACAGCTATATGAATTAACAAAGTGAAGGACAACCTATTAATGTGAATATAAACATTTTACCTTTACTAGTTCCTTATTATCAATAAAATGCCTTAGCTCAAATAAAAATATTTTAAAAATCTCTTTTATCTGGATAGGGGCTTTGAGACAGAGTCTTAGTATATAATTCAGACTTGCCTCAAACTTACTGGCCTAAGCTAGCCTTGAATAAACAATCCTCCTTCTGCTTGCTGGAACCTCAGGAATGCACCTCCATGTCCCCCTAGATTCTTGTTTTGCTTTTGTGGTTAGTTTTTCTCAAACTGTTTTCTTGGTATTTCTCAAATCTCTCACAAAGGGCAGCCATGCAGACAAGAGTAGAAGCCTTTCCATGGATTGATCTAAACAGAGAATGGATGTTAATCACGTGACTAAAGTTAACTGAGTAGGTAAATCAGGGCTTGGGGTCGGAGGGGTTTGTGGGAGTCATGACCCAATTGTGTATGGGGTATCTGGGCTGTGAAGGTTGGAAGTCACCTACCGCTCATCTCTGGAAACCTCCAGACACCAAGAAATCTCCCTAGGCATCTTATGGCAGCTCAGGGTTTAGGATGAGCATCTTGTTTTTTTGCTTTCAGTCTTTCTTATGATCTTTCTCCTGCAATGCCTCAGGTAGCAAGATGCATATCTCTGAAGCCCAAAAGAGGGGTGACACTGCCACAGACTCCTACTGGAGTTTCCACAAGAGAGGAGAGCCACACTTAAATCCTCATGCTGTTTCTGTGGGACTGAGCCATGCAGGTGGTAGACAAATGATTGCCAGCGTAAATGCAAAACAGGTGACCAAGGAGGATGCAGAGACAAGTACATACGTACCATTTCATAGAGCAAGACTGAAGGCTACCTATGGAGCCTGGTAGGGTAGAAAAGTAGCCTAGTAAGGTAACTTCTAAGGCTTATTTTCTTTCCTTTCATTCTGTCACTTTCTAGTACACATAATGCTTGTCACAGATGCAAAAATGAAGCAATTCTTCTTTTGTAGCATGGAAATGAACACTAACTGTGCCAAAAGGACCTTGGCAATCCCTCTTGTATTTTATAAGAAGAAAGAAGGGGCAGTAAATGAATTACCTGTGACAGCCCTTGTTTGCTGCAGGAAAAAAAAATTTTTCTGATGGTCATCTTCAGAAAGGTAAGAAAGCAAATTGGATGAAAAGTACCTGGAGCACATAACTCGAGTGCTCCACCCTTCCCAAGCAACCTTGGAAGCAGATCTTTTTTTTTTTTTTTTAAATCAAAATGTTCCTTTCACAGCCATGCAGCCTGTCACAATAAGGCAGATTTCTAGTCAAAACGTTTGTCCGCTGTGATGTAGACAGCTGCCCAGTGGGATGGGGTCACATAACAGCACTGCAGGCATCCAAGGGACCTCGGTTCCCGACCCTGATGTCAACCTTTGGAGCTCCCAGGGTCGGGTCAGCAGCCTGGGATGCCTGTGGCCCCATTCTGGCTCACCTCTAGGATAGCCCGCAGAAGAAGGGCATTCTTTGCCAAATCGTTCCCAGCCCCAGCTTGTGACCTGCTGTGTCAAGGGCCACTGTGGAGCATGAAACAGAAATGATGGGGGAGTGGAGGCTGGGGCAGAGAGTGTCAAATCATCCACCAACCTGGCAGAGACAGGCCTCTCTCCATTCTGGTTCAGCCTTGATGGGAATGATGGCTTCAGACCTGGAGAATCAGAGAGAAAGAAGAGTTATATCTACATCCCATTTAAGAGGTCTCTGGGCCACCCATGTTGCATGTTTATGTTGTGACCTTTTATATTTCAGCCATTCAGCAGCATATACTTGATAGAATATATGCAAATGATCACATGGTCACTCTATTTTTCTAGAATCGAATTAAGGAAACTTGTGCTCCAGAAGCCACTAAAGTAAATACAAGTTACTTATTCCCCAAGCATGTCTACAAATCTTGTGCCCCAGAATTATCCTGTCTTCTACATAAGAAGGTAAACATACAAGATGTGTATTTAAATATCCATGGGGGGAAAAGGGTGAGGAAACAGTTTTTCCTATTAGTATGATGGTATATTGTGTACAGCTTGACTGTGCTGGGCATATTAACCTCTAAAGATAAATAAAGAACAATGTTCTTGGATGCTTTCATCACATACAGTTAGAAACTTTTAATAGCTTATTGTGTTGAGATGCTCATATTCATAGAGAGTTAATATATGTAACTACCAAAATGCTAAGAATCCATCTAATATGTAGTATACAGATAGGCTGTCCCAAAGAGTCTGAAAGACACAAAAGAGAATGTATTCCTTGTTGTGAGAGAGTCTGCTGATGGTGACAATGACTTCAGCTTTTTTACTCACTGAGGGGTCTGAATCAGTCCTTCCTCATAAAAGTTTCCAGGATGAAGAATGTACCCACTAAGACTAATTTCGATTTCTATTTCTAAAAACTTAAAAAAATCCATTGAGAACATACTGTTTAAAAACTAAAATAGGTAGAGGAATAAATGTTACTATTCATCTTAGTTCTACACAAACTCATCTGATCATTGGCAGTATGAGAGACAGCCACGATTTCTTTGCACAGTCTCTGAACTTGCAGTTTTGCATAGAGCTGGCATACTAGGTATTAATCTTTTTTTCTTTTATCAAAATGCATTGTTTATACTGTAGAACTTGGAGTAAAGTTCCTGCAGGATTCCTTTGAATTGTGCACATAATCAATTGATATGGAAACACCCAGCTCTTGGTGAGTGGGACCATTTGTTAGGCAAGTGGATAAGATGAAGAGATCCAGTTTAGTACTTTGGCATATTTTTAAATGTATCTTTTAAAACTTTATTTATTCATCTATTCATTTTGTGCATGTGTGCGTGTGTGCATGTGTGCGTGTGCATGTGTGTGTGTGCGCATGTGTGCATGTGCGTGCGTGCGTGCGTGTGTGTGTGTGTGTGTGTGTGTGTGTGTGTATCAGAGAGCACGTGTGTCCCTGTGGAGGACCAAGGGTAACTTTGGAAATCATCCTGAATTGCTTTTACCTCCTTTTTGCTTTGCTCTAGGATTTCCCAGGTTCCACCCACAAGGGCCAAAAGTACATGCTGCCATCATTTCTGCCTGGTGTTTTTATGTGGGATGTTGGATCTGAACTCAGAACTTTCTACTTGCAAGGCAGAGTCTTAACCCCTGAGCCATCTCTCCAACCCAACACTTTGACATATTTGGCATGCAGGCATATATAATCATGTTAGCAAGTGAGAAAGTATGTCCCTCTCTCAGCAATTCCAGTGGAGATAATGTAGCCAGTTCCCTTGGCTCCTGAGATTGGTATGAACTCTCCTTCATGCTGATGAATTATAACTGAAAATTGTAAGCTGAAATAAGTCTTTGTTCCCTTAAGTTGTTTGGATCTTGTATATGTTCAGTGGTAGGCATCTGTAATTCACATAATAGTCTTATATCTAGATGACATATCAATGATTTTTTTTCAGGTTTTTAAAGAATCTTTAGGGATGGGGCTGTAGCTCAGTGGTAGAGCACTTGTCTGGCATGGTGAGGAACTGGGTTCCCATTGCTGCACCATCAAAATCTTTAATTTTTATAGATACCATGTATATTACAGGAAACAAAAACATAAGAAGTGAAAAGGAAGTCCTCTCTTGTAAGCAATTTAAGTGGTGTGTCTTTCTAATCTTTAATGTATACACATGACATTCCATTCCAGGTATTGGAGAGTATGCACCATGTGACATGCTTTCCTATGCATTGTGAATAATTAACAACTCAAAAACCTTAATCTACTGATAGTCAACCTGTTTTGGAAAATCATAACATTGCCTTCCTTGAGAATAAAAATTCCATAGTAAACAAAAATGGCAAGAGGCTTTAGACAGAAATGTTGACAGAGTTACTCATTCCTCCAATGCACAATTTCATGTGAGACATAGAGCAATAAACTCCACAAATGCTGCTTCTAAATCCATGATCAAGTCTTTACTATCAAATATTAGCAAGAAGGCGTATTCTCACGGAAATAATATATCCTTAAAGTGTGGCCAGAAGATACACATGCATCAATGGCTCATCTAAATGTCATTATGGAAGCTTCCCTGGCCTGTATATTGTGACCAGGGCAGGGCAAAATCTTGCCAGCTGGGTGGTCTGCTGAGAACCCTTGTGGTAGCCATAGACAAGCTCTGGGAAGGAAGAGGAGGTGATAGTGTTGCCAGCTGAAAAGAAGGATAAAGTCAGAAACTCACATTCTTCTCTGGCCTCTTCCAACACTTGTCTGAAACAGGGGATGCATGCAAGGTCTCAGCAGAGCCCTGAACGTGTTCAAAGCGGTCAAGAACCGGAGTGCTGCTGAGAATGCTTTCTGCCAGGCTCCCCAGCTGCACCGGCAGCTCCAGAGGCAGCCATGAGGTAGCTTCCTGCTGTGTGCACGTCTTCAAGGAAGCTGACCCCCATAAAGACATTACCTGTTTGATGAGAGCAATGGAGGTCTATACAAACTTGGGTCAATTCCGGATGGCCACTGTTGGTACAATGAATGCATGACCCAAGCCATTTAGGGGATCAAATGAGTTTACGCTTGTTCACAGTTCTAGGATGCAGTCAATTATCATGGTGGGAGAGTGGCACTGGCATCAAGAGCTGAGGGCACTGGCCACTACACACCCATAGGACTTGCAGTGAGAGGGCCTACTAGCTGGTCAGTCTGCCGAGTTCCAACCAACTTGCTCTCCATCCTATCCACCTGTACAGAGAATGGCCCCGCTCACTAGGGGGACCACATCGATTATATGATGTCATGCAGGCTTGCTCAAAGATTTAACTAACTAGTTCTTCATAACTGTGCCTAAAAGCTCAGTGTCCTGTCAAGTTGACACCTATAACTAACTGCCATGGTAGTTGACACCTATAACTAACTGCCACGGTAGTCAACCACCCCATCTCTATTGCTGACATCTATGAGACACAACTGGTAGATGTGGAAAAAGCTACTGCCCACTCTGAGCAGCCTGTGGGCTACTACAAAAGGCAAAGAATCCAACAGCTCAGTCAACAAGGATCTGCTGGCCATAGTCCACTATGCCAGATAGCTGGAGCGGCAACCAAAAGCCACTGCCAGTTATGATTGGATAGAGACCAGCACCATGGACAGAGACCTCTCCTCAGCATAGCACCAAGTGATGCTTTAAGATGGCTCTCTGAACATAGACATTTCAATGCCTGAAGTATATCCAGAAGTATGAGGAGCTGTTCCGTGCCATCTCTGAATCCTGGGAATGTAAGCTGATGTAAAAGCTATGGGTTCCCATGAGGCAGAATATAGACAGCTACATGTAGTCCGCGGAGGTCCCACAGCTGGACCACAGGCTCAATGCCAGGCTGCTGCACATCAAGAAGACCCTCGAAGGCAATGAGAAGACCTACGCTAAGCCAGTGACCATCACCTTCCTGCCCCAGCCTGTCCATCAGGAAGACCTCCCAAAGAGCCCTTTTCAGCCCTGAAATCATCTACACAGAGTTTCTGAAGTAGACTTCTTGGTCTGGGTGCTAGAGTAGCCTCAATTGTCATCTGGTTCTGGCTCCTAACCAGCTGCTGTGTGGTGAGGCCATCTCCAGCTCTTCCACTTTGGTTGCAGTAGAACGCTGAGCATAGGTAGCTCCAGAGACTTGATTTTCCTTCTACGGGGGAATCTCCCCCCTCTAAAGCCTCTAGTGGTCCTGTCCTATCTGTGTATACTCTTTGCTCTACCCTGTACTTGCTCTTTCTCCAGCCTCCAAGTCTGTCTGCCAGCCAATCTGATGCTGCAGTGGACCAAGAAGGAAAATAAAACCTGCTGCTTGTCCTTGGAAAATAACAGCAACCAGGGCTGGGAAGATGGCTCAGGGGTAAAATCTTACACTAATGAATATATTTGCAATATATTTACCAGTTAACTATTTCACTCACTCACTCTATTTTTCACCATCCACTATCACATGAAGATATCTCTAAACATTAAATGAACTCTGTGCATAATAAATGCAAGTCAATGAACTTTGTGCATAATAAGCACAAGCATTTTCCCAAAAATACATATACAGACCATGGTTATAGTAGAAAAGCATCTTGTAGGTGGCAGATACTAGCAAAGACCTCCCCTCATACTTTCCCTCTCCCCCCGCTCATTCCAGTGACTTAAGTTCACAAGGGAAAGAAAACTAATTCCAATAGATGGATTGACAGAAGTCACCCCAGAAGACAGCACCTCCTGAAAACTAAAAGGACATTTACATCAAGGTGTGTGTGTGTGTGTGTGTGTGTGTGTGTGTGTGTGTGTGTCTCCAAGGCAGCCTGGCTAATTAGTGATAAGACGTGACAAGCACCCCAATTGTCTTCTTCATACATCCAGTCTTCATTTTACTATGTTTCAAAGATCTTTTGCAAAGTCCAGCCTAATTTATCTATATTGACATCAGTGAAGACCAGAGTAAGCTGAATCCCTTAAAGAAAAACATTCACACCTGGGATTGCTAGCATTCAATTTAGCAAAGAACTTCCTCAGCACAGCTGAGCGCAGCCACTGCTCTTGTATTTTTCTAATTACTTGCGTGCAAGGACCTGTACATCCCAGAGAATCTATGTCTCCATTATATGTGCAAGAAACTGCAGCCCCCACGTAGACATAGATACTCTGCACCCACCCTTCAGGAACAACTCTTTGCCATGAATAGTAATGGGCACTTGTAAATAAAGAATCAATAACCATCAGCATCTGTATCCCTTAAACATCACGCTGCACATCAAGTATGTGGATTCTAGGAGCAGAAGAAAGCTTGCCCGCATATAGGCATCATAAGATTAAGGGAAGGGTAGATACACTTGGGAAAGAGTAAATAGGCCAAGCAGAAAAGTGTGAGAAAATTAGCTCAGCTGATTTGCTGTGAACATCTGCCGAAATTGTTAATGGGCGCTGTGTCTAATTAAATCCACCAGACATATGCATGGCTGTTAATCTATGGAACTATGCTCTTCCCCCACACTGCACCTGTTGCTGGCAGGAATAGACTTGCATTCGATCACACACACTATCGAGAGGGTTTGAGGAGAGAAATTTAAGCTCTAGTCTAATTCAGTTAGAGACCAGTCTATCACCAAAGGAGAGAGCCACACTCGGCAAGTGATACACACTGAAACGTAGATAGATACTACTCTCTAATCCTCAGTTCTGGAGCTCTCACAGTTCTGACCAAGTCACTATCCTCTGTTTGGTGCGGTTCTGAGAAACAGATACTCTAAGCCAAATTTCAAAGAGCGTATTAAAGCCATTCTAAGGGAAGGCGGAATGTTTCAGCTCAAATCAGCTTCTATTTGTAAATTAATGACTATTGTGTGATGATCAAGTGATGTTGGAAAGCAAGCTCTCTGGCAGGTCTACCTATACTTATCCCAGACCTGCTTAGGTCTTCCTTTGTGTCCTGTTAAATCCTGAACTGTTCTTTGAGCAAACTGTTCTTTGGGTGTTGCTGGTCCACCCAATCTATTGGGACAACAACATAGGCAAGTAGCATTGAGTCAGTGGCAAAGCCCAGAAGCCAACAACACACCCTCTGGTGCTAGGCCCCACTCTTTCTTTGCTGTCTGGATTCTTCAGCAGTCTCAGTTTGGCAGTGGTATCAGTTTACATACAGGCTGATGTGATCTACGAATAAAAATGATGCTAAGGAAAGCTGTGCCTGTCACCAGGCTTCCAACCAACGCTATGAAACTCTATGTAGCCACTACCACACATGGTCTTAGAACATTTGTGAGTAAGGAAATATTTTGACTCTAGCTTCTCTCATCCATGGTCTAATGAAGAAATTCTAGGAAATAGATCTGTGATGGGGAAGGAAGATATGAAGCTCAGGCAGCAACTGAGAATTGTGTATGTAGTTCATTTATCTTGTCTATTTCTAAATTACATAATTTCTGTCCCTCTTTGTACTGGTCCATGCACATCATACCAGAGTAACAGGACCTAGATAAATGAGATCACAAGAAGGAACTTCCTGGAGTCTTAGCAGGATTCAGCAAGACATCCAAAGATGTCTTGTAGAAAGATAACCTTGCAGAGAATTTCTGCATAAAGAACTTGCAAGGGTGACGCAGTCTTCTGTGTAGAAGACATGAGATCATGATTGTTGGCCCTGGACTTACCACAGGATTTATTAATGGACAACTTCCTATTGTTATTCTTCCAGCTACGCTGAGATCAGAGTGGTTATTAAAACAATATGTTCTGAAGTGATATCTATTCACAATGTGTTTGAATTGCCTGTCGTGTGTATTTGAATTTGTGTTAGCAACATGTATTTTTTATTAGATTTGTAGATGTCACTTTGTGATGTTTGGAGTGACTATATTGGCAGACTCATAGTTCTTTATAAGTAGAAACGTTAGGAGAAAACCAGCACTAAATATGCATTTATATTCACATGTACTCCATATCACATTTGTGAAATTTCTTTGTAGCTTATCCCCCACGGAGCACAAGTCCATGTGAAGAGATGGACTTTGCACCTTTCCCTGAAGGTCAGTCATAAGAGTTTGGCAGCCACACTCTAATCCAGGACATTCCCAGGAGAAAAGTCTCATCTCCTCGACATGACAGGAGAGACTTCCATCACAGGAGAAAGCCATCAGCTAAGCAGCCGAAGGCCTCCAGGTGCTGGTGATGGCAGCGGTCGTGATGTGAGGTGCTTTATCCCTTCAGAGGTCCTTACATGCCTTGTGAGAATTGTTCACCACAGAACCTGGACACATCATGGAGGGTGACAGGCACATACTGAACACTTTTCCCCAACAAAACAAAAGCCAGAATTTGATCCTGGTCTTTGGGCTTTTCACATCTCAATATTTAAATTCATCTCCAAAGAATCCAATGTTAATATTTTCCCATGGCTAATCTTCTAATAAGAATACCAGTGATCTCAATCCAGGCACTACAGCACTCACAGAGCATTCAAATATGGCACATTTTATATCCCTCCACTGATTCTGCCTAAGATGAGTCAATAGAAATATATCTCCTTAGATAACTGTGAGGCAGCGATGCACATACTAGCTTCATTATAACTGGGTGAATTTATTCTCTCCTCATGAAAACTTAGGAATGTGCTTATAGTTATTTTCTTCCCCACTCATCACTGAATTTTTGCAAAATGCCCATTTCCTGGTCTTAAATGGAAATGATGCTGAACTGTGTTAGACACAGTACAAAGTATGTTTTCCTATAACATAGTACAGTTCAAACCAACTTTGTTCAGGGTCTAACTAATTTTTTTCTTCTATTCCCCTCACCCCCCGCTATTGTTGGAGTGTCAAATGGGCATCTCTCTCATCTCTCAGATTGATGGCATCGTCCAGGACTTCCCACATAGACAAGATAAATGAAAAGCTTCCATGGACAGGTATGTAACTGTGGAGACAGCAGCGCTGCAGAAGATGCCTCCTGACCAGAAAGAATGTCTGTCCCACAGTCGATTCTCTGGCTCTGCAGTCACCTTTGACATGACTTATTGAATAGGAGTTTGTTTTCCAATTTCCATGGTTCAGCCATAGGCCATGCAAAGTAAATAGTAGTAAATGAGCAGCAGTCGGTTCAAAGGGACATAAGACTAGAATCCCTCCTCCTTTTGAAGACAGTTTGAGGAGCATTCACATGTGAATCAATCTGTTGAGGGTCTTTGAAGTGACTTTGATTAAGAGTTGTAGTCCAATGGTAGTGAAATGGGCGGGGCCATCAAAAGAGTTGGCAGTTTCAATATGAATGCAACCTATGCAACCTATGCACTACATGGACAAAACTAGGTGAAGATGACTGTACATACAGAATGCTCTGAACATCTGAGAAACAATCCAGAACTCACTCTGCATGGAGATTTGCATAGAAGTGATTTTTGTCTGAAACAACACAAATGTGCCATAAACTTCATATTCCTACAGGTTGGCCTTGAGTTAAATTAATTCACAGCATGAGAGACTCTTGTAGTGCTCCTTAATAAGCAGAAAGAAAAAAAATCTTCCTCTTTGAAACCTATGCACTTCATTTCCAATAGACACTATGTTTATGAAGAGGTACAAATAAGCATTAGTGCCTCCATAAAATTAAATGTCATCCATTAAACTTTCTTTAGTTATATTAGAACTGCTAAAATGAATGAAGATTTAAATTTGGCAAGCTTACCAGCTTACAATCTTTTGAAACAAGGAGGAAAATAACAACTTATGGAAAGATTCCATTCTCTCCCTTCCTTACCTTCAAGAGGAATTGTGATGATGGTCCAGGAACCTCATTCTTGGCTTTTTGTCTTTCAGTCCAAGTTTCTGTAAAAAAAAATTTTGTTTGTGTTAAAGTTTCTAATTTAGTTAATTACAAATTCTTAATTTCCAATTCAGTGCCCGCTGCTGGGTATTGTGAAACTAGCTTCTCATCTTTAAGAAATTATAAATAAGTTTGAGATTGTTGATATAGTTAGCATATTGGGGAAAAAGCATAAATTGTGAGATCTTGTAAAAACAGATAATTCAGTAATCTGGGTCAGTTGTCATGTGTACAAGACTCTTGCTGAGACATTAGGAAGATCTGGGTGAAAAGTGATCCACAGCCATGCTGTTAGATGCTCAAGGACAGTGCCTCCGGGTGTGACTGTGATCCTTAGACACTCTTCTGTTCTTCATGAGCCCTGTGCCGGCTTCTTTTAGTATGGTGCAATTTTGTCTTGGACATTCTTGTATTTTATGTGAGAGTTCCAATGTTCCTGATGTTTGTATCATAAATACAGATGACTTTTAACTTTTGTTAAGTTTGGTGATTTCTACTATTAAGTGGCTAGGACGAAAGGCATCAATAAACAAAAGGCTTCTTCAGACAGGGAGGTAACTGTGGAGATGGCATGGTCCTTGACTTAAAGTGGGATGAGTTCAACATATTCCTTTCTAAGAATATTTGAGCTGTTGTTTCATTTGACTCAGAGAAAGTGGGGCCTGTATAGCTGGGATGGGAATCAGTCCCTTTCTGTGCTCTCTGTCCTGGTGGCAACTTTCATTTTCGGTAGATAGTCTGAACCTTTTCATCTGTGACCAGCAAGAACAAATACTGTAATTCTTGGCAAATTCTTTTAAAAATTTTTTTCTTACATTTGTTTATTCAGTGTGTGTATCTCTGTGTGTATGTGTGTGTGTGTGTGTGTGTGTGTGTGTGTGTGTGTGTGTGCACTCCACATGTGGAAGTCACAGTCGAATCTCTCCTTCCTCCATACGGGTTCTGGAGAACAAACTCAGTTTGTCAGGAATTTAAATTTTTAAATTCCTTATTTAAAATTAAAACACCTGGTCACCTTATACAGATATTGATTGACAATTTAGTTTCTGAGGACTCCCCACTCGACAAAGAAATGCGGCAAAGCATTACCCCATAGTTGCCAAACAAGACTTACTTCCATATTTACACCACAAAGGCATTTTTTATTTAGATGTCAAAGTTCTAGTAATCTGAGTCTATAGGTAGGACCTGTACAGTAGGAAATTGAGGTTCTGAAACTTAGATCTGCTTTATAATGATTATATGAAGAGTGAGAAAACTTAGAAAATGAGACTTTTTAAAGAATAACATGCCAAACAAATTCTTGGAGCATTTGTGTCATGGCTGCATCTAGAAACACATTCCTATGCATTAGCTCATCAGTTTCTTCTTGACTAGCATGTCCCACACCTTCACCTATCATCAGCTATGTGAATATAGTCTGCATCGAAGACTAATTACCTTCCCCCAAAGTAGTCTTTCCAGGAGTTTAAAATCCACTCTAATTCACAAAACAAAGTGATGTGAATGTGAATAAAGTGAAGTAATGTGAATACTGCTATTATTTTTCATCATACATCTGGATATGTCTGCCTATTGAGAAGAACTCACTAAATCAGTGAGATGGCTCAGTGCATAAACCTGGAGAACTGAGTTCGATTTCTGGAAGTCTACATGGTATGAGGAGAGAACCAACTTTTGAGAGTTATCCTCTTAACCCCACACATGTATCATGGTGGAACATGCCTATGTTATTTTCTCTCTCTCTCTCTCTCTGTCTTTCTTTCTCTAAAATAAAAAAGTATTTTAAAAACCTCTTTTTTTAAGTTCTAAGTTTCTTTTCTGTATACTTCTATAATACTTGCATAAGATTTAATCTATCAACATTTCATGATGTGAGGAGAAATATCTCAAGGGACCCCAGTGATACCTGAGGGAATGATGAGGAGTAATGCTGGATCTGGGGAAGGGAAGATGCTTTCCTCAGTGTTTTACCCACTGATATATGATTCCAGCAAGTGCTCAGACATATGCCATCAAAGGCAACAAGATGGCAGTAAATGGGGCCACTCATGCAAACGACATGAAAATAGGAGGGAGACGGGTGAGAGGAAGAGTTATAATGGGAAAATGAAGGGAATGGGATTGGGGATTTAAGTGTGAAAATGTCATAAATTTACTGTATCTGTATATAAAACTCTAAAAAATAAAAATAAATTAAAAATAAATATTCCAAGTTTCCTTCAGAAGGACAAGACAACGAAGAAGCAAATTTTTCACACTTTGCTAATTAAATAAAACATTTCGGGACATGACTGTCAACTTGGCAGAGTCTAGAGTAAGGAAGATTTGTGGAAGTAGAACACTGAGATGTGAACTGGAGGGAAGCAAGACTTAAGAGAGTCACATAGGACAAGAAAGGAATAAGAGAAAAGAGTCTTTGGAATGTGTGGCTTAATATGACCTAAAACCAGAATTAGGATGATCCCATAGAAGGAGGAAAAAAGAGACAATGTGGCCTTTGTCACACATCCCAGTGATAACTCGCTCCAGCCTTCCTTAGGAAAGCTCAAGGCAGAGTTTTGCCTACTTGTTTCCATTCATCTGTTCGTTAGTTCAGAGAATGTTCCATGAGTTTCACTGGGCAATTATAGTCATTATCTACAGCGGTGACCATTCATATTTAATGCTATTACAGCCTGCTCTTTCTTATCTCTGAGAGGGTACTCAGGGAGAAAGAGAGAAAGGAATATTTATTTAGCTTACAGTTCCAGAAAGGATATAGTTCAGTATGTTGGCAATCGCATAGCTGAAGACATGGGTGGAGGCAGAAGCAGGAGGCTGTTCAGCCATCATGAGACAGAAAGCAGGAGCAAGACAGCTAGAGGAGCAGAGCTGGGCTACAAAACCTCAAGGCCCCCCTTCCCTTGCCTTCTCCAGCAAGGCTCCGCCTCTTTAAGTTACCACAACCTTCCCAAACATTAACAGCAGCTGTTGCAGTCAGCCTGCATGGTTGCTGATAAATGACCATCAAACCCTTGTTTTAATTCTCTCTTAGGATTACTGGTTACAGTTCTTAGTCCAGCTTGACAGAAAGGAACTAGCCACACCATCTCCATGTAATAGCCGAGAGAGAGACAATCCTTACTTGCCAGACCAGCATGCCAACTTTCTCAACCAGCTGACTATATTTTATTCCAGGGCCTAATCCCACCCACCATGGGCTGGGTCTTCCCCCATCAAATCTCCTGTAGGTCTGCTCTGGCCCTAACTCAACCATTAATTCTCTACAAATGTGCCCAGAGCTCAAACCCTCAACTATCAAGTTGACACCTGTGCCTAACTATGACAGCAGCTAAGCATTCTACCATGTGGACTTGAAGGGAGCAAGTTGCATTTAAACTATGACAAATGAATTCTTGATTTATAGCTGCTGCTAAAGCAAATGATTCTTTATGATTTTGCTTTAGAAAGTTTTTTTTTTCATTTGAAGTATCCAGTTGTGACCCACATTCATTAGAATACAGGGCTGATCACATGGCTTCATTATTCGGTTCAGATGGGGCTTCTCTCCTTATATCATAGACATTAGTAATAACCCAAGGTAATTTGCATAGCAACTCTTTATAGTTTACAAAGTCATTTCACGTGTCTTAGTTTTTACAGAGATATCTTGATTTTACATAAGTAAAATGAGGTTATTAAAGTAAGTGGCAAAAATGGAACTCAAAGCCAGGCTATTATAATACAGTGTATATTATTTGCTTTCTATTTAATCTATTTGATTAAACGGGCCATTGTGACTGTTTACTAGTATGGAGTGTGCAGAAGTGCATAGCACTGTCTAAATGACTTAACAAAATTAAGCCTAAAAACGATTTCAAGAGTTGAGAAGAGCCACCATTCCAAAGCATGAGTGACAGGATGCCATTGATTGACACGATGCAGTTCAGATCTCAGGAAGAGTGGGGGAAAGACAAGCCAAGTCACAAGCCAAATTAGTGAGGCTGCTCCCACAGCAAGAGGAACACAATGTAGGCTTTGACTAACCTTTCAATAAGCTGGGCAGCTGGACTACGAGGGCGGTGCCGAGCTGACAGCCTGGAACACTGGCCACCTTGCAGAGACTGACGTGTAAATCACCCTCTGACTGGGAGTCTGGAGTCTAAAGAAGAAGAGTCATCTTTGGATTTGCTCCCATGTGCAATCGTGCACTTGTGGAGTGTCCAGGTGGCCTCCCTCTGCCTACACAGACAGGTGACCCTACAGGTAGAGAAAACATGCTTTAAGGGGTTATTTACCAGACTGATAGTTCCTTTTGAAAACAGGCTTTCCAGCTAAAACTTAACTGCTTTAAAGAAAACCTGCTATATCTTTTTACATTCAGAGACCACATGTAGTCAATGTGTACAAATTTTCTGATATTCCTGAATGAGATTGGCTAGGCTTGGTGGTGCACACTTGGAATCACAGCCACTCAGAAGGTTGAGGTAAGGTCTTGAATTCAAGGATAGCCTTGTTTCAGTGAGTTTCAGGCCAGCCCTGGACTCATAGTGAACCTCCCCAATCTAAAAAAAAAAAAAAAAAAAAAAAAAAAAAAAAAACACCAAAATTCTAAAGAAACCCAGGCTTGGTTAGTTCCCAACAGAATTTCTAATAACTTGCTTTTTACTAGTAGTCTTATCTTTACTTGTCTTTGTTTAAAACAAGTAAGCTCGTGGAGATTTCTTTTCCTGTCTGAGCTGCTGGGCTTGGTCTTTCTAGCTTCCCTTCCTCTTTCCTGGCCCCTACTTGTGTGGTGCAGTACCACCTACTTATGGAGAGTACTTTTCTTCCTCCTTTAACTGGGCAGATGCTTCTTGGAATTGTGACTTGTCTAGGCTTGTCCGATTCTGATACCACACACACTAGCTAAGCTAAATTCCTTCCTGCTGTTTATACAACTGCTGCCCCCCAGGGCATCTCTCACTACCACCTGGCTGCATCCCAGTGTCCCTCAGTCGCCTCTTCCTTGTGAAAGTGATTTGGCCAAATCATCAGAGAATCCGAGACTTACTCCTTTTTGATTGTATAACTTACTACTTGGCCATTCCTTATTTATTTTTAAATTGTTCATGGTAGTTAGTGAAAGAAATGAGTCTAATAGCCCCACTGAACAATCACATAATGAAATGCTTGAAAATATTAGCAATGTGTGTTAAGGAGATATCTTGTCCTTCCTACTTACATCCCTATTAATATGGACTATCAAGCGCAGTGTAGTTTTTGTCCTGTTGCTCTTTGGCAGGGACTGATGTGTGGCATTTCAAAGAGGTATCCTAATCGATACTAACACCTCTGGTCTGAACTATACTTCAGCTACAAGGACCTGAGTATTACTTTGTAGAGATTTGAAGCACAGGGAGTGAGAGGGAGCAGGTTGAGGAAAAGTAACATAATTAGATTCTTCTAATAATTTCCAGATGTGTGATAAGAACAGAGATCACACTATTGGAAATCCAGTTATGTTTTATAAATCCCTATCAATCAAGAATCAGTAAAGTATCTGCATCAACCAGAGTCTGTAGAGAAACAGAATGGGTAGAAACAACATAGGTGGAGGATTTATTGAATTAGCTTACCTGATAAGGTCCTGGCAGGCCAACAATGGCTGGTTCATTCTGCAGCTTGAGAACTCGGCAGCTTCTCACCCACATGGCTTGGTGAGTCCTAATCTGGCACTGAGGGCACAGGCGATTCTTGCATAGCCACTAGTCTTCATCAGTGCTGGAAGGCTGACCACGCTGGGTTCTGACATCAGCGAAGGAAGACAAGAGCAGGAGCAGCAGCAGCAGCAACAAGGCAGAGGAACCAGTGAACTGGGTCAATGCACTCATCAGTGAGATGCAGGTGAGAGGAACGTGATAAGGAGGAAATACGCTGGAAAAAAATGAGCAGGGCTTTCTAATAGAAATACAAGCTACACATAGAAACCTTTCAATGTACTTATAAATGTCCAATAACCCAAAGCAGAGTAAAGACAGGTAAAATTAATTTGATTTTATTAACTCAGCTAGACAAGTTATTAGCATTACCACACAAAATCAGTACCAACATTATTAGTATGTTAATTTTTTGTGTGTAGTCACTGGTATTTTGCACTTGCAGCATGGCTTGCCATGCATCTGAGCATGAGCTGGAACTTCTCATTCTCCTGCCTCATGTCCCAAGTGCTGTTGGTACAGGTGCATGACCATTATTCCCAGCCTTACTGTGTATCTATATTTGAACTTGTGTTTCAAGCAGTGGGCTGGCATGAGGCACTAGTGGCTATCCTATTAGAGACAGAGCACTTGCACTATTCCTGAAAATTCTACTATATAATGACCTATAATTAATAAGCAGTGATGTTTTGTCTCCACAGGAAATATTTGACAATGTTAGATGAGGTATTTTTCGTTGGTACAGTTGAAGGGGAAATGTACTGTGAAACTGACATGGTTCCCTGCTACAAAAAAAAATCTGATCCCAAATATCAATAGCACCAAGGTAGAGAAATCAAACTCAAAAATTGAATTAGCTAATAGGAAATAGCATTAGCTCAATATGGGGTTAGTGTAACTGTAAGTACTGTCAGCTTCTTACATGAGCCCTTCAGCCAGATAGGAATGGCACGAAGAACATCAAATATGATCATTGACTGGGACAGGTGTTCTACTATGCAAAGTACAGAAATGGACCAAAGGAATATTAAAATTCCTGTTTATCCATTGTGGGATTAACAGAAAATCTCACATGTAGAAGAGAAAAAAGGAAACAAAGACATGAAATGAAGGGGAAATTAGACATACCAGAAGCAAAGAGATGTTTGGAAGAATATGAAGTACACTGATTTGAAACACCGGAAGGGAAATCAGAAGGGAAAGGGAATTTGAATAATATATCTAGAAAATGGAACAACAGTCAGGGTGTTGCTGGGCTATCCCTGGGCACTTCCTCTTCCCAAGATGAGCCCCTGTCTCTCTCCAGACATGAGTTTGCCTTTGCCTTTTCCTTTCTGGACTAAAGGAGTTTGCTTTCTGGAAGGATGTGGAGTAGCTCTGCATAGGGAATGGAAAGCAGGCTGGCTGCAGACACACAGGGTCAGCGTGTGGACAGCCATCTGTTATGACGTGAGGCTGTCATAGACGGCCTCAAAGAGGCAGACAAAGACCCTCCACCATCATTTCCCAGGGGGAGCTTTGAAAGCACATTTGGGACGAAGCTCTTCTTGGGCTGGAGCTTCAGTGTAGGATCACCTACTGGGGAACTGAGCATCAGGCTGCCCTCTCCAGCCCACTGCAGAAAATCTTTCCCGAGAGGCAGTCCTCACATCAGGACAGGGGCTACAAGCTGGCAAAGAAAGGAGAGATTTATGGCCGCAGAGTACCTCTTCCTTTTAAAAATGGAATGGCACATTGGGGGGCGGTGGCTGAAAGAATGTTTCCCCAAGCATGGCCAGTTCAATGTTTATTAGCCAGTGCAAAAGGCCGGGTCCATGCAGGCAGGCCCGTGAAGAAAAGAAAGGTCTGGTATGTTCAGTCATAGGGCAAGAAGAGACTCCCTTGGGACTTGTCTGGCCCATTTTCAAAAGGCCACAACCAATGTCATTTTCCCCAGGAGGCAGCGTGTTCTCAGTGCAGCTGAACTGCAGGTGAGGACAACAGCAGCATAGAAACCACGGTGTTCTGAAATAGGTTGAAGTTTGGAAAAGAACTGGGCATATTCCGTGCCAAATCAAAAAGGGTTTGTGTCTTGCATGGTCCTTCGGATTCTTGCAACCTGGTAGGAATGGTTGAGGATCTTGTAAAGCTGGCTGAGTCTTTCAGTGACTGAAAAACAGCTATTTTGGGGGAAGGAAGTAAGAAAAGACAGCCTCTCTCACGTCCTTCCACCTTGACACATGTTACTATCAGCCAGACCTCCTCTGCTTTTCTATGACGCACTTAGAAACTTGATGGAGCTCAGTCGCCAGAAAATATCACAGCTTGGATGGGTGGTGTCTTCTCGGGAGTTCGCAGCACAAAAAAAGCAACTGCAGGCACAAAGATTGAAGTTAAACGTCTTAATTCCACCACGTGCGTGTGTGAGGCTGAGCCACTGAAACCCGTACACAATAAAAAACGCAGACAAGGGAGATTTGCACAGCTTTTAGCTTAGGTCAGAAAAACTTGTAATTTGTTAAGTAAGAGGGCATGAACACGTGCCATGTCACGCTGGATTTTCTTGAAAAATAAAAAAAAATAACAAAGTTAAACTTTCAGTCAACCTGAAAATATTAGCTTTTTATGGGGGCAGTGCGGAACGAATGGTACAGAGGCACGGTGGTGTTCTGTGCTTTTTTTATTGCCTGTTTCTCTGAGTCTTCTCAGAGAAAGAATTGAAAGGGGATGAAGCAGATAGAAAACACAGCTGGGAGGGAACTCTGGAGAGTAATTATTAATGATGTAGCACCCATATTAAAGATCACTGGCAACTAGCATACATGGTTAGGACGGAGGAGGGATAAATCGTTTCTCTGAGATTGAAGTTGGAAGTCTTTTCATTGAAGGGGAAAAATGTAAATGAGTCATTAGCATATGGTGTGATGCACAATTCAGCCCAAATGACGTTGTGTCCCTTGTAACTCTGAAGGGCCAAGTGCTTTTTTGTTATTGGAATAAAGTTAGGAAAATGTTTTTAATGGTGTTTGTTATCTTCATTTCATTTTCTTCTTTAGATAATGAAGCAATATTTGGGGAGAAGCAGGGAAGTGGGGAAGAAAAGCTTGTACAACCATATAAAGTATCGGAGATGAGACCTAGTAAGGCAGAATCATTTTTATTAACCAAGTTTGTCGAAAAGCAGGAGACCTAAGACATTATATTTTTTGTTACTTTTTGAGACATAGTCTCACTCTATAGTCTGGCGGACAACTCGTTGTGTAGCCCAGGATAGCCTTGAACTCATGGTACTTCCTGTTGCCTTAGCTTCTATGACCTGGAATGTATAGATGTGAGCCATCTTGTCTAACCTTTTTTGCTCTTTGCCTTCCTTTCCTCTTTCTCTTCCTTCCTTCAATTCTTCCTTCCCTTCTTCCTTCCTTTTCGTTCTTTCTTTTTCTTTTTCTTTTTTGACTTTCTTTTTTCTCTCTTCTCTCTTTCCCTCCTCTCTTCCCTCCTTCCCTCACTTCCTTCCTTTATTACGTTCTTCTTTGCTTGTACTGGGCCTTGGGAATGCCAGAAAATCCTCTATCACTGATCTACACCCTCAGTCCCATGAAGATTTAAGGGATTCCACACCTGATCTAGTTGCTCCGTATGTACTACATGGTTTTGATTGAAATATCTTATTAACTAAAATCTACACCATCAAACTTTCCCCCTTTCCTTCATCTCTGCTTTTAAGCATTTTTATCTCTCGCGCATCTCCTCTCTGACCTTCAGTCAACAATCACGCGCTTCTTCAAACTGGGAACTAAATTGTGATAAAGAGAACAAAAGAATGTCCAGTTTCTTCTTTTCTAAATCACAATTTTCAATATTCTGCATGATGTCAAAACAGAAAGACTGGTTTTCCGAAAATGTCACTTGTAGCCATGCCCTTGGTTTTATGTCTGGTGCAAATGGCAGGGAGATGGTGGACCCATTAATCATGCCATTTTTACCCAAAGGAAGGTCCAGGGAGCCTTACTGTATGCACATGGGACTCTTCTCCTCCTGTCTCATGGCTTAGCAAGGAATGCGGAGCTAGCGCTGACCCCGTGACCAACACAAAGAGTACTGGACAAAGCAGAGGGTCGGCCCTTTCTCTACAGACATGCCTTTGTGCTCTGTGTGGGGCGTGATCCTTGCAGGCCGGGAGCTCGGTAGATGCCAGAGAGATAGATGTGGTATGTTCCCCTCATCCAGGGCAGCAGCTGAACGACTTTCACACAGGCAAGCAGGTACAGCGAGCCTGGTAACAGATGAGAGCCCCTGGGGCGCCCTTCACTATGGAGAGTGAAAAATCAAAAGGAACCATATTGGACCCAGATACAAAGAGACTCCCTGCTCCTTTTTTTCTCCCCTTGTCCCTTTTCTCCTCTTCCTTAGGAAACAGCCATGAATGTGGAAAGCTGTCTTCCCCCTGGAAGCACCGAGGGCTCAGGGACTCCAGATGCTATTCTATGCCAATGCTTTCCACCCTTGCAGGGAACTGGAGAGGAAAGGCAAACCAAGACATAAAACCTTTCCAGACAACTCTGTCCCAGTGTTTGCTCAGGCTGAGTGGAAGTGTAATGAGCTAAGGTATTTTAGGGATCTCTGTGTATTTTAGGGATTTAGGGTACTTCCGGTTAAGGTGGAGAATGTTTGAGAACAAAACTGAGAGCAAGTCTTTCACACAATAGCATTATGTGTCTTCCATTCTATGGTGATGTCCCTTAATAGTTTATTCCATAAATGCTCCCTTTAAAGTGATCTACATAAGACAGACATACATGTTCACATCAGCCAGTTTGTGTTGGGAGAACTGCTAACAGTAAATTAGTGACCAGCAGAAATCCTTCGTGCTGAAGTTCTAATATAGTTCCTCACTGTGAACTGACTTCACTTATTCCTATCCTCATTTACACATGATTCTAAAGTTAGTCGTGGTTTAACAACTTGTGAAAGTGTTAAACCATGTGTGCTCTTTCCTTCTTACAGAATAAATCGCTGCAGTTCAGAGAACTTAAAGATATCTGCTTTCAGGTCCTTGGCGAAATTAAATGATGATGAAGTAATTTAAAGATACAAAGTACTGAGCAAGCATCTCCCCTCCCACATCCATGGCCAATCATAACATTTCGAGTCTGGCCAAGGCCTTGGGATCTCTCTGATCAATATGCCAAAGAACCTCTATTCGTTCTTCAGGGTCGCACCTTTGTTTGAAGGTTGTTTTCTTAGGTGGTGTGGGACCTGATCATATTTGTCTCCATTTTGTACTTGTTCACTTGTCCTGCCTATGAAACACCAGACGTGCTAGATATAGAGTGTTTGACCCACTTTGTGTACACGACTATAACCATGATCAGTCAGCTCCAAATTAGGAAACACTTAATGTTACACGAGCCCCCCTAAACTGGAAGAGCAGCCTTTATAGTAACATTTGGTCCTTGCATAATCAACTGCCTCACCAACTGTGTCAAGGATAGAATTAATATGATAGTTTGTAAGAATTGTGGTCAGAGCAGGTGGAACTATCCAATTAGAAGCCAGTCACTAACTGCTCAAGGAATTCCAAGGGCCATGAGTGATATAGGGGGTACTAGAAACTGCTTCTGGTATACTTGAAAACTGCTGGTGATAGGAGCTGACCAATTCCCACATGCCAACATGGCTTTTGCCTCAACTTACCCAATCATGTATCTGCTAGATTAGAAACCCCCTCCTCCTATAGAAATAGCCTATAAAAGTCCCTGTAAAACAAAAACTGGAACTCTTTCCTCATCTGCTGTATCAGTGATGGGGAAAGCCCAGGCTCAAGCTTTGAATAAAGACCCTCGTGTGTTTACAACAGTGTCGTCATCAGTGGTCTCTTGGGATCTAGAAATCTGGGCACAACAGGTAGCACTTCTGATTGTTCAGGAGACATCCTGAATTCTCAGGAAATGCAGAATTTCATAATTAGTGAGGTCTCTTAAGGCTCCAAGAAGCCCTAAGCAATGAAGAGGGCCAAAGAGGAAAAGCTAAACCAATGAAGATTCAGCCTCCTGGAGTCAGGAGGCTGAGATCTGTTTCTGGAACCACCATGGTTCGTGTAGCTCCAGAGCTTCCTGGGATTGTCTTGACACTGCATCAGAAGATTGTGGACTCTGTTAGAGCTCAAAACTATGCTCTGAAATACATAAGAAAATTTCTGATCCAACCGATATTGTCTTCGTTTCTTTTTGCTGCTGTTGTTGCTGCTGTTGTTACTGTAATAAAAATACCCTTTCAAAAACAGCTTAAGGAAGGACTCACAGCTCAAGGTAGAGTCTGTCGTGACAGGGAAGTCAAGGTGGCAAGAGCTTGATTCAATCAGTTGTACCGGATCAACAATGAGTAAGTAAGCAGAGAGCAATGAATGAGTATTGCTCTATTTATTTATATAGTCCAGGATCCAATCGAAGATAATGGTGCCACTAAGAGTGGGTGGATCTACACCCACTTCCTCATTAATGTAATCAAAATAATTTCTCATCAGTTTTCGCAAAAGAGCATCTCCCAGATAATTCTACAGTCTATCAATTTGACAATACTAATCCTCACGGATGCCAAACCTGATCTATCATCCTGATCTGTGCTGACCTGTCTCCTCCTAATTTACATTGGACCACTGTCCCCTGCATGTACCCAAAAGCACTCCTAAAAATACTGTTAAGGGAAACACCTTGGGTTTTTCACATTACCAGCACTTCTATATAAAAGTACAGAACAGAGTTAGATTACTAGAGGAGATACGATTACTAATGATGGTGAAATCTTTTTAAAGTGCTTAAATCACTCAGGTTATCTGTAAACTTATACAACATCAGTGACAGGATAGAAAATGGAGGGATGTGAGAAAATTCTGCTCCTGGAGGCTTCTAGGTTTCAATGTCATCCTCTGTCCATTTATTGATCATGTTTCTGCAGGTGGGATAGGTTCTTTCTTCCTATAATTGCCAATTCATTCATGGTCAATTTTAGTTCCTAGTTAGAAAGACTCCTAGTTAGAAACCCCCACCAACTTTGCCCTTCCTTCTTTTAGGTAAGTTGTTTTAAACTTCCTCCCATAATATATAATATCTTAGGAATATATCTACTAATTAATATGTCTATAGTCTTCCAATACCTCCATTCTATCAAATTGGTAAGATTAAAAAGATTGCTGCCTGTGTGTATGCATCCATGTGTGTTTAAAAAGACTATGTATTTTTCAAAAGATCAACATCAAATTAAATTCTACTTCAAAAATACACTATAACAGAAGACCTTTCCTTGGTACTTGACCCCTCCTTTATCACTGTTGATAATATTTGTTTATCTCAGAGTCTGCAATGGGGATGAACAGGAAACATGCCCCAGAGCCACTGTTTGTAGTCTTGCTGCCTTGTTTGGTCTCCCAAGCTTGCTGACTGATATCCAAGAAGGAATGGAGGAATGAATTTGATGGAAAAGACATAAGAGACAGAGAAGAAAGATAACCAAAAATAAAGACAGGAACACAGGAAAGAAGAGTTGGGAAAGAAGAACTCCCTAATAGGTGGATCCTAGTACCAAACCCACTTAGTGACACATTCAAAGATAAATCTCTGTAATACCTACAGTAATTGCAAAGATTATAAACAGGAGGGAAGGGAAAGGAGAGCCCTGCCAAAAACAAGGACAGAGGGGATCATGCTACAGCAGAGAAAATAGGCCTCCATCAAGTACTGCAACTAAGTAGTGAGACATCTGGTTAAGCTCACAGACTTTCCTTCCTGGTCACTTGCAACTGATGGGGTTTGAACACAGCAGAAAGGGAGGTCATAGAGCCTGGCAGATAGATGGTAACCATCCTGCAAATGGAAGACTGACCCTCCCCTCACCGCGGTCTCCTACTCTTATTCCATCTACTTTTGAATCTATTCTTATAGTAAGACTCTATTTTAACAGCTTTTTATGTCTGGCTAGGAGGTGACATCTAATACCCATCAGGATCTAGCCAAGGACTGTGCAGGAACAGCAAAACTGGAAGAAAAAAAAACAGCAAACCATAATTCAGAACATCAGAGACCCTACATTAATAACCTGGAACCAGGCCAGCCTAATCTCTCCCCATCCTGAAGCTCAGGAAAATTTGCAGAAGAGGGGGCAGTAAAATTGTAAGAGCCTAAAGATAAGGAGGAGCAGTGATATGCATGATACTCCACACAAGTTAGGGCTGAAGTAATCATAATAGGACTTTGCATGACTTGTGCAATGACCGACATATCATTGACCCCCCAAAGTCTAGCATGGATCACAGGCACTAGGATTCTTAGAGACAAGGGATTAACAGTCACAACAGTGTTCCTATACTAAAGGGGAACACAAGAAAGGGCTCTAGGCAATGCTACTGAGTCCTTACACCTCATCAAGAGGAGGATCCAGAGGGAAGTTTGACATGCACACTAAAGGATGCTCCAGGGATGGGGGGGGGTAGGGGGCACTGGGAAAAAGAGAGGGGGGAAGGAATGGGAAAGGGAGAGAGAGCAAGGGGATCCAGGGAGGGATAGAGGGAGGGAGGGGACGGGGTACCTATTAAGTTTGTGTGAGTGGAAAAAATAAATTAAAAAAATAAATAATAAAAAAAGAAAAGTTGGGAAAGAAGCTAAATGGATGAGTACACATATATTATGCAGGAGTATCATATGGGAAGCCAAAGAGGCAGAATTAGATCCAAAACTTTTATCTTGCTAGAATCTCAGCATGAAGATGAGGTGTTTTGACAGGGGAGGGGAGGCATTGAGGCATGTTTAGCAGCGGGCTAAACAAATTGTCTTAACTGCTTGGGATACTCTGAGCAAACTTGTTATTTTTATTCATGGGCTTCTGAATCATGTCTCCCAGTGGAACCATGAAGATTAAGTAAATTATGTTTCCGATCATTAGAGAGCGATGGCAAAGGTGGAACTAGTAGGAAAAGATTTTGTTTTCATGCCTGTTTCAATGCAAGGGGAATAGGTAGAAGTTGAGAATGGTGACTGGACCCCAGCTCAGCCCATCACAGCTTATGGGGGCAGGGCTGGATATAAAAGGGAATGAGGGGACCACTTTGCCAGTTGTTGCAGTTTGCCTGCATTGTTGCTGATAAATGACCATCAAACAGCTTAAGGGAACAAGGGGTTTATTTCCTTATGACAGTCTGGTTATACTTCTCAGTCCAGTTTGACGGGAGAGCACACACCAACACCAGGGTCGAGGGAACTGGCCACACCATCTCTATAATAATGGCTGAGAGAGGGACGATCCTTACTTGCCAGACCAGCATGTCTGGCCAAGTGAACAGAAGGGTGCCAATTCTCTCAACCAGCTCTCTGTATTTTATTCCAGGGCCTCATCCCACCCACCATGGGCTGTCCTTCCCCATCAGCTAGAGACAATCTCCTGCAGGTTTGCTCTGGGCTTAACTCAACCACTAATTCTCTAATGTGCCCAGAGCTCAAACCCTCAACTCTCAAGTTAATATCTGTGCCTAACTATGACAGCATTCGTAGACTTATAGCCAAAAGGACTGCTCATTCTCCTGTAGGAGCCATATTTCTTCTTTGACTGCACAGGGCAAGAGATGTACAGCAGTCCCCAGGGAACATGTTTTCCTACACGGTAAGACGGACACTCTTGGCCAGGGTTACCAGGAAAGAGGTACCACCATGCAAGAACTTGAAGTGTCTTCTTCTGCATTGAATTCACAGCTTCATTATGTTCCTACAAACCAAGCAAGCAGCTCCGTGCGTGTCTTTTCCTCTCTTCTATGAGGTGACTACATCAAGCCCACTGCAACTATCGGAGGCCAACAGGGAGATGGGAAATCTGTTCTGAAGATCCATCCTTTCTCCTGCTCTGTCTCCCTCCCGCCGTCAGCCTCCTCCCAAAGATTTCTTCTCTTGTTAGCTGTCAAGTTGTTGATTCTAAATCCCAGATGTATCATGCTCAGTCAGTGAACAACAGACTGTCAAATAGAGCAATAAGTCTTGCTCGGCAGCTGCCGTGTGGAGCTGCCGTGCCGAGGCCCTCACGAGCCGGCTAATTCTGTGTGACGATCGAGGCTGGAGGCAGCGTGCCCTCTCCAGAGCTGGGAAGAAGGTACAGACATATTTGAGATGAGATAATGGTTGGATCACTCCTGCTTCACAGTGTCTCAGCTCAAGACTAGCAATCTAAAAGTAATCGGCCATTTAATAGGACTCTGCATGACCTGTGCAATGACCAACACATTATTGACCCCTCAAAGTCTAGCATAGACTAAAGGCACTAGGATCCTTAGAGGCAAGGGATTAACAGTCACAATAGTGCTCCTATACTTAAGGGGAACACAAGAAAGAGTTCTAGGAAATGCCACTGAGTCCTTACATCTCATCAGAGAGGAGGACCCAGAGGAGAACTCATTAAAGGATGCTCCAGGAATGGGGGGAGGGGGCACTGGGAGAAAGGGAGAGAGGGGGAAAAGGAAGGGGAAAAGGAGGGAGGGAACAAGGGGGTCCAGGGAGGGAGGGGACTGGTGACACCTATTAAGTTTGTATGAGTGGAAATAAATTTTTAAAAAATTTTGAAAAAAAAAAAGAAAAGGTAATCGGCCATTTAAGCTCGGTTAGTGATGCCCCTGTGGAATCTCTCTCCTTCCACAGATTCTGCCAATTTCTGCAGCGCACGAGCCTGGGAAGTTGGTCATTGGGATTGTGAAGTGGTTTTTGCCTTTTTCCTTTTTCTGAAGCAAGTGATGGGGCTTGAACTTTTTTTAATTTTTTTAACCTTGAAGTTCACTATGAAAAGCATGGAAGAAGATTCCTCTTCTCTCTTGTTGAGGGTCATCTCCCGGAGAGTGTTTCAGAAAGTGCTGAGTAGGTGCTGTGGTTACTCTTCTTACTTGTCCTCACACATAACTTAAGAGAGAAAGGGAGATTTATTTGGCTTGCAGTTCCAGAGGGCAGAGACCGTCTCTGATGGTGGAATCCCAGGGTAAGCAGAAGGCCTGGGTTAGAGGCAGAAGCAAGAGGCTGGTTCAGGTGACAGCTGTCACTGAGGAGGGAGAGAGAACAAAAGAGGAAAGAGGTGTGGGTCACCCAACCTCAAGGTCCTGTGACCTGCCTTCCTCCAGCAAGCTTCTGCCTTCTAAAGATGCCACCATCCTCCCAAACATCAGCATCAGCCAAAGATTCAAACACATGAGCCGGGAGCGGGTGACTCATGTTCAAACCGTGATGGCTGGCTTTCAGAAGCACTGGCGATAGACTAGAATGAATGCAGGAGATTGAGCCAAAGCACGATATATAGCTTCTGGACACTCCGTTGTTTTTGCAAAGGGGAGACTGTCTCTAGTGAAGGGACACGTAAGCCATATCTGTCAAAAATTGAGTGTGGGCACAGGGATGGTAGGAGGGACATTCTGTGTCTAACTCAGCAATGAAGACCAGATTCTTACCTGAAGGTTGGTGGAGGTGCAATATCTGTCCTCATGGGTGATGAGCGGATTCCGGACAGGCTGCCAGGATCTGTTGTCTGCTTTGCTCTGTGTTCCTCATGGAACATGCATTCTTGCAAGAGGAATTCCTACAACAGCCCTGCCTGTCCGATCCTCACAGCCTGCTTAGTACGTAACGCAGAATGTCAAACCACATGTCAAATGACAAAGCACATGCACCGTGTTTATCTCTGTGCACAGCACACAGTAAGTGCTCAGAATGTGACAGGAATCCCTAGTAGGGAAACAGCAATCAGGATTTCAATAGTAGTGTGTTCAATGCTGCTCTCAGCTTATTTTATTTTATTTTATTGGTGTTCATTTGCTGTGTCTCTGCATGGAGGAGTGTGTGTGTGTGTGTGTGTGTGTGTGTGTGTACTGAAAATTGACATTTCTGTCAGAGATGTGAAATATACAACTGGGATCTGAACATGCTCTCTTTTGGAGAAGTGAAATGTCTCCCACATTCATGTATCTAGGTGGTATAGAAGCAAGTCTGAAAATATTTTTATATCCCTGTGGGATGCATGCTATTTTTCCCCAACTTGTAGATGAAATGCATAGCATGAGACAGGTGCGACAGTAGATGTCTTTAGAAATAGCACTGATATATATCTCCTCTAATATGATGACTTTGGGCATGAAGAGTGAAATTAACATCCAACTCTAAGCTATCCAAACTATTGATTTTCTAATGTCTTTGGATCCCACAAAAGCTCCTGCAGGTGAAGCAAAGTGTATTTTAAGCATCCCAGTTTGATTTCCTGGAAAATCCCTTGTATTGGCGTCCAGAATTTGTGTTGAGGCTTAGAGTAGTGGTTCAGTGGTGGCTGCCCATTGCTCAGTGGGTCACCAATTTAATCCTCTGTGCTGCCAGAAAAAAAAAAAACCAGACACCAAGAGTTTAGAGCAGTAATTCAGTGATCAAGCACTTGCCCAGCATATGAGATTTTGCTGGTTTAATCCTCAGAACTGCCAGAGGAAGTAAAAAAAAATCAGAATTTGGGCAGGTGAGATGGCTCATCAGATGAAAGTATTTGTCAGGTCTGATGACCTGAGTTCAACCTCTGGGACCCATGTATAGCTGATGGGAGAGAACCAACTGTACACGGTTGTTTTCTGACCTTCCCTCCCACACCATGGTACAATATGTGTCTACACACACATTACATATCTACTCATATAATAATAATAATAGTAGTAACGACAATAATGATAAGTTTAAAAATTAGAATTTGTCCTGCTTAGGTTAAAAAAAAAAACTTTGGGCACTGTTGGGTCCTGTCCAGCACTGTGCGGCACATAGAAATTAATTAATATTAAACTAATTAGCATTAAATTCCTCACATAGAGAGTCTCATCAACATATTCTCAGTTATGAAGAAACCCTAGCTTACTTTTATTTGTACCCATATCTTCCCACATAGTTAGGAAGTTCCCTAATGAACTGATTTCAGGGAGAATCTGAGGACGTCACTGAAATGCACACTCTCAGATATCAGACATCTTGGAGATGGCTGAAAGCCTCTTCTAGCTTTCACTTTGCTGCCATGACATCCTCTGGCGAAGCACTTATGTAAGATGATGCATCAGTTCAAGCCCTCCTCATCTCTCTTGCTACGAGAGTCCAATCCAATTGGTGATTCTCCAGGGTTAATGTGTGACCGCTGACTTATTCATTGCCACAAAAGAATGTCTGGTATGTGACAGCTTCCAGAACAGATCTGAAATGATGGCAGCAAAGACTTCTGACTCCCACATCTACAGAATTCAATGTCATGTTCCTTCTCTGTGAAACAAGATAGTGAGAAATAAGATATAACCTAATAGGCATGATTTCTAGGCACATGGGAGTAACAAAAAATGATAGTTGATATCTATATATATGTATTTGATATAAGGCTATAAGATTGGGGGCTAGAGAAGTGGTTCAGGGGTTAGGCCTCTGCCTTGCAGGCAGAAGGTCCTGAGTTCAGATCCTAGACCCCATGTATAGATGCCAGGCGGAAGCAGGGGGTGGCTTGCATTTCTGGTCCTGGTAGGGCAGAGCCTGTGAATCCCGAGGCAGAGTAAAAAAGGAGGAGGTGGAGGTGGTCCACGGTTGTTCCCAAATTCGCCCGTGGTTCTACACACACACACACGCACACACACACATACACATATGTGCACACACGCACAATTGAATAAATAAAAATAAAATAAAATAAATTAAAAAAAATAAGGCTATAAGATTGGCATTGAGTAAAGACCAAGTTGAACAAGGTTGACCTAGGTAAAAAACTATTTCTTACACCAATTTACTTTCCTCAAGATCAATATCCCCAAATCTTTAGCAGGTACTTCTTTGAAGAGATGGATGCATTTTTTTTCTTTTTCTGCTTTTATTTATTTATGTTACTATTTATTTACTTATTCATTCATAGGGGAGTACATGTGAGTATCATGGTGCATGTGGAAATCAGAGAACAACTTTTGAAAATCAGTTCTCTCCTTATACCATGTAGGTTCCCAGAGATGGAATTCATATCACCAGACTGGTGAGCAAGTACATTACCCTCTAAGCTACCTTGTCAGCTCTGTTTTTGCTTGTTATGGGCATTGAACCCAAGGCACATGGTATTCAAGTGCTTTACCACTCAACATCCCCAGCCTAGTGAGTTTATCTTAATACTTGATGTGCACAATTCCTCACATTGATGTTTGGTATCATAGGAAGAAGAATTTGCTTCTTGCCTCAAAGCCAGGATCTTAATATGACAAAATGTTGAAAGCAGTGTAGATGTCCCGTAACCAAAGAATCAATAAATAAACCATGGTTTGTTATTATAGTGGAATCCTATAGTACTGTTAAAAATGAACTAAATTTACATACACCACACAACAGGTATGTTGGGTAAAGCAATGTGTGAGATACTAAAGAAAATTTATAGTTCGTAAAAGGTTATAAATTTATATATTGCATAATCATGTAATTGAGGATGAAAGGTATATTCGGAGAGATATAACAAATATATGAGAACATATTAAAGCATTAAGGAAGGTTTCTGTTGAACAGAAAGAGTAGGATATCATAGGGAAGATTACTATTTAACATTTGTGAGTGAATTTTTTTTTGTTTCTTCAAAGAGAAGAAAGTTTCCAAAAGGGATCCCTTATAGACGCCAAAATCCTCAGATGCTCAAGGCTTATAAAAATGGGATAAAATTTGCATAAAACTCATACGACACTTGCTGAATACTTCAAATCATTTCTAGATTGCTTATAATACTTAACACAATGAAATATTTTATAAATAGATGTTTCAACCTATGGGTTAGAGGACAATGACAAGAAAAATAATGTTGGTATATTTTTAGTACAAGTACGATGCTGTGTGTGTGTGTGTGTGTGTGTGTTATGAACATGTGTGTGGGGAGGATAAGTCTGGACATGCATGGGGCCCAGAGGAAGACTCATCAGGTGTCTCACTGTACTACTCTTTACTTTATTCCTTTGATACGGGGTCTTTCATTGAGCCTGGAGTTAGACTGACCACCAGCAAGCCCGCGTGGCCCTCTGTCTGTGCTCCCTCCTACGCTGGGGTTACAGCTGCATATAGCTATGACCTGATTTTTATCTGGGTGCTGGGGACTTAAGTTTAGGTCCTCATGCTAGCATAGGAGACATTTTTATTTACTCACTGAAGGACCTCTCCAGTCCCTCCAAATAAAATTTTTAAAAAGTTTTTTTTGGGGGGAGGGAGGATGTGAGGTGACTTAATCAGTAAAGTGCAGCTAAACCCAATGTGTAAGTTTTGGTTCCATGATAAATCTTGTCTTAAGAAATAGAATGGAGAACAACTGATCCCTACAGATGTACACACACACACACACACACACACACACACACACACACACACACACATATACACACACAGACATGCGCACATGTACACACAAAGTCTTTCCAATCTGAAGTTCATTTTAATTATTGGATGGAGAACCTGTAGAACTGAAATAATTTGAGAATAGTTTCAAGGCTTAATTTCAAAGATTTGTTTTATAGTAAGAAGCAGCACTCAGTTGCTAACATTCTTGCTGTTTAGAGCTAGTTTTATAGCATCTAAATTATGGATTTAGTTTATCCGTGTTACCTTTGTGTCTGTATTAAGGAAACAGTTGTGTGAGATGCTCCCTCACCCCCATCCTGAGTTGCACAGTGTCTTTTTGAGCAGCTAGAGGGACATTTCCTTGTCTTCCCTCTTGTCATCAACTTCTCTCCTTGGGTTTGGTATTTTCAAATGAAGACAGATTTAGGTTTTGGCTTTGACCCTTGGCGTCTCTTCTAGTCCTGACTAGAGATCTTACCTGTCACTGAAGATGTCTGTGTTCTTGTCCCTCTGGGCAGTGTCCTGGCTGCAGCCGAGAGCCACAGCTTCAGAGATTCCCCAGGACTCCTGTAACCCATCCTCCTGCTCTCAATCTCAGTCTCTCTGTGGGGCCAGGTGAGAGATAGTTCCTTGAGAAGAGGGCCAAGGAAACACATCACAGGTATTAGATGTGACACTCAATTCTCTTTACAAGAACTCAAAGAACATGAATTTTAAAAAGATACAGCATTTCCTCACAGATCAGACATACTTGACCACTATCTTCTGCTTTTTAGGAGACAGTCGCATTTGGGGGACAGAGGTGAAAGGAGAAATGGGGGTCACCTTTGAGTCACAGAAACAATCAAAACCAAATAAAAGTTGAGGTCAAAGACTGTCATGAATGTGAAACAAACTTTTGCAATGAATTACTATTATGTATTTCACAGAAAAGGGTTTTTAATCAAGAAAAATTTAGTATCTAGGAGTTTCTACACACTAAGTATTTTATACTAAGTTGTAAGTCATCTCTGTGTGTGTGTGTGTGTGTGTGTGTGTGTGTGTGTGTGTGTGCACGCGTGAGTGTGCATGTGGCATATATGTGTATCAGAAGGCACTGCAAGTGACTGTGGAGGTTCAAGAGTAACTTCAGGAATCGTCCTGATTGCTCTATCTCCTTTTTTTCCTTTGCACTGAGATTTCCCAGACTGCCTTCCAGAACCAAAAGTGCAAACCATCAGACCACCATTCTTTCTGTGAAAGAAGGAATGTTAAATTAAATGAAATTTAGCTAATGTGTGCTTTAAAATAGGCTACTTAATGGAACGAATATGGCTTCTGCTTCCGTAACCCAGCTTGCTGAGCTTGGTTTTAGAAAGAAAAAGTGCTAAGTTGTTTATTTGTGTCCATGGTAATAACTGAAAGGAGGACTAATAGAACACAAAGAGTAATTTAGATATTAACTTTTAACCTGGCTTTCTGCTTCTGTACCTTGGCATGCTTACACAACACAGAGAAAGAAAAATTGTACTACTTCTAATCTAAATAGGAAACAATCGCTGTACCTGCATATGTACTTACCACAAAATTAAAAATAGACCAACTGGAGCTGGAGAGGTGGCTCAGGGGTTAAATCTCTGCCTTGCAGGCAGAAGGTCCTGAGTTCGGATCCTAGACCCCACGTATAAATGCCAGGCGGAAGTGGGGGCGGCATGCGTTTCTGGTCCTGGTAGGGCGGAGCCTGTGAATCCCCGGGCAGAGTACACAAGGAGGAGGTGGAGGCATCCATGGTGGTTCCCGAATTCACCCGTGGTTCTACACACACACGCACACACACAATTGAATAAAATAAAAAAAAATAGACCAACTGTAACTGGGAATTTACGGCTAATCACCCTTCTCCAAGGAACAAGGAATTAAAAAAACCAAAAGATGCATCTGCAGTTTTTGCATTTAAAAACTGTTGTTTAACACCGTTCAGGGCGACACTTCGAGATGAAAGAGCTCTGCAGTGTGGCCTGGTGCAACAGTTTCTGTACTAAAGCTTTTCTTCACCCAGTTTCTGCATGGTGAGTCTTGTTGGGCCGGTCCAGACCCCACAACATCCTGCCCAGTGTTTTTATGTGGTATCTGGGATCCAAACTGTGGTAATTCTAATCCCATATGTCATTTTTAGAATACATTAATTAGTGATTTATACGTTTTTGTATATAGGTGATTAAATAAAGGTTTCTAGTGACTGGAAAAAACTGTCTAATAGTATCTCTGATGATCTGATGATTAATCATGTCTGTAAGTAATTGGGCTGTTCAATCCATGAGGATTAAGGTGACAATCCACTATTAAGGTGACAGTGTACCCCAGTCATACATCAGCCTCAGCATTACTGTTATATTCATAAGTTTACGAGAGCAGGGAAACCATGAGAAATCTATGGTGACTCCTTCTGAACTGAGGTGTGACCAGCTAATGCCAGCCAGTGAGGATCATCTGAATTACTGTGACTAGTGCTATCCTGAGCCTTTACTACCTGTCTTACCTGTCTAGCTGGTCTGGTGATTGCTTCCTCTAAAATTTCCATAAAGTATGGCAAATGTACAAGTTATATATATAATAAACACCCTGAACTGGAGAGATGGCTCAGGGGTGAAGACTCTGCCTTGTGAGCAGAAGTTTCTGAGCTCAGATCCCAGGTCCCACACAAAATCGCCAGCCAGAAAGGACTGTGGCTTCACTTCCAATCCTGTGGGTAGAACCTTGGAAATCCCAGAGTAAAGCAAAAAGGAGGTACAAGCAATCTTAGGATGATTCCCAAAGTCAACTTTGGGCCTCCATAGGCACACACAGTGCCCTTTCTCTCTCTCTCTCTCTCTCTCTCTCTGTCACACACACACATACAATAAATGAATGAATAATTAGATAAAGTTCAGGGTGAAATGCTGATCAAAAAATTCCCCTAATCTTGGACTCTGGCTTGTCTTTTTTGTCTTCAGTAGCCACGGAACCTGTAAACCCTACTGCATTGGCCCACACTTGTATTTGTGTTTCCCCAGAAGATAGTTTGAAAATCTTGGCAGACCTTCACTTTTAGTCTTCTTTTTTGACTTTTTCTGTGCCTCATTATTTTCTTTTATCCCTGGAATCCAGAATGGATGAAAATTCAGAGAGGGAGGAAGGAGTCCAGACTCCAGGGAGCATGGACAGATGTCCTCACCTCAACAAATTTAAACTTTGAAACCCACTACACAGCTCTACTGTTCCACTCTTCATGGAGATGACATTCCGAGTTTCTGTCTTTTCTTCTCCACTTGAAGGGAACACTCAGCTGCTTAATGGTATAGGACGGCAAACTTGGCTGACAACATGGCCTCCTGAATTCTCAGGTGTAAATGATGTATTAGTTGAGCTTTTATTAAGCTTAAGTTTTTTGAGGTTGGTACGTCAATTTTTACATTTAGATTTTGGGTTCTGAGAAATTAGAAATGCCCATAATACTGTGAGATAGTTAATCCTGGGTGTCAACTTGACCATACCTGGCATTAACTAAAATCAGCTGTTAGATAACCTGAAAAGAAACTTGTGATAGTTAATTGTGGGTGTCAACTTGACCACACCTAGCATTAACTAAGATCAGCTGTGACACCACCTGAAGAAATTATCTGGATCAATACATTTACCATACAAAGACCAGCCTTGGATCTGATTGGAACCTCCCAGTAGTGGACCAAGTAAAAGGAACCACAGAACAGAAGGCTGAGAAGAACAGAGACTCTAGGATATTCGCAGTGACTTAGCCTACCTCCAGCTTCAACTACCAGCCGTGTCGCCTCCACCATGACAGACTATTTCTCTCTTCTTGAACCATAAGCTGAATAAATCTCCCTTCCTCCCTTGAAGTTGCTTGGCTTTGAATGCTCTCTCACAGCAATAGTTAAGAGTAACTGTTACATAAGTTGGTACTGGGAGTGGGGTGTTGATAATAAATCTGAATATATGGGTTTTGAGGATTTTTTTTTTTGAGAACAAAATATTTTTTAATTTAATTTAGTTTAATAATTTAAGCTGATCTATTAAATTGATATTGGGAATTAAATAAGAAGAAACAGATGTGAAGTACAGAACTCGGATGGGGTTATAGAGTTTAAACAGTCCTGCCTGCTTTCTGGCCTCAGCCTCAATAATCTTACTCTTTCTTCCCAGGTTCGGTATTACACTGCTGGGTGGTCCTTAACGTGGGCGGGTCACAGAGGGTGGTCTCATCAGTGGGTGGTACTTCCTAAGAGAAGCCACAGAGGCTGGCCACACATCTTGCCAGTCCTTCAGGGATCAGGGTGTGAATGTTGGCCTTGCCCAGGGTAGTCCATTCTGGGGTCAGATGCATGGCTTGGAACCTGCATTCATAGCCCCCTGCAGACTCTGTCTCCAACCAGGCTTTCAATTCACTGATTTCTGCACATAGTTCTGATTCAAAGTTACTTCCCTGGAGTCTAGAAGAATTTCACTTGCCAGGTTTCAACAAAAAGGACCACGATGCTTGCTTTGAGTTTCTGTGTATGTGGCTCACAAAGTCTGGAGCTGCCAAACTGCTGACTCAGCAGTATCTTTCAACAATGGTGTCTGGTCAGGAGAAGAGGAACCTTCCCATTTATGACTTAACCGCCTGAAGAACTACATAAGTTTCAACAGAAATCTGACTCCCTTATCAATCCAGGCACTCCAAAGGGAGCCCTGTGATACACACAAGCAGAGGGATAGGAGGGGTGATGGTGGGACAGAGCAGAACGGATGAAGGGAGGGAGGGTGGGAGAAAGGTGAACCGATGGAGAGTGTGGGAGAGAAGGGAAGTGGGGACGGTATCAGGGCAAACACATAAAACCAACTGTAAATAAATAAATTAAATTAAAAACATTAATGTATTTTGTCTAGGAAACAAGAATAGATGAATATTTTGTATTTTTTTAAGTAACATTGTTTTAAAGTTTATCTTAGTGTGTGTGTGTGTGTGTGTGTGTGTGTGTGTGTGTGTGTGTAAGAGAGAGAGAGAGAGAGAGAGAGAGAGAGAGAACTGTGTTTCCCTGTGGAGGATCAAGGCTGACTTCAGGAATCATACTATCCTGGATTGCTTCTACCTCTTCTTGCTTTGCTCTAGGATTTCCCAGACTCTGCCCACCAGGGTCAGAAGTGCAGGCTCTTGCTGTTTCTGCCTGGCATTTTTATGTGGGACCTGGGATTCGAACTCAGGACCTTCTGTTTGTGAGACAGAGTCTTAACTCCTGAGCCATCTCTCCAGCTCAGATCTTTCATCTTTAAATCCACAGTGACACTCCTTGGTGTGATGGTAAGTTGAAGGAGAGGAAACTGTGATTTTTAAGATTAATTTCAGCCTTTTGCAAAATGTGAGGGGGGTGGGACTACATATAGGGGAAGCTTGGTAACTGTCCTGACCATGTCAGAGAGCCTCTGTGAAGCAGTTCTTTTTAACTGGAGGGTTTGCCTTTGTTACAGAAAGCAAACAAATAAACAAAACCCCTACGTTTCTCATATTTAAAGCTGGTTACTTTTCTCCTCTTGTTATCAAAATGACATTTCTTTTCCATCAGAAAATTGAAGCTACAAGGAAATTTGTTGATTTTTGGTGTGATCATATTTTTTTTATTAAAAATTTAATTATACATTTTAAAATTTTTTACCAGTTCCCTCCCTCCCCCCTCCTCCCCCTCCCCTTCCCCCAGTGCCTCCCCCCCAATTCCCAGAGAGTCCTTTATTGTGTACGCCTAACTCTCCACTGGGTCCCCCTCTCCGATGACATATAAGGACCCAGTGGCATTGCCATAAGCCCTTTCTCTTGTTCCCCTTAAGCATAAGATCACTACTATGGCTGTCAATCCCTTGCCTCCAGGGGTCTCGGTGCCCTTAACAGATGCTAGACTTTATAAGGGCAACAGTGCGCTGGACATTGCGCAGGGCATGCAAAGTCCCATTATGATTGCTTTGGCCCCAACTATTGTTGAGAATCTTGCAAATCATTGCTCCTCCCATCCTTTTGCTCTTACAATCTTACCGCCCCCTCTTCCGCAAATGTCCCTGAGCTCCAGGATGGGGAGAGATTAGGCTGTCCTAGTTCTATGTGATTGATATAGTCTCTGAAGTTCTGGATTGTGATTTGTTGATTTTCTTTTGCAGTTTTGCTGCTCCTGCAATTCCCTTCACTCCATTCTGCTGGGCACTGTATGTCACCCCCTGGCCAGAGACAAAAAGCTGTTAAACTGGAGTCTTGTTGTAATAGCACATTCAAGGGTAGATGTAATAAGAGTAGGAAACCTCCCTGAGGGAGGGGTCCATCACCCATTTGCAAAATGATTACTTTTTATCTGCTAGACTATATGCCCTCCCCTTCTGGTGAGATCAGGAAAGAACGTCTGTGAACTTAACCAGGTTTCTCATTACTTACTTGCAGACCTTGATGGAGGCCTATTTTCTCTGCTGTAACATGGTCTCCTCTCTCCTTGTTTCTGGTGTGGCCCTCCTAACCCATCTCTCTTGTTCATAATCCTTGCAATTACTGTGTTTCATAGGTTTACTTTTGAGTGTCTCAATGTGGGCTGGGTGAGTTTGGTACTAGGAGCCACCTATTAGGGAGTACATACGGCGCTTAATTTTCTGGGTCTGGGATACTTCACTTAATATAATTCTTTCTAATGACATCCATTTCCCAGCAAATTCCAGTAATTCATCATTTTTGATGGCTGAGTAGTACTCCATTGTATAGATGTACCACTGTTTCCTTATCCACTCGTCAACTGTTGGACATTTAGGTTGATTCCATGACTTTGCTATTGTAAACAGTGCTGCTATGAACATGGTCGAGCTTGTGCTATCGAGGCGAACCTCTGCTGCATGGGGGGTTATTCCCAAAAGTGGGATAGCAGGGTCATATGGCATTTTAATCTTTAATTTCTTTAAGAATCTCCAGACGGCTTGCCAGAGTGGCTGTATGAGCCTGCATTCCCACCAACAATGTAGGAGAGTTCCCCTCTCTCCACATCCTTTCCAGCATTTGTCGTTGTTTGTATTGTGGATTTTTGCCATCCTGACCGGGGTGAGATGATATCTCAGGGAAGTTTTGATTTGCATTTCCCTGATGGCTAAGGAAGTGGAGCATGGGTTTTGAGGATTTTTGAATGGTTTTGTTGGACAAAGTTTGAAATGTTCAAAGATTTTAAGACTGCAGATTACAAATACCTTTCTACAGAGTTTGATGAGCCATTTGGATAATGACAGTGTCGAGAGAGTTGCAGATTGTTTTGGCCCAATTTGTAATGAAAGGAATGAGGACTTGGGTGAAGTTAAATTTAAAGTAATAGACTGGTTTGCTTGATAGAGGAAAGCTGTGTTGATGGCCATGAAGCTTTGGATATGGAAAGGGCAGGCAGCAGAACAGCTGCTGTTGTTGGTGAAATGAGCATCAGTGAAGGAAAACCTAGTGATTTACACTGGGTTGTGGAAAACATAAACTGTATGGTGATTCTGTGGTTTAAAAACATCCATTCCTTCAGGGGCTGAAAGCTCAAGCCAAAGCTGTTTCTTGTTCTTTGGAAGTTTTGACTGCCTAGAAAAGGGCTTTTCCAGAGTCAGCTTTGTTGTGGAATCTTCCAGCATCCTTCAGGTGGTATTGGTTTGGGTGCACAATTAAAGGGTTCATGGAGAGCAGCTAGCCTTGTCACTAAGTGGCAAATTTGGATTTTCTGCAAAGGAAAATGAAGCTTGTAGCTACAGAGTAGAACCCAGAGTGTTTTTGGAGATTCCGGAACCATGGGATGTATGCTGAGGACAGCTATGTGTGGAAATTCAACCTGGTTCAGAGAAACTCTGCTTGTTCAACTTTGAGCTACAAAGAGGGACTGGCATTGTCTAGAATTTTTGAGCCACCATAACAACATGATGCGCAGCAGAAGATGGACACTGAAGTACAGAATGCAGTATTCGATTTGTTGAACTTTGGTGTTAATCCGATGTTTTCTCATTGTCATGAAGTTTCTATTTTGATATATCATCTATGTTAAAGTATTTAACTTATTTTGATTTAATAGATTTTTAAGGTTAAGTAACTTTGAACTTTTAAAATGTTGGAACTGATGTTTTAATGAGAAATATTTTAAATTTATCTATGATTTACTAGTTGGACTGCCTTACTTAAGCATGGAATGGAAACATTGTTCCATTCCCACAATCCAGTATCTCTCTGGAAGAGACAGGAACCTTGTGCTACAAATCTAGGTGTACACAGATATAACTTTTTTTTGATCATTCAATTTAACTTTCATCACAAGACTACCTTTCTGCCAGTGTCAAAGATTTATCTCAATCAACTGAAGTTTAAACTTTCTTTTTTCTTCATAAACATCAAGGAATTATAAAAGGCTAAAACTAGTAGAAGGAAGTCAGTCCCTAGTATTGCTAATATCCATAAAGATAGCTTTTTTCTATTTTTCTATTTCCTGATATTTACAAATATCAGTGTTATGGTTTGAATGGTTTGAAACGTGTCCCATATGTTTGGGAAGGTCATGGCCACCTTTAGGAGGTGGAGCCTTGCTGGAAGAAGGCAGTCACAAGGGGTGGGCCTTGAGGTAGACTAGTCCTACCTTATTTTCTAGAGAAGTCTGCTGTAGCAGTTGACAGTCTGGCATTTCTCAGCCTCCAAGATGTCCGCAGTGACATAGCTTGCCTCCAGCTTCTGCCAGCCCACCATGCCTTTTCTGCCATGAGAGGACTGTAAGCTGAATAAATCTCCCTCTTTTCCTTAAGTTGCTTGACTTTGGGTGTTCTCTCACAACAATACAAAGGGTAACCAGTACAATCAGGAAAAGAAAAGATAGATGATAGGTATATGGGCAAATAAATACCAAATCAAAAAGCCAATCATCGGATGGACTCAAAGATAAGCATCTGCGTGCTTTTTCATGTCATCCAATGAAAAACAGTGCTGTTCTGTGTCTTGTGCTACTATGGTGTCAGGCCTGCCCACAGGGCCTGAAGCAAACCTACCTCTGCTCCTGGGATTGCCCTACAGGGGCACACAGACTCTGACAGCTACGTCTAGTAAATGTATCCATCACCGGGACCTCTAAATGCCAAAGTGCTGAAATCTGTCAGGCCGGCCCCTCCTCTTTCCTAAATATTCTCTGAGTCACTCAAAATAGAGATCTCCGACCCCTACAGCCAGGGTCCTCTCAGAAATTCAGTTCTGAGAAGCCTTTCTGGACCCTCAGAATGGAAGGTAGGCAACTTTTGCTCCCAGTTGAAGCCTATAGCTGGGAGAAGTGGACTGGCTGTGCCTAAGCTCTGGAACCTGGGTGTATTGTTGGAGTCTAACAAACCAGGGGCCCAGACAAAGCCCTGCGACCATCCCAGGCTGTACATCCTCTGCTCAGAAGAAGAGATTCCACTGAGGCCGGCATATTGAGATAACAGAAGACTAAGGTCTGGGCTCTGGAAAGTATCCTTTTTACAAATGGCATCCTGGTGCCAAGAGAACATGGGTGGCGATTTGTCTTCCACTTTTTCTACCACTGCATTGACCCAAGATGAGAATTATAATAAATGAAAGACACAAGCGTTTACAGTTAGTTCTGATGCAATCTGTTAGTATAAACAATGGCTAAAATTTGGCGGACAAGCCATCTGTCACTTTAAGGCAAGTGTGCAGTTAATTTTAAGAAAAGGAGATTAAAAAAATAAATCTATCCCTAGACTCTTATGTTTAGAATGCATTTGAGAAAAATAGATGAATTTTTCTCACCCAGAAAATAGATCATATCATGATTTCAGGTTTTTTTTTAATTATATAGAATTATTTACTTTAGGGCTTATATGATTGTTCTAGTTCTACAAGGATATTTGAGCATCATTTTGTAAGGTAGCATATGCCCAGGTATTGTGCACCTACATTATAGATGTTTGCAGGCGCGCGTGCATGCGCACGTGCACACACACACACACACACACACACACACACACACACACATGTCTTTTGAGTTCTAAGCCCTGATGCTCTCTGCAAATTAAGCAAGCCTTCAGGGTTGGAAACACAGCAGCAGTGGAAGGCTGCGTTTGCCACAACTGCTTCAAGCTGCCTATGACACAAAACTGGATTATAATGTCATTCACTAACTGACAGATCATTTAGTGTCTTGGAAGAGCCTGTTTTCACACTCCCGAAGCCCCCACAGGGGAATTCCATGTGGGCTCCTTATTGTCAGAGCTATTTTTCACCCAATTTGTTTCCAAATGATGTCTAACCTGAGGTCTCCCCACTGAGAGAGGTTTAAGTCATGATTAATGAGGAGCGTTTGACCAAGCCCACCTGGGAAATGGCCCATCTGCAAACTCAGGTAAGATGCAGGGCCTACATGGCCTCAGCTTGTGAACACAGGCAGCCCCTGCGGCTCATTCTCCTTGGTGCAGCCACGGCGAGGTGTACCCCGTTAGCTGTGTGGTGTTCTAAGAGTTAGAGACAGGTTGCGCTCTGCTGTCCTTTTCCAAGCAAGACTGTCTTGGATCACGGTAACGGAATGAAAAATGTCCTTTTCTTCTAGTTACTTTTTCACTTGAAAGCATGTGTGGTAAGACGAGCAAATAGAAACGGAGATGAGCAAATAGAAATGGACGGTTGGCTTCTAGGAATGAGTGTCTAAAGCAAGAGAAGCTGGACTTACAACACCGTGGCCCATTCCCAGGTGGCAATTAAAGTTTTCTTTCACATACATGCCTAAAATAAACTTGTTTTTAGAATTAAAATGTATCCTATGTGTTGAGGAACAAAATATTTTTTATTATTATTATATATTCAATTGTGCATGTATGCATGTGTGTACGTGTGTGTGTGTGTGTGTGTGTAGAACCACGGACGAATTCGCGAACCACCATGGACGACTCCACCTCCTTCTGCCCCAGGAGTCACAGGCTCTGCCCTACCAGGACCAAAAGCGCAGGCCGCCCCCGCTTCCGCCCGGCGTCTACACGTGGGATCTGGGATCCGAACTCAGGACCCTCCTCCTGCAAGGCGGAGGCTTAACCCCTGAGCCACCTCTCCAGCCCCGAGGAATAAAATATTTTTAAATACAACTTTTTCTCAATTTGTTAAATGAGGATGTGTGGGGGGGGGGGTTGTAGATACTGTACAGTGTTAATCCTCTGATAATGTAATTTTGAATCTTTGGAAGGAAATGCCCTTTCACTAAAATAATAACAGCATTAGAAATAAGCAGTATATGAAGTCCCATTGTTCTAAGACAAAATAATATGAGTACAAGATGGATAAGGAATTCCCAGGCCTAGGGGGGATGTGATGACTCATGCCTATAAACCCAGCTTTTGGAAGGCTGAGGCAGGAGGACTGCTGTGAATTTAAGTCCAATCTAGGCTGATTAGTGAGTTTCAGACCAGCCTAGGCAATAGTCTAAGACATTGTTTCAGAAATAAAATGAAAGAAACAAACAAAAACTAAAAACAAGGAAAAACCACAGAAAATACAATAAGGAATGGGTGCGAGGTCCTCACCCGGAGTAACTGAGTCTGGTCCTCCCCTTATTTAGGATGTGCTTGCTAGACACGGTCTCTCCCTCGATTGTCATTAACTGTGACATCCCACAATTCTGACTGTCAGGACTAAAACCTAACAGATCCAACTGTCTCCAAATCAAACAGATTGTTTGCTGGGAACATTTATGACCCATAAAGAGTGAGAGTTTATTCTGGCAAAACATTCCTTCTGCAAATAAGCAACATTCCCCGAATCTCACCAGATGACTTTGAACCTATCCATTTCTCACTTGGCGGATGGCTTCATCCAACACTTCTTTGATGGCATTTTGTACCCAACTGTTTTGGAAAAGATACTTTCCATTGGGTTGGTTCTATATTCACACACCAAAACAAACCCATACTTTCTTCAACTACTTCTCTTGCCAGCAACATGTTTACCATGATTTAGATGTCTATTATACGCATGAATGACTTGTCTACTTAATTTCATCAAAAAAATGAACCCTCCTAAGTGGCACAGATGCTGGTATGATGGTAATCAAATTAGTTTTTGGACAGGTTTATGGCCACTTGCTGTCAGTTAAGCTCTCTTTGGCTATCTTCACTCCTAATACAGTTTTGATGGTGATTAATGGCTCCATTAATACACAGTTTGTGTTATGATAGACCCAACATTATGGTCTCGTTGGCTGGCCACAGATGACAGTATACTTTGTGAGATTCAGGTGCACATTTAAGAACTTGGGTTGACTGGACCCTTACTTAAATACAACAAAGATGAGCATTTCTTTTGTGCCCAAATGTTGCTTTTTAGTTAAAATCCTTTTCTATGATCTTTCCTTGTTTTTCTCTTTGTCATAAGAATCCTGAGTCATTAAACTGTGCTTGCTAATGCTATGGTCCATTCACATCACTGTTGCTGCTGCACTTGGTTGCTTCTAACTCTCAATTCTTTACATCTTGGTTGAAAACTTCGTCTCCCTGTTTTTCCTCATTTTTTCCCATCTTCTGATTGCATACTTTCCTATGTGTCTTTGAATTACTAATATCTTTATTTGCAGACGGCGCACACCATTCCACTTATGGTTTTTCCATTCTATTCCCTTTATTTTTCCGAGAGTGTATTTTAACATGAAGTCTCTGGTGAGCAGCCCAAGTTTATTTGCTTTTGTTCAACAGGGCTGCCACAAGGATGGGAACAAAACGGAGCCTTGTCAGCTAAACTACATAAACACATTTGGATTGTTTACACAGCTTTTTTATGTTTAGGCAAACATGGTTTTTTTGTAATGAAATTGAGTTTCCTCCTGCCCATATTGGATTTTTATGTTCATCTGTGCACTAGCCTAAACCCCACCCACTTGCTGCTATGCAAATACAGATTATGCAAATTTTTGTTTTGAAATGGGTGAACTGAGCAGATGCCCATTTCAGCATAAATAGTGTTGAGAAAAATGGCTTGAATAGACAACTCTCAGGGCAAAAAAAAAAAAAAAAAAAAAACCAAACCTAAATGGGTATGAAGACCTGGCCGGGATTTGTCTTTACACAAATAGAAATATTAGGAGTGTCTCTTTCGTTTTCATGGGGGAAAAATCTAAACCCAATTTATAAGAAGGCTAAGTTTTGGAATTTAATTTCTCATTTAATAGCAAATTTTCAGACTAGACCAAATTGACTATAGTGGATCTTTGAACCTATTAATTTATTGTAATCCTCTCTTCACTTAAGCAAATATGATCCCAGCTGTCTAGGAAATTGCCTTTATCTAAGATTGCCAGCTCTGCTGACTGCTTGTTGTGGGCTGTTTCTTTGTTTTGTTTTGTTGATGTTTTTCTTTTTTTTCCCTAGATATGACCAACTAGATTTATTAAATCATAATTTCGTCTGTATTCATTTACTACAACCTCTAAAATAAAGTGGCTTTAAATGATAGATGTTGCCTTTCGTTTTGATTCCAACTTAAGTTGGTAACAGTGGTGGCTATGTGTTCATTTGTATTCATCTGACTAGAAATAATACAGGCTTTTCTTTTGAGGAGAACAAAATGGGTGAAGAATGGTTGAGAAAGGAAAGAAAGTGAATCTTTCTAAAGGCTTGAGAGACATAAGAACATAGGCGAGAAATAAACTCACATAGAAATGGTGAGCGTATTTAAAACCCAAGTCCTACATGCCGTTACCATGACACCTTTGAATTTGAGGAAGGCATCTGATTAAGGAGGTTGTGTCTCTACAGACTGTGGGGCCTGAGAAGTACTGCTGGTTCTGTGTGCTTTGTCACAGTCTCACGCATCACTGAGAGCGAGGAAGCCTTGACAACACTCAGCCTCAGGAAGAACAAGTCAGCACACTATAGAAGATCTGCCACTATATACTATGAATCATGACTCTTCCCTTCTTCTTCCCACTTACTAACATCATTAGCAAACTCTTCAGAAACCCAGGAAGGCAGGTTCTTAGAAACGTCTTGACACAGACCCATTTGGACGGCTCCATGGCAATTGATCTGTGTCTCTTATGTTTTTATGTACATTGTGGACCATGATAGGCTTCCAATCAATGCCCAAGAGAACACTTGACTATACACTCGTTGCACCAGGTAGAGCATCTAGAGGTGGGCAGGCCCAGGTGTCTGTCCCACCAAGAGCAGTGAATGCTGGCGGGGGCCGGGGAGGGGGCGGGGAAGGATGTCTTAAGCTGTTGATGTGTTACAAGAAGTAGGACAGCAGTCTTTGCTTGCTGTCATTCAGAGTCACGAGTCCTCTGGGTGTGGCCTGACAGGACTAATTCATACAGGGGTTGTGTGCCAGGTGAAAGTTAGGGGAGATGGACTTACCCAACTATCTTGGGGGTCAAGGTACTTTTCCTGGGGGAGATACTCTTGAGTGGAGAATAACAGTCAAAAGGCAATAAAGTGCCTGTTCTTTCCTCATCCCCAAACTCATAAACATCTCTGAAGATACCAGTTCATTTAGATAAATGCTGGAGATTCAGATAAGTGAATGATGGTCCAGATTCTTTGGTCTCTCTCATAAACTGAAGATAGAAAATGGACTAAATAAGGCTTCTCTGACTGACTCATTGTCATGTTGTGAGCCAGGTAGCAATCCAAGAGTAGAAATTACAGTTTAGATCACTAATGTACCTCACAACTCTCTTACAGTGTTTTAATAGAGACTCATTGATTTGACCTAGAGTATCTAGTGCTCCATGGATAGTAAGCCTATAAAAGGAGCTGAACAGTAGCTCACTGAATGTACTCTTAGTGGCCTGATATTGATAATTCAATTTCCAATTTTGTCTTCACTCCAGTGAGAATACACTGAAAAGAAGCGAAGCAAAATATTCTATCTAAAAGGTCTGTCATTACCAATAAGAGCCCCCGTAAACTAAGGAAAAACTCATAACAGGAAAGTTAATAACTTATTAATCAGTGGGGTTTTATAAAAATCTCCTGTTTCTTCCTTTTTTAAATCAGCAATCATCTCCTTAACAGAATCTTTCTTATCTTTGATTGCGCTTCTGGAAGAATTATGGATATGTTCAGTCTTTGGAATTTAGCCTAGAAATCATACTGAACTCTTCTAATTAAAATCTATAGTGAAGTTGAAGTACCAATTATGATATTATGGAATGAACTATCATAGTATATGAATGTGTGTGCCTATGTGTGCATGAATTATTCTTAATGAACCATGTGTGTGAGTGTGTGTGTGTGTGTGTGTGTGTGTGTGTGTGAATTATTCTTAAGGAAGTTGGGCAAGTACCTAGAAGAATGAGAAGGCCTTACTACCTTATGACGTATTCACCCATTCTAAATGTATCTATTGAGACAGCTACACTGCGAAGTGTTAAGGAGCTGTCACTATTGAAGAGCAAACACAGTACAGAATAATACTGGACCAGATCATTAAGGGCACAGTGCATAATGCTCTTATGTCTGAATCACTGTCTTAGGGTGGAGGACAAATGTGATGGGCTGATTGAATAGCAGCATGAAAAGTAAGTCAGCTCAACAAAACTTCCTGGAAGAATAACCAGCCAACCCTGGATGGGTATCCTCCAGGACAACAATGGGGACTGTCATGGTCAGGCACAGATGTCAACCTGACTGTTGAGAGTTTGAGCTCTGGGCACATTTGTGGAGAATTAGTGGTTGAGTTAAGCCCAAAGAAAACCTTCTAGCTGATGGGGAAGGCCCAGCCTATGGTGGGTGGGATTAGGCCTTGAACAGATGAATAAAATGCTGAGAGCCAGATGAGGAAGTTGGCATCCTTGTGTACACTTGGCCAGACATGCTGGTCTGGCCAAGGATCGTCCCTCTCCCAGCCATTATGTAGTGATGGTGTGGCCAGTTTCCTTGGCCCTACTGTTGGTGCGTGCTCTTCAGTCAAGCTGGACTACAGACTATAATTGGACTATCAGTAAGAAAATAAACCCCTTGCTCCTTTAAGTAATTTGATGGTCATTTATCAGCAATCATGCAGGTAGATTGCAACAGGGACAAAGAATGCTTCTAGAAGAAGTAAGCAGTCTCTCATCCCTGAAGCCCATATGGGAAGACATCACGTGTAGCACCATCAGGATCTGAGATCAGAAGAAAGAAAAGGATTTCCTTCATCAAGAAGGAAGAAATGGAGAAGTTAACACTTCCAGGGAGCTACATTGTTCCTCATACTTGTGGTGGTTCACCCCTATGTAGACACCCGATAAGGAAATCTAAGAGAAGGCAAGTGGGGCCATTATGTTCCTGATAACATGTCTACATTTCCTCATTGACTACAGAATGGTTCTGTTCTTCTTCTAACCACTCTACTTTAAAGACATCAGGATTGTCATCTTTCCTAGAAGAATAACAGAAGAACGAACCTGGCCATCTCATAAAACGACCAGTGGCTGTATGGCCATACCAAGGGAAGTAGCTCATCCCAATAAAGAGCCTGTCCCTAAGTCACAAGAAATACTGTAAACACACATTTTTCCAGGGATAGGCAGAACACTGCCGAGAAATAACACCCTGACATTTGGGAAGGATCCAGAATAAACAACAGTCCAATTAAAAGGTCCATGGAATCTAATTCACCTAATGCTTAGGGCTTCTTGATGTCTTATGCAGGGTGATGGCACAGCATCTGCTTCAGGATTGGTGAGTCCTGTGGCTTAATGCTTTGTTCACAGTTACTTTTTTCTACCTTGTCTCGCTATCCTCTAAGTAGCTCTCTCCTCAACCAGCAGGGTTTCTCTACTACTGTGTCCATCAAAGTCCTCCCATCATTCAGGATCTAATATAACTCTTACCCATTCTAGGAGGCCTTCCTAGGAATTTCTCATGTGACCTGCCTCTCTTCCAAATTTGGATGGCATGATTCTTTCTGTGCTTTCGTTTGTCATCAATCATAAACCCTTTGGCCATTTTCATGATTTCTGTGGTGTTAGAAGTTTTATGTTCCTACTCCCCAATAAGAGAGCAAATTCTTTAAGGCCAAGAAAAAAATATCTGTGGATCAATGACTCTTCCTCTTCCCCATAGAAACTTTCAGATCTGGCAAAGGCCTAACTACGTGTTGACTGGCATATCCTATGGCCACATGTGCATAGTTCATCTTCCAAAAACCATTTAATGACATTAAGAGATTGGTCTCTGGCAACTTTTAAGGAAATTTGGCTGCTCAAAGAGGTTGACTCAGATCCCAAACCTGTTTCTCCAAAGACAATGCCAAATGTGTCAGAATTGATGTTCTGTTTAATTCATTCTCTGTCACCCCAAATTACTTCTGGCCCATGAGTTAGATACAATTTTATTAATACTACCTTGCTAAGCCTGGTGGTTGGATGCATCAGTGACCCTGGAAGTCAGAATGAACTCCTTCAGAATATTCCAAGGCGATGCTATGATTGTGTCTTTTAGACACTATGTTAGGAACTGACAGGGACTTATTCCTGGATTTTCTAATGTGATTCTCAATGAAACATGTTAAAAATCAAGAGAAGTTTCAAACCCAGCGCAGTTCTGACTTGGTTACCTGCCTAGAAGAATTAATTTGTTATCAGGAAATCTGTGTTCAATTCAGTTTTTCTTTGGGAACACTGAATTAAGCCTACTACTTTGGCGGGAGCTTACCAAGTGGTATTCCTATGAGTCAGGGAATAAGGACCAGAATTCATAATCAGGCTTATTGATTTGATAAGATGTCAAAGCATCAAAGAGGACAAGCAACAGATAGAACCAAAAACCCATGAGCAGCAGCAGTGGCCTCCTTCTTTTGCAGAGACCAGGCCTTCTACCTGTCAAAATGTCCTGTATGACTAAAAGTCACAGTGTGATTTTGTGCAACTGATGGTTTTTCCTAGTCTACCCTGAATACTCTATGTAATAGCAGGAAACCCAAGTAAGTATTTTCCAAACTATTTATGTGGGGAAAATCAGAAAAGGAGAGCTTCTTAATGCACATTATTCTATCTTGCCACAAAGGTATGGTCTACAAGGTTTTAAAATGAAAGATCTTAATTTGCTTCTTGGCGAAAGCAGCTGTCTGTCAGGGTCTACCTTAGGATACTGTTGGCTGTCAGGTTCCAAAGTAGAGCCAAGGACCACTGGCAATAGCACCCAAAAATGGAACCAGAAGACTAGACAGCAACAGGGCAGCAACAGGCTTGAATGCTCCCTGAGTCTCTAGAATGCAGACACAGGACATTTTTAGGGTCCCAGTAGCGTAGTCATGGGTGGGACACATCACTGAAGGTGATGCATCAGAGAAAACCAAAGAATCTGCTTCTCATTTTATGTGTCTCCCATTTCCTCCTGGCATCTCTGCTTTTCCTCTTTTAGAACACTCTCATTCAGAGACTGGTGAGGACTGATGCTGACGGGGCAGTAAAGGAGGATGCTTTCTTCAACGCTATATCCACTGATCTAGGATGCTTGCTGGAGCATGAGTCAGGTCAGGCATACGTCAGCAAAGACAGTGGGTCAAGTAAGTGAAAATAGGAGTCTGGCAGGGGAGATGAAGGGTTGTAAGGGAAAAAGGAGGGGTATCATTTGGGACTAAGAATTGAAAATATTATAAAGTCAGATACTCATATATACAACATTAAATTTAAAAAATTAGAATACTCTCATTCAGAGACTCATTCAGATCCCAGTTCTTTCTATTATGTTCTTTGGGCAGATATTTCTTTATTTTCTTCTAGAAAATAGATTCTAGATTCTTGTTCACCATTTAATCTTCAGTCAGGGAAAGAATTTTTTTTTCAATTTTATCAGATTTTATTTTCTTAACATGAGATCTAATTACTTCATTCGTCTACTCTTCCAAGGCATTTACTAAATACCGTTTAATGGATGCATTTGCAAAGTGAAGGATTTTGGAAAGATCTGAAAATGACCCTTCGACCAACAAAACTTTATGAAGCGATGTGCCTCATATTTTGTGGGACATTTCATAAATGTGAATCCTGAAATTTACTTCTCTTACAATATAATCATGCTATCGACTACATGCAAAGTTATCCATGAGCCTAGCAGGATTGGGGTCTCCCTGGCTTTGCGAAAACCTGCACTCATCAACACCCCCTTCAAACAGACATCACGGCTCTCATGACACATTCACAGCTTTAAAACTTCAAATCTCCAGTTCTTTCATATCGTGATTTAACCCATGCTATATTTAAAATCCTCTTCAGATTCCTCTTTGTTTTCCTTGAAGTTAGAAATTATACTGAATGCAGGGGGCTGGAGAGGTGGCTCAGGAGTTAAGTCTCTGCCTTGCAGGCGGAAGGTCCTGAGTTCAGATCCTAGACCCCTTATATAGACATCTGGCGGAAGCGGGGATGGCCTGCGTTTCTGGTCCTGGTAGGGCGGAACCTGTGTATCCCCGGGCAGAGTAAACAAGGAGGAGGTGGAGGCGGTCCATGGTGGTTCCCGAATTCATCTGTGGTTCTACACACACACACACACACACACACACACGTACGTACACATGCATACAAATACACACGCGCACACGTGCATACACGCACAATTGAATAAATAATAAAAATAATAAAAAATTTAAAAAGAAATTATACTGAATGCTGTTCTTGATGATTTTGCTCCAAAGGCATTACTACAAATATGTCATACCTAAAACAAACCATTCATTTAGAAAGTGCTTCTATTGTCAATCCTCTTTCAATTAAAATAGTTAACACTTGGCTTACATTGTACTGACTGAACTTTGGTTTACAAAAGTTTCCATTTTTTTTAATCTGTATACATTAGTGATAAAAATTATTGTTCTGAAAGCACCACTGGCTTAAAACATCTATTTTCAAGCTATCTGGCTTTAGTGTTTCTTGGGTTATTTTTCTTCATTGGCAGTCTTTTCTGACTTATATCCAAAGCTGTGGCTGAGAATTCTGTCTTGAAAGAGAACATGGAAATGCCTGCTGATCACTTAAACTTGCTTGCCTTCCATGAAAATCTGTTTTTAAATTTGTTTATTTTTCATATCTGGTGGGAACTGAATTCATTCTGGAGTCTGTCAGTTTGCACCATTTTGAAAGACTGTGCATATATGCATGCCACAACTGATCTATATGAACACCCTCTTATCTTGTTCTTGGTTCAGGAAAGAAAGAGAGCAAACTCCTTGGCCTCAACATCCCCTTTACCCCGCCACCCCAACCCTCCTTGTCTAAAGCCTGAAGCCGGGCTGGCTGGGGCCGCTGGCCAGCACAGGAGGTGAGCAGCAAGGAGCCAAGCAGGGGAAACTGCAAGACCAGCTGATGCTTGTTGGGGAAATCTGCAAAAGACACTTTCAATCATTTTTACCAAAGTTTAGTTTGATCTATAATCTCCATATTTGTCTTTAGCTTTTAATTTTTATGAAAACATTCTAACAAACTCGTTGATGTCTCAAATGTCTAGAAATACACTTGAATAATAATAACCTAAAAATTAAAAACAAACAAGAACTTTTCTGCCTTCTCCTCCTGTTTTGCCCTCACTTTTTTTAGAACTCAAAAAGAAAGTGATTCATCAAATGACTAAAATAGAGTTCATGCCTCTTAGTGGCCTTTAGCAATTCTTTTTTTTCTTGAACACAATATTTAATATTGAGTAGTGATTGAACTTAACAATTCATGATTCAGAAGTGTGTATGGTGAAAGAAATTCATGTATCTAGACTTGAATCTTTACCGAATTTTGGTTTTTGTCCTGAAGATGACAATGATTGCTGAGGAATCGGATTTTAAAACGTTTTGAAGTTCTGCCATGTCCAGATCTGAAGAGGCATATGAAATAATGAAACCATTGCTTACAGTCTAGGAGATCTCTTCTGAAATCACATCCAACGATAAAAGCTGCCCAAAGTTTGGTTTTTGCTTCCTCCGTTGTTTGCTCATGGGTTCATCTGTAATATGGATACTGAATTGTTCGCAGCCTGGCAACAGCTTGGACAGTGAGGGGGTCTGGAAAACTATAGCCCCCTGTTAGTTGCAGTCCAAACTTCAAAGGCTCTGAGAACATGGAGCAGACAGGTTTCAGCAGCCGATAAAGCAGCCAGGCAAACAAAAGGCAGCTTCCCTTCTCACCGAGGTGTCCCTGATCTAGGGAGATTTTCAACCCATTATTTTTTCTTTTATTTTGATGAAACTCCTGGCAATGAGAAAGACTCATTCTGCCCAGGGTTGTATGCCCCCTTGATTCACCATCAGAGGGAGAGATGGGCATTTATGGCACCATAAATCAAGGGATAAACCATACATGAGCAGCTGGCACATGTGCTAATAACTATAATTATTAATCATGTCAATTTCACACCCTTCAAATTTATGCTATGTGCTTTCTGTAGGAAAGCCATCTCTGGCGCCTTGAGCTGTTTATGGTATGAAAATATGATGTGTTGTGGTCTTTAGTAATTGTCCTATGACAGTATTGATCTGCCTACAATTGGGTTTGTGGGGGCATCGAAGCCCTGCAAAGTGGTTGTCCTTGTCTCCTCGTATATATCATTGTCACACATCCCCCATTGTTAGTGAGTGGCGTGAATTACTTTCAGCATTTGGCCAAGACTCTAGCTGCTAGGTCACCATTATTCTATCCTTATGTCACTGCGAGGGCGTTTTCTTTGATGTTTCCTTTGTACCTCTTGGAAGGCAAAAACCCTTTAACTCTGGAATAGTAGCCCATAGCAGGGTTACAAAGACACTACCGGTTTGGGGTGGGTGGAGGTCAAAGCAGAATGAGGAAAACCTTGCTTCCCCAAAAGAAAGGCAATATTTCACTTTCCTCTCCTGACTCTGTCAGCACTTGTCTACATGGGAGGGGGGGTGGAAACATGAACCCAGAGATTCCAACAAATATCCAAATCTTGTGCTTATCCAGTAATCCCTTTCAAGACACTAAAGGTGTTGCTTTACATTGAATCACAAAGCTCTGCTTGTGACACAAATGGCCAAGGCAAGAAACCAGGCAGTTTCCCTGACCAAGGTGGCTAGTTCCTTCGGTGACTTCATGCACTCTGAAAACCTTGTGCAGCTTTAAAACCACCCCCTGGAAGAGCCAGGCAGCACCTTGCTGATCTGCATATTCATTTGACCTTGTGGGGCCGCCTGTCTGAGAGGCCAACGGAGCAAGAGTGCAGGGCCTCTGCCCACTTGTCTGAGGCTCCACGAGACCCTCATTGGGCAGTGTCACACTCGCCCCTGTTGTCTCTACAGCTGCTCGGTTCCAATGACCCCCGGAAGGTTCTGGGGATTGTTAGAAGAGATTTCTATTAATCAACTACAAACCGACTGTTACAATTTCACACTTTTTTTCCCATCATTTCACACATTTAATGAATTTGGGTGTCTTTTAAATTCAAAACATTTACAATTGGGCCAGAAAACACACACACACACACACACACACACACACACACACACACACACACACATTTATAACACAATAGATAGCAGCAAGACAGCAAACACCAATTCAAGGCGGAGTTCCTGGGACTGGCCATTTAACTGAGAGTGGCAGTCATTCAGAGGATGTCTTGCTAAAATTGTCACTAAGTTGCAATAGCCCAGCCGACATTTTTATTAAATATTGAACTCATCTGGTTTCCATTTGTCTGTTGTTAGTGGGATCGCTCCAGAGTCCTCTTTCCTGTCCAACTAGAGTTGCAACAGAAATCTTATCTTACTCAAAAAAAAAAAAAAAAAAAAAAATGACTGCAAAGAAAGCACAAAACTCACCTCTGTAAAAGCGGCCTAGGATTCAACATGTCTCCTAGAGGAGGGCTTCAGATCCTCTTAGGAGAGTGATGTCAATCAAAATCCTCATGTTCTGTCTCCACCAGACCTCCCCAGACTCTGGGTCTACAGGAGAAAGTACAACACACAAAGTTTCAAATAAAAAGAGTCTCCTTACCAAATGAACATTTTCTAATGGTTCATTTCTCAATTGCAAGTCAAGAGTTTTGTGCTGTGTGAGGGTGAGAAGCCCAAACTTCACCAAGTCTTTTGTTTCTCTGGGCTTTGGTGTCTTGAGCCCCAGCCGCCACCTCTGCAGAGAGACAGGGGGTCAGACCGTTCTCTAGCGGCCCCTGCTGGTGGACAAGGAATGCAAGAACCTTCTCTGAGGCCTGGTGAGCCGACACAGCTGAAGGGTAAAAAATGTCTGGATTGAGAGCCAACCAGAAACGCCCAGAAAGTGGGTGAAACAACATGATGAGCTGCTAGTTTTAGTTTAGTTGACATTAACAGCAAAGCAAGGGTCAAAATAGATGGATGGAAATAATCGTGTGTTCTTCTGTGGAAATCTATACTGTTATTAGAGTGCAGTTTCCATTAGAGTGTGTTCATTCTATCTCCTCTCATTTTCTTCTTTTGGTGGGACAGAATATTAAACCTTAGCCCTCGCTTCATTTTTATGATCTGTTGTTAAGGTTTGCCTCCTTTTCAGGACCACAGAATTATTTTCTTGGACCCTGATGAGTTTGACCTTTGTAAGAAGACCCTCCCATGTAATGTAATGATATGACTTTAATTATTCATTCATTTATTGTGTGTGTGTGAGAGAGACAGACAGAGAGAGAGAGAACAAGTGTGTCATGACATGCATGGAGGGATAGGAGGATAATTTGGGGGAACTGATTATCTTCTGACAACTGGTAGGATCCAGGGATCAAAGTGAAATGGTGAGGCTTATACACAAGCACTTTGACACACTGAGCCAGCCACTCAGTAGTCTGTGCACAGCTGGATTTGGTCTTACCTCTTGAGAAACTAGACATCAATCCTTGTGTGCATTTTACCTGGAAATAGACATGCGCACACTTAACATTCATGTGGCACCGACTTATGTCAGTGACTTTACTCAGAAAAACCATCGGTTTCTCTCTCTTTAATTTCGGTACAATGAAGTTGGCACCTCTAGGATGAAGAAACAAGAATTGAGTGGGAACGGTTTTTCTGGAGGTGGATGAAGAAAGCTGCCTGCCCGGTGATCCTCTGATTCCATGGGGCAGACCTGAGTATCAAGGCCTTGCACTCCCCAAACTGTGGGTGAGGTGGACCCACAGCCATTCAGCAAGCACAGGCTCCAGGGTAAGAGGGGAGAACCAATCTGCCCCTAGCCATGAGACCACCACATGCAACAGGGTCTTTTTCTTTCTTTCTTTTTTGTCCTTTTGAGGATGGCTCTCTCTGACAAGAAATACCAGAGAAAAGCACAGCTTCCTTCAGCTGTTCCCCTCTGGGGTTTTCCCACACGAAACTAAGTCCAGCAGCCGCTCTGCACTTTGTTATTATGACAGGAAAAAATGAATTTCTAATTTGTACCTCTACCAGCTGCAGTGAGCTTGTGGGTGTTCAGTCGCTAGGCGTGCTCAGGGGAATGGTGCTGAGTTTGGGTTGGAAGCCGGTACTCAGATCTCTAATCAATGCAGACATCTCCGGTTCTTCTCCTCTGATTTCGGCATGCAAATGTTATCTTCTCGGGTTGTTTTTCTTTTTCCTTTTTTTCAGGCAGGCTTTTACTACGTAGTCCAGGCTAACCTGGAACTCAAAACTTTCCTGCTTCAGCTTCCCAAGTAGTGGGATTATAGGCATGCATCACCATTCCTAGCAACATAAAGATTTTTTTCATGTGTGTGCGTGCGTTTGTGTGTGTGTGTGTGTGTGTGTGTGTGTGTGTGTGTGTGTGAACTTGAGTGTATGTGCCTGTAAAGGCCCAATAGCGATATTAGGAATCATCCTAGGTTGCTGTCCCTCTTGTTTCTTTGCTCTGGGGTTTCCCACGCTCTGCCTTCCAGGGTCAGAAGTGTAGCCAACACCATTTCATATGGCAACCCGAAGTCAGGTCCTTTTGCTTGCAAGGCAAAGATTTTAACCCCTGTGCCATATCCCCAAGTTCCCATGAGATATTCCTTAGAACAAAGGCAAACTTAGTGCAGACCAACTGTCACACAGGCCAGATCACTAATTCTCTCACTTTCAGGTGACATTCGTCTTGTGCTGACATACTAGGAAAGTTTAGGGCCCAATGTTCCTGAATGCTGTGGTTTGAGTGTGAAATGTCCCCCACAGGCTCATGGGTGTGAAGACTAGGTCCCCAGTTGATGGTGCTGTTTTGGAAGCTTGTGGACTTTTAGGAGGTAGAGCCTTGTAGAGGAAGTGTGTCACTGAGGGTGTGCCTTGACCTCATTTCCTGTGTGCTTTCTGTTTCCTGTTGTACTAAGCAAGACATGAGGAGATGGGTTCCAACTGCCTACTGCTGCCACATGGAAACATCTTCCATCTGTCTTTCCCTCAAACGCCATTCCTTCAAACTGTAAGCCACACTGTAAGTAAAAATATGCCCAAATCTATCTTTCTTCTCTTAAGTTGAGTCTTGCCAAGTATTTGGTCATAGCAGCAAGAAAAATAACTGATACACGTCCAGGCTGTGTGGGTAGTAAGTGTCTAAACTCTGATAGCTCCCTTTCTGAAACTCAATTTTAATCAGGTGCTGCATCGTAGAAGAATGTGGTCCTGCTTGATGGTATGAAAGCGTCACAAATGTCCACTGCGTGTATGTGTAGGCATGTGCTTTACTACCTGATTGTCCGTTCGTCATAGAACCTATACGTAAACATACTACTTTCCTTGGGTTTTGGGGTCTTTTTCTCTGAAGACTCTCATGTCATATAAATTCTTTAAGGGGTCTTTTTCTCTGAAGACTCTCATGTCATATAAATTCTTTAAGCTATTTCTTTGCTTTGTGGGGTGTGTGTGTGTGTGTGTGTGTAAGAATTTGATCCTTGTCCAATACACTCCCATTAAGTACAATGATAAATCCAGAAATGGGTAAATCCAGAAATGCAAAAGTATATCCTAAAGTCAAAGGATAGGGAGGAATATTACCAAAGAGTGTCTTCTAGACATAAGGCCACTATATCCATGAACTCACTGCAGCTGTGTTTACCTGTAAAAGATCTACACAAGACTAAGCCATAGACATTACCATCATAGAGCGCAGCCTCAGCCCTCTCTAAATGTTAGCTGGGGAAGGGGATTCACTAGCTTCAACGGTGATGCCACTAACATGTCAGCTATGCTTTAGCAAATGCTCAGACACATGCTAATGCAGACAACCTCACACAAAAAGACATAAAAACAGAAGGGAGACTTACTGGGAAGAAGATCCTCAGTGAGAGAAGAGGGAGGCGGAAGTAGGATAATAAAGGGAAAGATTGGAAAAAATTCTTTCTGTGGGTATGTGAAACTGTCAATGAATTTTTTTAAAAAAATAAAGTGTGTCTTGGACCTCAGTGACATTTCCTCGAAAGGGGTGGATGCATATGTGAGGCGAACCATGAGCAAAACCGGTCCAAAGATGAAGGAATATTGAAGTCACATAGTCCCTGGAAGATGGAGCCAGAAAATGAAACAAGTATATCCAAAGACAAAATGACTTGGATTTTCAGTTCAATCAACTTGAGTTGGGAAATCTTTCACCATCTACATGAAGTATTCTAATATGAAATGATCTTCTAATAGGAAATGATCTTCCTGTGGAACAGTTTGTTTTAATATTTTCTGTCACCAAAACTCCTTTTCATTCTCCAGAGTTTAGGGTGCCCCTCACTTGCTCTGGGAAACCTTCTGGACTTAATCAGTCCCATATCCTTTTTTGCATAGATTTTGGAATTTTTGTCATATGTTGTAATGATTCATTTAAAACTTTATGTCCTTTAGGACACCTAAAGGCTGGGAGAAACTTGAGGTCAATGACCGTGTCTGGCTGGATATGACAGATCATGGGTGTAATTCCAGCACTTAGGAAGTTGATGCAAGAAGATCTTTGCAAATTTGAGACTAGCCTGGCCTGTATAGTGAGCTCTATACCTGTGTATGTTATAGATGAGAATTTATCTCAAAAACTCAGAGAGAGAGAGAGAGAGAGAGAGAGAGAGAGAGAATCATGCAGATGGTTGCTTAGAATATAAGTAATGATTATATTCGTTGTTCTTCATTAAGGCATAAATGAGGTAACAGAGTCTGTTACCATTGAAATGAGATGACAGCAACCTAAGACTAAGATTACACTTAGCATTTGTTGATTGCTGAGCTGATGATGTGGGGAACTGATGGACATGCCGAGTGCTCTGTAAATCCAAGAGATGGGCTTCATTTTAGTCCTCTGAGCAGTATCTCATTTTGGCCCACTGGATTTTGTCAACTATATGATTGAACTTTATGATTGAAAAACTAAAAGGATATAAGATTTTTTTTAAAAAAAGATCAAGCTTGAGTTAAAGGTATTATTTAAAATATCACTTATAGCTCAAATCTCCCATGACAGCATTTTTTATTCTACTCACATATTTTTTTTTTCTTATAGGGGAATACCTAGTTCTTTGTGTGAATTTTGAAATTTGTAGTTTTCTGTATAATTAATACTTATTTGTTTATTTGGATTTATTTAAAAATAGAACATCTTAAAGATGGGAGGAATGCTGAGCTGGAGACACAATAAAGGATCTGTCCCATTTGTCTAAGATTGTATCATGACACCCCTCAAAGATATGAGATGTCGAAAGACTTTGGTGCTCCATACACAAAGGCAGGCTCATAGATTAGGCAACCAAAGGCCAGGACTAGAAGGGAATCTGTTCCCTAGACATGGATACGGAGAACGATTGGATATGTCAAGGTAAAGTTATGAAACCCTATGATTCAGACCTTACTGGGAGCTCTGGAAGCTTGATTGCTCTAGCGATTCTCCAAAAGTCTGACCCAAGTTCAATGATCCTGTCTAAGGAAAGATAAAGGTGAGAACTCGACATGAACCAAGAGTTCAGGTGTAAGGCGGTACATTTGAGCCTGTAGGTAGACTAGACAGGTCCTAGATTTTAGTCCCCACAGAGAAACCCAGGCTTGAGGGCTGAACCTACCTGGGAGTAAGAAACAGCGTGATTTGGGGACAATCAGATATTAGCCTCTGTGATGTTATCAAGAGAATCTCGGAACTACACTGCTCTGGAACGTTCAAGTACAACTTAATTCAGATTCCTGCAGACTCTGGAATGAGGACTGTTGTGTGTTTCAAAATCTTTCAGGACTGACTTACACATTAGGGTGGACTATGTCTGTATTATTTACTTTTCTCATCACCGTGATCAAAGAGCTGATAGAAACAATCTGAGAGAGGAAAATTAACTTTGGTTTATGACTTCAGGGCATTTCAATAAATCCTAGTCAGGAAGGGGTGGCATAGTCTATGTGTGTGTTGGGGGAGGGCATTATGGGAATCTTTCCTCACATCCTGATGAACTAGGAGCGGAGAAAGGAACAGAGCAAGACAGGACATAGTTCTCAACAGCTTATTCTATGCAGTGATTCAGTTTGGCCATCCAGGAGCTGAGTCCTACAGTTTCCACCACTTCTCAAAGCAAAACCACCAACCAGTATTTAAACACGTGAACTTGTGGGGAATGTTTAGGACTTACGCTGATCCTGCATAAAGCGCAGTGAAACAGGAGATTTAGGTTTTTGGAACTAAGAACAAGACAGAATCATCGTGATGGGGACTTTCTAAGTCATCATCTAACAGAGATGTTTGGCAGTTGACTGAGTTCCTTTCATGGAGATAATTGGCATTGATTTTGAACTTAGTATTAAGTCTATCTCACAAGCTTTGAATGCCATGATCATGTTATATATCGACTGAAGTAAATACACACATTTCCCACTTCTGCCTCCTTCTGACAGTTGGGATATAAGCATTTACTTGGACTCATCTGTCTCTGCAACAATGCTAGGATAATTCAGAGTCTGTAGGAACTTTGCTCAACACTATCTGGACATGCTTAGAATCTTGTGCTAGCTCATAATCCTCTCTTAAATAATGTCTTACACTCCCCTATCTTTTATCACTTCTCCATTTAGAACACAAAGCTAGTGGCTGGCTTATTTACCACTTTTTCTAAAAGGCATAGAGTCTATGCCTATCACACAGCATTTATTCAAAAGATACGTGCTTGATTAACTTTGATATTGGCAACTAGGAAGTATTTGGAAGTTTTTCTGTTCTTCTGTCTTATATTTTCTTCTCTCTTTGCTCTGTTTGTTAAGGACAATATTAAGTACATGGGCCTATTCCAACTATAAAATTGTTGAAGTCAAACCAGACACTGGAAGAGATACACATATGAAAAAGATTTTGACCTTCTTGATTTTTATATTTTTTAGTAGATCAATAAAGAGATAAAAAAACTGAAATTATTATAATAAGTGTCATTTTGAACCATGTGGTGACAAAGGAAGTGTATTCTGTAATCTGCAAGGTGGGCTTAGTGTATGTAACATCAAAGGACATTTAATACTGGGAGCTTTATTTAAGAATGTGGTTCAATTAATAAGTCACAATTTTGGGTTGACAAGATGCTCAGAGGATAAAGGTGCTGGCCACCAAGTCCAAGAGGGAACCCATTCTCATGTGTTGTCCTGACTTCAACATACACACCATTTTACACACACACACACACACACACACACACACACACACACACGATAAATGTAAATAAAGGTCTCAGCTTTAAGAAAAAAAAGAGGCCCTAATTAAAAGTTCAGAGACAGAGAGAATAAATGACAGTCTTAACAGACACTGATGGCTACTAGCTACCCATTGTCCCTTTGCTTGACATTAGTTTTCACACTGTAATACACATTATGCTTGCCAAGTGTCTACTACATTTGCCTGAGCTGTCTAGTGCTTGATTTTATAAGATGACACACCAAAACTTTGAATGAGGTCAGAGCGAATCCACCATCGATGGGCCTGACCTGACCAGTGTTTAAGCAGGGAGTAAGGATCATAAACATCCTTAAATTCTACAGCTTCTTAAAACTCACTGACAGGTAATAACAAAAGGAAACACCCTAGAAGCTGATACTTTGGAAGCCTGGCATAACTCCCACCTGGGACTGGTGGCCAGCTGTCAGGCCTGAGTGACTGACTGCCCATTGCCTGGGTCCCTGCAGGTGGTGGTGACATTGATGGAGGATGATGGATGACTGCAGCACAGCCCCACCCCATCCACTTACCCATATGCATGACAGAAGGGCTCGCGGCCTCAAGCCCAGGCTGACAAAGCCTCCAAGTCAGTATTTAGATGCGCAAAAACAATGCGTTCAGACCCGGCAGAGATTCAACTACAAGTACCAGGAGCTATTTAATGAGTTGCTAATGTGAAAATGATTTTCTTTTCTGACTTTTGACTTGTAGAAATAAAGGCATGAAGAAGGAAACCATACAACTGGTAATGAGACTGCCAAGAAAATAAGGGAGCTTTCAGGACATGTGAAAGAGGTGGATCTGCCCCATCAGGGGTTGACAGGAGTTTGTTGATACATCAGGTCTTCAATTTTCTTCTGCTTCCTTTTTCTCTCCCACCTAGGGCCAGAGCATTTGAATGTTCACCTCCCCCCTCCTTCCTTCCATCTGAGCCGAATTCCTTCCACCTCTTCCAAGTACTTTTCTCCTTTCTTACAAATTCGCCACTTTCCTTTGCTTCTCCCACATCCGACTTCTTCTCTTTATTTCTTTGCCTTTTAATCCCTCCCCCAAATAAAATCTCAAATAATATATAATCTCATCTATCCCTGGCTTGATCCACCCAGACCTATCCAAGATATTAGAGCAATGCCATAGAGTATTATCAATAAGAACTCAACAAGAAGCTGTGAGTTCAAATCTATACTCTACCATTTACTTGCCATGTGATCTGGGCCAAGTTACTTGGCTTCTCGTGTCTTAGTAGGCTCATGTTTAAAGTAAAGTTAGGACTGAAAGAGTGCATATTATCTGAGAGGAACAGTAAAAAGATTAGCTAAAATTGGCCTAGAGTAAGCAATTATTGAATTAATTAGCGGGCTTACAGAAGTATGCAGCATTACTCTTATCATTTTGTCTGAAAAATCTCAGTATGGAAAAACTCAAGACTTTTTACAACAACTCTTAAAAGTAGCAATAAATGCCTAACTGATAGAGTTGTTTTACAAATTAAATATTACATATCACCTTTAGACAGTGCTTGGCACGTAGTAAACACTGTAGAAATATCAAGTACTTATCTTATAGGTGTTTTTATCGTCAGCAAACCTAGAATGTATAGTTAACACCCAAAATCTGAGTAGTTACTTGAATATTAGATGGTATATTTCATCCCTAGAATATCTTCCTTTTTTAAACTTCAATTACCCATTGTTTTAGTTCAGGGCTTGGTTTTCTTTCTCCCTAAAATTTGCAATGCTGAGGACTGAATCTAGGGCTTCCTGAGTGTCTACCTCCCCTTTCCAGCAGCCTCTAAATTGGGTCCTGGCTCTTGCTTATCCCCCATCTGTTTTTCATGCAGCCAGGAGGAGATTAGTATTTGTAAAGTCCACAGAGTTCCAGAGAAAGTCAGAATGAGATATCTTCATAAAGGGGGGCATGAATAGAGGTAAGGAGGAGGGATGTGAAGCAAAAGAGGTGCCCTGGTTTAGATCACACAGAGGCTGGGAGGGAAGACACCAAGAACAAGGCTGTTTGGAAGGCTACAGTAATTCTCCACAAAGGAGAGAATTCAGAGAGAATCTGAACTAAGATGGTGGAAGTAAGAAAGAAAAAAAAGTAGGAAAAGAAGGCTAGAGATAACTCTACCTGTTGGAGAGGAAAGCAAGCAGAACAAGATAAGATCCAAATTCTAAATCTAGATAAGTGGGAAGACAATACAATGGTGACTTTCACTTAAATAGACGATAGTATAATATGCAAAACGTTGGCTGTGTTTGGTTCTAAGGAGCTAAATTTGAGGCACCTCAAACTACCCATGGAGACTGTTTGGCAAGTCAACGAACTGCAGATTTGTCAGATACAGAAGGAACTTGGAAAGCATTAAGTAATCTAATTTAAAAAAAAAGACAAAAGAAGAAATTTCAATGGCCAACCAACTTATGGAAACTGCTCGACATTATTAGCTGCCAAGAAAATGTAAATCAAGACCACGAAAGGGATATCGTATCCCTGTAAAAATAGTTATTATCACAAATACAGTCTTAGATGTTTGCTAGGATATAGGGAAGAAGGAACTCACTTGAGATTGGCAGGGATGTAATTAGTGCAGCCACTGTAGAGAACAGTTGAGTGGTTCTTCAAAACAATAAAAATAGCCTTACCATAGGATCCAGTTATCCTATTTATGGATCTGTAGTACAGAAAGCAGTATGGGCCTATCAAAGAGAGTCCTCACAATGTTTAGTACTACACTGATTTAATTCCAGAAATGGGGACTCAACCTAGATAACCATCAGCATATAGATGGAGAAGGGAAGGTAGTGTTTATGCACAATGGAATATTCCTCAGGATGGGGATAGAGAACAGACAATGTCTTAAGCGAAGTAAGACAGATGTAGAAAGATAAAACCAGACATTCTTTCTTGCATGTGGGTGCTAAAAAAATTAATTGAATGAAGAATAGTAATTACTAGAGAATGGAAAGGGTGGGTGAGTAGGAGGCGGTAGGATAGTGGGTGTCGAACACAGAAGTCGTATATACATGTGTTCTATGTACAGTGTGGTGACCACGGTTTACAATGATCTATTATGCATTTTATAAGAGATGCACTCAATGGCAGCAAGCACAAAGTAATAATAAGAAGGTGATAATCTCAATTATGCTGTTTTGGTCAGCATATTTTGCATAACATTAAAATATCTAATGGCAATCACAGAACTTCAAAAACCATGGAAAATTATTAATGGGTTAAACAATATATTAAGTGATAAAGGAGATAGAAAAGATGAAGAAAAGATGACTACTCTGATTTGATCACTGTATATTGTGGGTGTATATAAAATAATTACACTATACTCTATGAGTGCATAAAACTAAAATAATGACAAAGAATTCTTAAGAGACGTGATTTGGCTCGGGTCTCTTCATTTTTAACACATAATGTGTTAAAAATAAATCTTAGTGTGAAGGTTATTGGAGCAAATAAAATGAAGACAAATTCAAGATTTAAGAAAGTTCTCGGTATATCAATTGAATCAAGAAAGATTTAATTCTGGGAAATAAGTTGAAACATAATAAATTGAGCTGCATGAGTTCGTGTATGATAGGTACAAGCAGCTCACGCCCTACCGCAGAAACTATTTCTCTATATGTTAACAACAGAAAGAAGCCCTGGTGGTAAACAAGGACTGGATGGTCCCATCTAGTCTCCTACTTTGATTAATAGGCGATAGCCTCATGCTCCTGTTTTTAGGGAGCTTCCCTATGGTGGCTCAGTCTCTAGAGAGCTCTGGCCTACAAAGCGATAACATCTGGTGTCCATTATTTCCCCAGCTCTGTTGTGATTACTCCATATGATAAGCCTGGCCAATTGCTGTGGGCAAGGGCCTGCGACATATCCCCCCATCAGGAATTGGGAGCTGTCACTTCTGGTTTGTGGCCCCTGCTAATTTGCCACCACAATTTCCAATATCTGAAAGAATTCCACGAGGACATCTCAGCGCCCTGCAGGGGCAGTAGGCTGTGTGGCTCAGACAGAAGGCTGCCCTGATGATCCAAAGCAGAGCTCTATCAGCTCAAGCAGGACTTCAGGCAAGAAGTCTCACCCCCGGTTTCCTTCCGCCCTGCTGATGTAGTGGTCCAGCATGGCTGATGACCGAAACCAGGAAGCACCCAAAAGTTGTAAGAACATCAGAAGATCCAGAGCACTTTGCCACTTGAAGATAACGAAAATTCTGGTTTGCCACTTTCTTCTTCCTTTACCTTTTCCCTTGGTAGTTACAATACCCAAGAAGGTTAGCCAGCTGGCAAAAGAAGATTCCGGTTTCTAAGAAAGGGCGGTTACACTACTTGAAAATTTTTTAAAAAAATTAATGTTGTATTACATGCCTCTTTGAAAAACAACCAATTTCGAGCAACTAGAAATTGACTGCAAAAATTGGAAAGCAAGACTCAATTAAACAATTGAAATGTCTACAAAACTGATAACCAGGGAAAAACTTTTCCACTGAAATGCATGTTAATTTTGTTGCTAAGCTAGTTCTGAAATGCAATATTTTTCCAAGCTGAGCTTTGAAGGGACAGAGATAATCACTTAAGAAGTATTTGGCTTAAAACACTTTAAAAAGCACATACTTTGACTTAAAAAATTAAAAGCAATTTCAGCTAATAATTTAGAAAATGGTGCCAGACAGGCAGTTCAACATGAATGAAAAGAAGGAAAGAAAAGAAAATCCTTAACCACGTAAGCCCAATGGCCTGAGTTCCATCCCAGGAGCATGCAAGGTGGGATAAAAGAACTAACTCTGACCACACATGTGCCGTGATATGTACATACACATGCACACATGCACACTATACACACAATTAATTAATTATTAATTAGAGAAAGATCAGATGCAAGTAAGTGGCAAATTATGGCAATTTCCTGTCACTTAGTCATGAGCACTTCTGGTTGTTAACTAAACCTATACCAAATGTGTTTAAATGTAGTTGCAATTGGCATATTCACGTGCCACTTAAATTTGCATAAAACATTTTAAAAAGTGGCAAAAAAAAAAAAAGAGACAGTGTTTAGGTCCCTGAATTTCTACCCTGCTACCTGGGTATTCTATCATTGTTCAAACGGATCTGTTAAGATCCCAAATGGAGAAACTATTTGTTGCAACTAACATCAAGGATGTGGCAAATGTGACAAATGAGCAGATATAAGTTTTATAATCAGCGATTAGATTCGCGCAGCCAGAATCATTCCAGTGAACATGGAGATGGGGGAGAGGTCTGATAGAAAGAGGCAGGCTTAGTCTAACTGGTCAAGTGACTGTCTCACTTGTTTTCTCCATTGGCAGCTGTGGGGGGAATGGGGTTTTGCAACCTTTGTTGTAGGAAATGAGAAGATTTGAATGAAAAACGCTCCCCAACAGACTTATGTGCTGAATGTCGATCGCCAGCTGGAGATGATACGGGGGGAGGGCGGACGGTAGGCAGAAAGTTATCTCCCAAGATAAACTGACAAAGAAAGACTAGTTTGGAACAAGTCACAGTTGAAATCCAGTGAATATACCATCCCCAGACATAAAGTTGAATAATTGATGCCATGAAGTCTTATATATATTCTGATCTTCTATTATTTTTAAATTATATATTAATTTATAAATTTCTTCCAAGTAGAACTGTCCAAAAAGTAAGAACTTTTACTGTTAATATGGGTTCACCAAAGTGTAAACTGATCTATAGGACTTTTATTAGAACTGGTAATAATGTAACCAAAATATTACCTTTTATTTCTTTTATATTTCTGGATGGTTGAAAGCTACTGCTTGGATGTCACATTTCAACTTTCCTATACAGAAAGCCTTACATTCATGTCTTTTGTAATAGTGTTCATTTATCATCTGAGGTCAAGGAGGCTGGCCTAAGGCTAAAAATTCTAGGAACTGTAATAAATCATTTGCCCACTTTCATGTACATAACTCACATTGAAGGCACAGCTGAACTTCTAAAAATAGATGGCAATATATATATTGAATATAACTGGATTTATTCTAAGATATTAACAGACTTTTAAAATCTTTTCCTTTTCTTTATTTCCCATTGATTGCCCACATTTTTCTTTCTTGCAGACGTATTAATTTAGCAAATTTCAACATCATAAAGGATAAAGAAAACTTGCAAGCTGTTATCACAGTGACTCCAGATAGCATTACGAGCTTTTCCCAGCAAATCGTTAACCACCTCTCCTAACCCATTGCCCAGGATCAAGAAGGTTAGCACACTTCAGAACACTGAAGAGTAAACCCGATCTGTGTTCAGAGTATGTGTGTGGTTTAGGTGTGGCCAAACACCCCATTCTTCTGGTTCAAAATACTGTAAATGAACAAACAGACTGTAACAATTCATCAGCCATGTCTATTTGAGTGAACTAAAGTGCTTATCCAGCTTTGTCACAAAGCTCTTTCACAAAGTAAAAGAAGACTTATTCTTGTGTTTGCATGTACAGCATCCTAGTCTAGGACAATTCTCTGGGGTACAGAGACACCAGCTTAAGGCCCAGCCCCAGTAGTTCCACTTGATTGAACTTTCAGAGCAGCCAACTGCTCTGAGAGAGGTCAGACCCTTTCCATTGACACTAATGGACCATTTTATGCAAAACTGTTCATTTTCCAGAAAAGACCATGTCTGACTGGTGGGGTGATTCACAAAAATCATTCCAATAAACAAATACTCTTCATGCGTGGCCTTCTTTCCTCCAGCGGGGCGGATGCTGGATGCCTCGCGTGGTTACCCGAGATGGGGGAAGTCAACCTTCACAATATGGGTCCACACACAAGTTCCAATTCCTGCATTTAGACAATATCATCCTGTCACTTAAACACAGGCAAACTTCACTCCCGTGACTGCATTTGTCCCTACAAACACCTGTCTCTCTGCAACTCAGCTCTGTTCCTGGCATTAAAGTCAGCAGCAAGATCGTGGGAGTGAGTCCCTGTGCTCATACCAATGTTTCCCATGTTTCATGGAATAAGCAAATGGCTCTGCTCATAGTAAAGTATGGGTAATGGAACTCACACGTCTCTCCATCAGACAGGCCCACTGGAGTCCCGGAACAGGAAACCAATACAAACGGAACAGTTCCCGAGCACACACTTGTTTCCAGAGTTTCTCCCAGTCTCCATCCACGTGGCACATTCCAAAATGTGGCAAGGTGAGGAGAGGAGGAATGGGGAAGAAGAAGTTTATGGAAACTCAGAAGGCAGAGTGGAAAGCAAGAGAATGAGAGGTCTTAAAACATGGCCCAGGTTCTGGAAGGTTCGGGCACAGTTGAAGTCCTTTGAAGCTTCTGCAGGCAATGTGGTTTTTACCTTCAGACCACTCTGCCCTCCCTAACTAAAATTCCCTCTTGTCAGGATGTCGCGCGTACTCTCTCTGACTTCTGCATTGAGTTTGGTCATTCCAGATTTCACTGAAAGTTGAGTTTAGTAAGCCCAAGGTTTATGAAATGGGTTCTTTTCCTTTAAGAATGCCTGACCAGTGGGCTGTGAAAGGTCCGTTTTGCTGTGATATGCACAACCCAGGACTGCTCAGAGCTCAGCTGCACCAGGCTCATTTCCATAAGCATCATGTGGTGTTACAGAAACCGCATTTTGCCAAGCTGTCAATGCTACAGCCTCCTCTTTGCTAAACAGACTCCCATTAAAACTGTCTGCACAATTTGTCAGTTAAATGAGGTACAAGAGGGACGCTCTATTTGCCCCTAATTAGCTGCGCAGACTACCTTTGTCTGTTTGATTAAGCATTCACATTATCAATTTTGTTTAATCTGATTCATTTCACACACCTCCCCTGGGACTCAGCCCATACGGTTAACTAATCTCTGATATCATCTCTCATATCAGACTGCGATCATCGCCCCCCCCCCAGAACACACTCTACCCACAGGCACAAAATCATCACACTCATGGAAAGGAGCAAGTCTGGCAAAGGGCAAAAGCTGAGCTTAGGAACTGGTCTGAACCCTGACATGCTCTCAAAGCCGCATAGAATGGATTCTTTCTGGGTGCCATCTGTCTACTGTCAGTCATTCGCTCATTTTTTCATGTTTGCTCATTCACAATTTTAGGCAGTAAACATTGTTTACCTACTGTATACTAGGGGCTGTGCTGAAGACTGGGATGGCTGCAAACTGTGTAAGATAAAGTTCCTGCCCTTGGATCTTTTATTATATAGCCTGGAAGTGTTCTGCTAAACCACTATAGATGGCACACCCCTCCTGAGATCAGCTTGTCTAGCATGTATTCAGTTGGTCCACCAAACCTCAAACCTCAATCTAAAGAGCTTTTGGAGGAAGGCATGTGATCACATTCCAAATTTGGAAACATGTTTTGTAAGGGAAGGAGGGGCTTGAGGGATTAGAACTGACAAGTAATTCAATGATAAACAGTTGTGCAATTGTATCACATATAATTCATGATTCTTAGCTACATGTTAGTGAAAACAAGCTAGTTAAACTTAAGTTAGTATATTCAGAGAGAGAAACATCATCTTCAGATAGAATATTAAAGGCAACAAGAGCATAGTTGAAAAAAACTGCACATTGGGCTTCATCAAAAGTCTAAAACTGTTCTGGGAATAAGAATAATTAAAAATATACAAGCATTCATAGTTCATGAAATACTTGCATTCCTGAAAAATGATGGTAAAATCTTATGCATAGACTGCAATCTCAGAACACATTCTCCCTGAATGTTTGTGATACTGGCTGGTGAAAAGCACTTGGCACTGAACATTGGAAGCTGGGAATGAGAAGTGGGAGGTTTGGAAGGCGTCCAGTGCAATCCTCCACCGTCTGGGATCTCCTGGGTGGCATGGTTGCACAAGAGAGTAAAGGATGCTGCGTAGGGTCCTTCACTAATATTATGGCTCTGCAAAGCTGTTTTTCTACTTTCCTCATTTCTGTGAGCAAATGCCTGATAAGAAACTGCTTGAGGGAAGAAGAGTTTATTTTGACCTGTGGTTCAAGGGATACAGTTCATCTTGGCAAGGAGTCACGCCAGCGGACCATCTTCTGTCTTGACCATACTGGGAATCAGAAAGCAGAGAAAGGGGAATACTGGGTGCTCAGCTGACTCCCTCCACCCCATAATCAGTCCAGGATTATGGATGGTACTGTTCATGAGTCTCTCTCCTTCAAGTAATCCTCTCTAGACATGCACTCAAAAAATCTCCAAAGGTGTGTCTCACCAAAGTTCTAGGTGCTTTTAATCCAAATGCATTGGCAATGATGATTAATCTTCATAGCTGCCTTCATCTGATTGGTCAGTTCCAATGAGTACATGTTAAATAGAATCTGCCCCCTCAAACTTGCATACAAACTCCCAATGAGCAGAGATTCCTGTAGGAAAGTTTCCTAATCTCAGCTTCCTAATTAAAGGTGAAAATACCTTTAATACCCAACCTAGAGTTTTCTTCACTGAGCTTAGAACCTTTACTTTTTCAGTAGATTTTTAGATGATGATTGCCATCCTCTCTTTCTCTCTCTCCTCCTCCCAGTCCTTTTTGTATTTTATTATTTTTCTTTAGTTCATTTGCATATGTATATGTGCATAGTAGACATGCATATGTGTACCTGTGAAGGACTAAGATTGATTTTGTTCATCCAGACAGGGTTCATCCAGACAAATCTCTGAATCTTGATGGTGCCTAGTCAGCTTGCTCCAGGGATCCCCTGTCTCTGCCTTCTGATCACTGGAATTACAGGAGGGCTACCTTGTCCACACACATTTATGTGGCTTTTGAGGACCTCAACTCTGGTCCTCACACTTGTGCAGCAAGCACTTTACTTGCTGAGTAATCTACCTAGTCCCACAAACCTTCTTTGGTTGGTAATCCTTCCTCCCAAAGCAAGATCCCCACAACTACAGAATTCTTCCTAGCTTTGAGTGCATTGAGACCACGTTGGTTCACAGCAACCTCATGCACACAGCATTCATGTTGTTCCAAAACCCATGTTTTACATGTCTACATGTGACTTTCATTCAGGTTTGGCTACAATAGATTAGACCTATCACACAACTTGAATCATCTCTTTTATTTACAGTTTTATTGTATAAGTTCATCATTGAAACTTATTGATTGAGGTCTAGCTCTTCTTTTTCAACTTTGTGTTGTCTCCCAACTTTATAGGACAGAATCACTGTTATTTAAGTCTTGATTAAAATATAAGTATTAAAATATTATAAATAATTATATAATAAATATATAAAGAAAAAGGGAAATAGTGGGCAATAGTTCTAAAATAAAATAAATGCAACTATTGCTAAGATACACTAGCCAATTATGCATGCCAAACATATTATTTGATATGTGTCTCATTCCATTAATATCTACAAAAATCTGTGTCATCAGTGTCAGAATATGGAAGAGGAGAATAAGAGACTATTTACCATAAAGAATGAAGTTCAGCTGAGCCTGGTAGCACACACCTGTAATCACAGTGCTCAGAGGGTGAGACAGAAAATTACTGCAAACAGGGTTACCTAATGAGTTCTAAGCTAATCTAGAATTATATACAGCGACCTTGCTTCAAAAAACAAAAACAAAATGCAGTGAAAGTTTCATGTGGTGGTGCAGGCTAATAATCCTGGCATTCAGAAGGTAAAGGCAGGAAGATTGAATTCAAGATCAGCCTGGGCAACATAGCAAGTTCCATGATAGCCTGGGTTGTATAATGAGACACTGTCTCAAGGAAACAAACAAATAAAAAACAATGTAGATAATAGTTATGTCCAGGGAATAGGGCTGTGAGTCAGTTGGGAGAGCCTATGCTTAACATGAGTGAGATTATGGGGTCTACCTGAAGCACCAAAAATAAATAAACGAATGATAATAAGTGGAGCTAACATTTCAACCAAGCACTGATTGATGTTCAAGTCCAAATTTTCCTGGATTAAGTACTTTGTGCTCCAAAGATAATGAACTAGGCCATAAGCAAAGACAGTGATGAGAAAGAGGATAAACTTTCTTGAACCTTGGGCATCAAGCTCCAGGTCTGTTAACATCACATACCTGGGAAAGATCACAGAATCTTTCTTATTCTTTTCTTGGAATCATGTTTCATTTATCTATTCTTTTTTTTAAAGTATTTCATTTGTTTATTGGAGAGAAGAGAGAGACCAAGAGCACACATGTGGCATGTATGTCATTATAAGAGGACAACCTCAAGAAATTGATTCTCTCCTACCATGTGGGCCCAGGGATTCAACTCAGGTTGCTGAGTTTGCATACAAGAGTTTTTTCATCCACTGAGCCATTTTGCTGGCCATTATTTATTCTTCTTATCCCACTTTCCATTCCCATTCCCTGTCCCCTCCAAGAAGCCCTTCTAATGCATTTTGATCGGTGAATTTAAATGTATAGATCCTTGAACAATAAACAATGTTATTGTATTGACTGTTTATTTATGTAGAATATACTGAGCTATGAACATCTTTCTGTGTTTATTCTTTTTCTTGACTACTGAGTTTGTAAAATCTCTCTGGCTGCGCATGTTTCCAGTTCATCACCTCTGACTGCTGCACAGATGCGTACCTGCCGTGTTTTGTTTGTCTTTGTCTCAATCTCTGCCACCATAAATAAGGTCACAGTGAGTCTGGAGGACATTATGCTAAGTGAAACAAACCAGTCAAGAAAGATAAACATTGTACCGGCTGATTTACATGTACCATGTCAAACTCAGAAGCTAAACATAGAATAGTGGTTTCTAGATGTAGGGGTGCACAAACAGGGAGATAAGAAGATGGATCAGGGGCTGGAGAGGTGGCTCAGGGGTTAAGCCTCTGCCTTGCAGGCGGAAGGTCCTGAGTTCGGATCCCAGACCCCACGTATAGACGCCAGGCGGAAGCGGGGGCGGCCTGCGCTTCTGGCCCTGGTAGGGCGGAGCCTGTGAATCCCGGGGCAGAAGGAGGTGGAGGCATCCATGGTGGTTCCCGAATTCGTCCGTGGTTCTACACACACACACACACGCACGCACATACATGCACAACTGAATAAATAATAATAAAAAATTAAAAAAAAAAAAAGAAGATGGATCAGTTGTAAATCACAATTGTGAAGACTTGAATTCAGAACCCCAGCAACTATATAAAAGCCAGAGGTAGCATTCGTAACCTCAGAACTGGGGAAGGGTGGGGATAGATCTCTGGAGCTCATTCACCAGGTAGCCTAGCCAATGGGTGAAGTCCTAAATGGGGTGTTGACATAGATACTCATTTAGGGCTGAGCACTCTACAATCATTTATTCTCAGCCCTTTAACCAATAACGAGTTTCAGCACTCACCATTGTCCACTGACCAAGCTTGAACTGCATTAATCCACTGGTATGCCTATAAATATTTAAGAGTTAGGGAGATAGCTCAGGGGTTAAAGCTTTCATCTTGCAAGAAAAAGGATCTAAGTTCAGACCCCACATTTCACACAAAAATGCAGGCAGACATAGCACTGACCTGTAATTTGGCCCCTGGAAGGCAGAGCCTGGGGAACCCCAGAGCAAAGCAGTAAGAAGGTAGAGCAATCCAGGATGATTCCCTATGCCACCCTGGAACCTCTACAGTCACACACACTCAAATGCTATCTTGTATACACACACACACACACACACACACACACACACACACACACACACGTAAAACACACACATGCCAAAAGAAACATAAACAAGTTTTATGTTATATCTACTTTAACACACCTGACAGTTTACACATAGTCATGCTACTCTGAGTATTTCAAACTCCTTATTTATCACTATTGGTTTTATACTGCTTACTATCGGAGAAAATCCAATTGTGCTTTGCCTCTCACCTCAACCATCATTTCCAGGCTTCCCAGCCATGTGTACCACATATAAACACCTTCTTGGACTTCACATACTCTTCAGCATTACCTTTCTGAACATTCCCTCACACCTTCAGAGTCTACCCATCTCCTCCCCAATAATGGTAATAAGCAATCGGTTTTCTCTTCTTAAACTTTGATTCGTTCTAGAACTCCATGTAAATAACTGATGAGTATGTAGTCTTTGTGTCTGGCTTCTCTTACTTAACACATGCTCTTTAGATGCCTTTATATTATTCCATAGCATTCATAAATATGAATATATAATTACACATTATTTACACATTAGCCATTTGATGGACATTTTATCGTTTCCAGTTGGAGAGTGTTGTTAATAAAACTACTAGGAACATTTTCATTCAAATCTTTATGTGAAAAAAATTTTTTTGTTGATTGGATAAATACTTAGGGCAGAATTTCTGTGTTGAATGACAAGTACATATTTAGCATGGTAGGAAACTACCAAACTATTATGTAGTAGCAATTCTGTTTTACATTTCTACAATTTCTACAAACAATGCACTAGATTTTGGGAGCTCCACATTCCTGCAAACATTTAATAAGTGTTACCAGAAATGCTCACTTGATTTTGAATGATTTTGGTTTTCTGTTGAACTCCAATGTTTATTCATTTTGTTTGTATTTTGGACTATTTTTCTCTAACGGATTAACTATACATATTTCCCAGTCTTTCTAAGCTAATGTCTCCTTCTATTGACCATTTAAAGTTCAAATTATTAAAGAATGTTGTGGATAGTTTGGATTTTTATATTTTTGAAATTTTGTAGGAGACAATTTAAGTGATACATTAGAGAGACCCCAGACTAGCTCTCTCTTTAAATAATATCAGAATAATAATTCTTTATTTTGTATAGCAAGTTTAACTGTTGTTTATTATCATGCTTTATCTAAGTTTGCTGCTTTTGTCTTTATTGGAGTAAGTCTGTTTTGATTTTGTTCTCTTTCACGGGGTGCAACCCTTTGTCTTAGTTTAGAATGTTTACTAAAGGTTAGCTCTTCTGAATAAGCCAAAATTCCTAAAGTTCCCTGGAAGGAAACTGTAATAGTTACTCTTAACTATTGCTGTGAGAGAACACCCAAAGTCAAGCAACTTAAGGGAGAAAGGGAGATTTATTCAGCTTACAGTTCCAGAGGGGAGAAACTGTCTTTCGAAGTGGAGGCAGCATGACTGGCTGGCCACAACTGGAGGAGGCTGTCACTGCAGACATCTGCAGCTGCAAGACTGCTTCCTGAAAAGGCAGACTTCTCCTGGAGGTAGGGTGGGACTAATCCACCTCAAGGGCCACTCCTTGTGACTGCCTTCCTCCAGCAAGGCTCCATGCCAAGGCTCCATGACCTTGACAAACACATGAGACTCTGGGGGGCACATCTCAAACCATGACAGAGATGCTGTCTCCTAAAGACAAGCATCAGCCTCCCTCAGCCGTGCTCCTCCACATCTCCCAGAATCTTCCTGGGAGACCTTTGTAACTCTGAGATTCCTGATCTGCAACTTTCTCCTCCAAGGTACCCTCCCTTCCGTCCTTGCTGCCCTAGCAACCTTGTATTTTGTTGCTTCTTCCACTTGGTGCAAGTATCACTCTCTGTTTGTACATTGCTCCCTACACCAGTTTGGAAAAATAATCTTTAATAGCAAGCAAGGGGGAATGCAGGCATCACTTCCTTTCCCAAAGACTGAAACTCTGAATGAGCTGCGGCTCGGTATTTGCAAAGCCCAAAGAAAACCTATGTGAAAGAATCAAGATAATTTATGTTGACTTTATGAAAACATGAACGATAGTAACTATTGATTTTTCAAGTTGGGAATATTTCATCAATATAAATATACTTAATATTAATAAATCGATATAAGTATCATTCACAAACAATATGACAAACAATATGATCCATTCCACTATTATTGCTATAGATGAATAGTAATTAATATCCCACATTCATATTTCTTAGCAGGATTTTATGTGGCAAAATATTTACAGCATTTACTATATATGGATATTGGAATGGTGGTATCACTATATCCCTTCAACCTTAAACTAAGGTCTGCATTATCACAGAGAAAAAGGTTTTGAAGACAAGGAAAAGCAACAAATTTCCCATTATTTATGATTTTGTGTATTTTTTATAGACAGAAGAATTAGCAATATATAACAGCATGGAAAAATCAGAATGTTGTATTTTAAGACCAAAAAAAGTAACTGGAAAATAAAATTTACAAATAGTAATAATGAATGTTATGAAACAGCATAATGAAATAATCCTGATAAAAATGATTCTTTTCATTAAATATTTGAGAGAGAGAGACGAAGAAAGGAAGGAAGGAAGGAAGAAAGGAAGGAAGGAAGGAGGAAGGGAGGGAGGAAGGAGGAAGAGAGGGAGGGAGAGAGGGAGGGAGGGAGAGAGGGAGGGAGGAAAGGAGGAAGAGAGGAAGGAGGAAGGAAGGAAGGAAGGAAAAAAGGAAGGAAGGAAGAAGGGAGGGAGGGAGGAAGGGAGAGAAGGAGGGAGGGAGGGAGGGAGGAAGGGAGAGAGGGAGAGAAAGGAGGAGAAAGAAAGGGAGGAAGGAAGAAGAAAGGAAGAAGAAGGAAGGAGGGAGGAAGGAAGGAAGGAAAGAAGGAAGGAAGGAAGGAAGGAGGGAGAGAGGGAGGGAGGGAAGGAAGGAAGGAGGGAAGGAAGGAAGGAGGGAAGGAAGGAGGGAGGGAGGGAAGGAGGGAAGGAAAGAAGGAGGGAAGGAAGGAAGAGAGAGAGAGAAATCCCATAACACTCATGTGGAGATAAGAGAGCAACTTTCAGAAATTAGTTCTTTCCTTCTATCATTGAATGATTGAGTTCTAGGATATAAACTCAGGTCTCTGGCTTTGTGAGCAGGATCCTTATCCACTGAGCCATCTCTACAGCTAAAATATTCCTTTATTATATTTTACACATAGTGTGATCATGATCTTCTTCAAACAGAATTTGGAAAAATATGCTTGAAAGTGTCAATTATGATTTTCTCAAGAATATTTTCTGATTTTCTTGAGTTCTGTTAAAATGATCTCTGTATGGCCTAATTTTCTAAATACATTGATTAGCTTCATATTATGAATTTGAAAAACACCGTATGTGATTATTGTTTCTGTTGAGAACTGAGAGAGAACAAAATCCAGACAGGCTAAAAGTAAATGTTTGTGCCTACCACCTTGCCAAAGCTTCTAATTGGTGGAAAAATACCTTTCAGAATGATTACATCATACTCAAACTATTGGCTCATGGATTTAATTTTTTAAAATCTGTTTGAACATTAAAGAATTGGACACAACTATCCAATAAACATTTGTGAGAAAATCTAAATAATTTAAGCAAAACATAGATCTTTCTTTTTCTTGATTGAAATGACCAAGAGACTGTTTCAGTTGGAGGACTTTAGAAAGTATGTGTTGAGATTACTTAAAAGCACTGGGTAGAATTTTATTCCCAAATTTATTCTCAGTACTTTTCTAACACCTATTTGTGTGTTTAAATTTTTAATTTAAGCCTTTTAAGATCTCTTATTTCCCAATAAACCAACTGACTGATCTGCATTAGGAGCACCACCAATTCCACGCTTCAACCTCATGAATCTCTAGACTGCTCTTCCTGGTATTAAACTTCTGTGAATAAACATAACTTAGAATGCTTACAAGCAGCCTAGAACAGCTGGTGCACTGTCTTAATAAAACAAACCTTAAGTTTTTATCCTTTTTTAGTGGATGTCCTAGAAAAAAAATTATCTTCATATGGACCCTCCACCCCACTTACAAAAAAGTAAAATAATTGTACATATAAAACTAAGCTGCTTTTAAAAAATACAAAAAGTAATCTAAATGCTACATTTAAGTCAGAGTCCTGTAAATGGGCCATTTCACAACTTTGAAAACTTCCTAGCCATGACTTCAGCTAATCAGCCTTCATTTACATGAGTAAGTTTTTAATGGCTCCAGATGCCCCGTTTTGGGAGTCATTCTGACTCATTAGTTTCTTTCATTTGATGCTATTAAGTATCAATACTTATGCTCATTGGCTTTGCCATCAGTTTTATATCAATCTAATTAGTATTCCTATATGTAGTTATGTTAATTAAAAAGGATATCAAGTTTCAGAGATGGAAAATTTATGCTCCTTCGTAGTGTTTGGCTCCAGAATGGCGATTCCAGATCAGTGCAAGAACATAAATTAGCCCTGCAAAGAGAGGCAAGTACTGGGGGGGCAGCAACGTTCCCAGCCATGGTAGATGACACAAAGAGCCTTTGCCACATCGTACACTGGCAACATTATTGTTTTGACTTACATGAGATACCCACTGGAGTTCCTGTTTTCAGTAAACTTAAGCCTTTCCATAACAACTAATCTTATTCTTTAGGGAAATTAACTAAGTGGTTTCTGTATCTCTTTATTTGCCTTTTATTGTTTCTCCATTTTTACATTCCCTCATTTCAAGATTGACTGTATATTATTCATTCACTTATGAGTAAAATATTTTTTACTAGAATGTTTACTTGAAGTTTACACCTTCAAACATTAAAATACGAGGTCTGTTGAGTCAGGTGAGCCTCTTGATAGAGTGCCTCTTCCCTTTAATATTTCTAATTCAATTTCCGCATCTGTGCAATGAGTAAGTAAAATGTTAGCAACATTATCAACAAATTCTCAAATAGTGTCAATGTCCATTTTATTATGGTCAACCTTCTATACTGTCAGTCAGTAGTTGACAAATGTTAGCAATTATGACATGTGTTAAGTGTTGTGAACACAAACAACACTCAGTAAAATTCAGGCTTCAAAGGCTATTTTCAATCTGCTGCATATACTGAAAGATTTGTAAGCATGAAACTATCGCTATTTTATCTGATGCTGCATTTTCCACGTGTATATACTCTGTGTGCACTGATACATACGATTTGTTTTATATAAGAGAATTTTCATTATTTTATTTGTCTAAATTATGAGTTTCTTGGGTCATGAAATAAGTACCCTCAATTGTGCAATTGTGCAATGAGTAAATAAAAATTACTTTTCAAGCCACAAGTATAAGAAGGTTTGATCTGATAACAACATGAAAATCACAAGCAAATGATGGAAGGGATATCTCTTGTCTCAGGAAAAGTCATATTGCAAGAATCTTATATCATATTATTGATACGTTTCTGTGTGTGATTCACCAAAGTTCAGGCAACAGTAATCCAGACTGTGACAACATACCAGCACTGTGAGCTGGAATGTTACTTGGGAGATCCCATAAGCACCTTTGTCAATGGAAGTGCAATCCAACCATGATCCAATAAAATATTCAAAGTACTCTTTGAGAGTATTACTAGCATATTTCTGGTCTTAATCTCTCGTTTTAAAAGATCTGAATCACATTTTAGTGTATATGATATCCAGTAAATTTCATTCTGAAAAACTTTTTTTTAATTTGAATATAAGCCTTTGAAAGAAAAATCTATGCTTAGGCAGCCAGTTAGATATGCCTTCAAACTATAGATAAACCAAAGATAATTCTTTAAATTTCCTTCTGAATACTAAAATCAAACTAGTCTGATAATATAATAATTTTTTCTGCTTGCAATCTACTGGCAAAAGTCAACAATATAATATTTGCTGATTTTATTATTAGAATATTTGATGGGCCAATGAAATGGCTCAGTGTGTTAAGGAGCCTGCTTGTAAACCTGGTAACCTTAGTTCAATTCCTGGAAGCCCATATGTTGGAAGGAGAGAATTGACTTCCCAAGTTGTCCCCTACCTCCACCTGTATACTATAACATGCATTGTTCTCTCTCTCTTTCTCTCTCTCTCTCTCTCTCTCTTAAAAAAAGAGAGATACCATGAATAACAATGCATACCAAGTCATATGTTTATTGTTGTTTCTATGGAAGTACTCCATGGTTCTGTCTCAAACACACATTAAGTCAAATAAATATCATAGTTTTAGTTGTTAGTTATATTAATTAGCATATTGACTGAGTGAAGAACTATATGTTTTAAAGAGATGAGAGAGGTACAGGAAGTGAAACATACCTTCTACCTTCCCAACTCCCAAATTCCAACAGGTTCTCTTTCCATCTTAACCACACGCCCAGGGAATGGTCCCACTTATTATGGGTGGAGTCGTCCCACATCGATTAGATAATCTTCCACTGGCTTGTCTTAACTAAATAATTTTTCATAGTTAAGTCTAAAGACTCAGTCTTCAATCATCAAGCTGACGCCTATTACTAATTGCCTCAGCCACCATTACCTACCTTTGGATACAGCCTGAGAATAATTCTCATTCACAATGCTCACACTGAATTGCAAGTTGGATGCTGGACAATCACATTACGTGGCAAATGCTTGGAGAGAATAAAAGGGAACTTGCGAGTTGGGTAGGATATTTAGTCAGGCTGTCACGAGTAAATATAATTGCTGCTGCAGAATGTATCCAGGGAGGAAAATGTCTGCAACTCAATGATGCTTCCAATAACAATAAAAAAATGAACAGTAAACTCTAGTCACATACAGACAAAGTCATTCTGATGGTGTCTATTCAAAGACTGGTTTGTATCATCATATGGCGTGAACAGTCTTGTCCAGGTAAGGCATTTATTGTGCACAAAAGTTCTGGAATGGATGGTAAAGTAAGAACTTAAGATTGTAATATCTATTATCCAATGGATGTGCTAATGTGAATTTTTTCCATTTTGCTGTATCATGTGTATATATTAATTAATTCAAGAATTTATTATTCTTACATGTTGATACAGATGCTTGGACCCCTATTACTATCAATGATAATAAAATATCGACATATAGGATATTTCTCTAGTCTTTGGATACACATTACAGATTTAAAATATATTTAGAAATAATAAAAATGTAACTTAAAAAAAAAGAATTTATTATTCTTGTGTCTAAGGTCAGAACAATGTGCTAATTTCTGCCACCTTAATTTCTGCCAAACCAATCCAATCAACTAAAGTGTGACCAAATAAAAACCAAAGATGCCTTCTCCTCTAAGTTGGGGTTTATGGGACATCACTAAACTGCTTTGACTAGTGAGATACAGTGGCTGTGGAGCTGTAGGTCAACCTAAGACTTAGAGAATCTGACCATTTACCTTCCTCCTTCTTGCAAGACCTACCCTTGACCTCTATGTTAGACATCCTAGAACTCTAGAGAAATCATACAATGTAGGCAAAATCATGGACATGACATTTTTTGAGATATCAAATTTGAGGGTAGTTGTTACATGGTTGTATATTCTTAGAATGACAACCCGCTCTTTGTGGATATTATTCTCCTATTTGAAGTGGGGGAGGCACATGTGTGTAACTTCACAGGTAGAGGTCAGAGGACAATTTGTGAAGCCAGTTCTCTCCTTCCACCAAAGTAGCTGCTAGCATAGAGCTAAGGTCGCCAGGTTTATGCGCTGGTGCCTTTACAAACTGTGCCATCTCACCAGCTCATGAATACTATTTGTATAAATATTCAGTAATTTCTCGTTAATTTGCTTCATAACTTTAGAACTGCTTGTTGTTCTTTTCAGCTGGGCATGATAGCATTAAAAATTGTGTCCCTCATACAACTCTCTGCAGGAAGTAATGACATAGAAGCAAGCTATGTTCATTCGGGCGTTCCACACTTCAAGAATTAGTAAAATGATTGATTTCTATTTAAAAGTGATACGCATCTTCTTTTCTCTTTTTCCTTTTTTTCCAAGAAATAGTTTATTTACTTATTTAAGAAAGAAAGAGAGAGAGAACATTTGTATGTCATGGGGCACGGGGCTGGGGTGGGGTGAGAGGCGGTCAGAGGATAACTTTCCTTCCATCACATGAGCATCTGGGGATCAAACTCGGGTCGCCAGATTTTGAGCAGGCGTCTTACCCACTGAGCAATCTCACCTGCCCTTTTCTCTTATTCATGTTTCGTCGTGCATAAAGCATTGAAGGAAAGCATTTACATCCAGTGTTTTGTCATTGCTGGGACACATTGTGTTTCACCTACTCTTTTCAGTTTGAAAGCAGCTGTCCCACAGTGGCGGCATTCCAAGCTCAGTCTACTCTCTGTCTACTACTGGGTAGAGTGGGTGAGGCTCTTCGTAGGTCCATAAAGCACTTGGGATCCTCCTGGGTGAAATGTGGTGTTCAAATTATAAGATCATTATCATTAACCATTGGCAAGAGCTGCCTCTCATTTCTCCTGGAGAGATTACAAGGATTGAAAGATGTTCCCCCTAATTACCACACTGACCTCACCTGAGAGAAGCTTGTGTTCTTGAACAGAAGCCCACTCTTGGGCTCCCCAAGTCCAAGTCTCCTTTTGCTCTGAACAGCGGGGCACAGTCTAGGGCGAAGCAATGCCATTCCTTTGCCAGACTACCGCTTCAGGGTAATTACATATGAGAAATGCCATTGGCTAGAAAGAAAGAGAGACACTGTTAGGTCAACTTCAGGCATCAGCTTAACTAAGATGCACACAGGCTGCAGACATTCTGGTGCAGACAGCATCTACGATCCATGTATATCTGGACAGGAGGAATCAACCTTAAGTTATTTACTGAGTCATGGTGACCATACATTATAGAATCTCTATGACATGACAGTTGCTCCATATGCTTTTTCTTATTTAATCATTGTAATAGTCCTATAAGTTGGAATTTTTCAATATTAAGGTGAGTAAACTGAAAGCGATAGAAGTTTAGCCACTGGCTCAGGCTTACATATTACAACTAAGAAAAGGCAGAGGCTGATGGTGTAGTTGATTAATAGAGGCCTTTCCTGGCATATGCAGGGTCCTCAGAATCAATCCAGACCCTGCAAAACAAGAATGAGAAAAGGAGGAAGGGTGGGGGAAAAAAGAAGAGGGAAGAAAGAAGAGAGAAAGAAAAGTCAAAAGAAATACTCAAATATTCTGATTTAAAAATGCAGATATTCTTTCCATGTCTATATATAATACTGATATTACATGCACAGAATTTAGATTCATTTGCTTTAAAAAAATACAACAGGAAAAATGACTAGAACACCAGAAGAAAAAAATGTCTTGCTGCAGTGAGGATTCTAGATGGGCAGCTCACTGGCAAGGGGATATGAGCCAATGTTAGAATAAATGTTTGAAAGCATAAAAACAGCAAAGAGTCAAACAAACAGCCAGAGCAGGCATCTCTTGCCCACCGTCCAGGAGTCTTCAAAAACAGTTATACATTAACTTGTTCTGTCCTTCATAATGATTCCATGAGAAAAGTACTGTTAAAACGGCTCGGTCTGTACCAGGCGATGGCTCAGCAGGCAGAGACACTTATTGTGCAAGCTTCAAGGCCTGAGTTTCATCCCTAGAACCCACCTAAAGGTGGAAGGAGGGAATCAGACTTCACAAAATTGTGCCGCACTTCCCACTGACATTGTGTCACATGTGCTTCTCCCTTCTATCTTACACACACACACACACACACACACACACACACGCACATGAAGTTGGAAGGAATTAACGTTCATTGAGATCCGATTGTGCTCTATCCTTCCTTTCCCTCTCATTCTTGCTCTTTCCTTTCCTCTCATCCACCCCCATCCATGCTGGTCATTAGTGCTTACCACATGTATTTGGGAGCAGTTTGCATCCACGAAGATTAATGGTCTGGCATCCTGCCTTCTATCTGGGGATGGTGCCAAGAGCCAGGAGGATGGGGTTGGAACCTTGGCCCCCCCCCTTGGGATTTCCCTCCCCATTTAGCCAGTGATGATGCTGAAGGTCATTTAGGTGTGAAGTCTGAATGAGGTCCTGGGGTAAGGATGGAAGTAGCCCCATGGATGGTTCAGGGAGGCCCTGCAGGAAATGTCAGTGCGGGGAACAGTCCAGGGCAGCTTATTGGTTGTTCGGTCCTCTTTTAGATCCGTCTGCATGCGCTCTTTAGAGCTGGAGTCTAGGACCCATCAACTGGGCTGCCTCTGTCCTTATTTCTTTCATATCCCCCTTGTCAACAGTTTGAAAGTGAGATGACTAATTTTGTGCCTGATGAGAAAGGCTGGATCATTTTCTCGGATGCTGTTACCAGCAGAGGCAGGACTGGTACACTCTCCCAGGGAGTCCCTGAACCACAGGTTACTGGCAGGCAGACAAACACTCGCTGACAGCCATTTGTGACCAACTATGAAACACCATCTGCCGTGGCTGGGAGGAGGAACAGCTCCAGCAAGAAAAAGCCATTTTGTGGAGCCCCTTTCCTGAGTGATCTCAGGGCAGCAGCCTTAGGATCCCTCAAAGGAAAAACCCATTCTCCACTCCAGACAATATATATCATCCAGATTCATGTGCATATAAATTTTAAAACGTCGATGTTTCTATAGAAGCGAAAAGATTCAAATATGTCTTTCTACTAAATATACACAGGATCACCGCGTAAACAGTCCAGCGCCCAAGCATAGATCCTTGGAGATCCTCTCAAGGATAACAGAGTCTGGATCCAAAAACATATGGTATTTTCATGCAAGATTTTAAAGCAATTTTATTCAACTAGGAGGGGGGAACAGCTGATGACTCTAGAAAGAGCTGTACTTACAATTCAAGATATCCATTAAGGAAAGCACAATTATTTATCCGGAATAATGGAAGATCATACAGAAGCCAAAGATGCTTTACTGCAAGGCGACACCTCCAGTCTTTCAGGCACTCAGGAAAAAGGCATCTTCTTGCTCATTAACTTTAATAAGGCCCACAGCCAACGGTGCATGCCAACCACTTGCTCTCTGGGCAGAGTCGGCATTTTCATTTTTAGGACTCTTAATAGTCCTGCCTCATGATTAAGTAATGAGAGTTGGCATCGAAGTGTCCGAAGGTTAGCTGATCTTGCATGTATCTTTATAGGCCTAGGAAAGGTCATAAAACAAAAATGACAAACACGCAAGCCAGTGTAGATAAATAGACCCATCCATAGATCGGCACTTTACAGTGGAGAATGCCAGAGTCACTGATTCTATTTGAATTCAGGGGACTTGGCAACACTTTGCTAAGAGGAAAATCTTTATGCAGATTGAAACATCAGAGCTCTGTAAATCAGCTCCCAACTGAAAAACCAGTGCAGTTCTTTGGCATTCAAGGTCAAGCCTATGAGAATATCCATTCTCAAAAGTTCATCAGGTACATAGACTACACTGGGGATATGTGTCTTTGTCTTCTCATCTCCTAGGACAGAACACGACAACCCCAAATGAAGATTGTGGCTGGGCCCTGAAACCTGTGCCCTGGGCCAGGGCAAAGCGGCAGACAAGACCTTTTTAACTCCTGTTAGACCCGCAGTGTGTAGGATCTGCTCATGGAACCTAACGCATCCTCAGTGAGGAAAAAGCATTTAAACGTACTTTCACTTATGGCCGTGCAATATGAAATACAAACCTAAGCATTTGTCTGTAGAATCAGGTGATGATTGGCTGTCTGCTGTCTCGAGGGGAGCCGGGAGATGGTGCGTGCACCTGCCACCTAATTCAGTTTAAAACCTGACACATTTACCAAGAGTGGGCTGGCATAATGAAGTTCATTCAGACTGTCAGTGGAGTCAATAACTTATCCCCAACTGCTTTTGTTTCAGCAGAGGCAGAGCCTCTGATGGGCTGAGGTACTTATTCAAGTAAAATTTATTTTCAATTGCTGGCCATAATGCCAGGGGCACAAGCCTGGCTTTGACAGGACCTTTTGCTCCAGGCTACACTATTGTTAAAGTTTGTGTCTATTGTCTGGGGTCTTTGATCTGTCAAAGCTGCTTAACAAGCTGGTAAAAAACTGTTTCAGATAACAGGTGTGTCCTTTGAGAGCATAGGGACATTTTTCAGTTCCTTTAAAGGTCAGGATAGAGGATTGAATGAAATTTACAAGCCGGGTTGGTGGTGATGTATGTAAAGTACTTTTAAAACAAGAAAGTGACATTTAATGTCTTTGCTTCCTTGGCTTCCACAACAAGCCATCTTTTTGAGCAAGAGATTTAAGAGACATGTTTGTTTTTCTTATTTTCTAGATCAAATCAAGTGTTAAATTATTTGTATGTAGATTTGTATTGAATTGAAGCTCAAGCTGAATCTACCACAGAGGATTGAGAAGCTGCAATGTCCTCAGAAGGACCTAGAGTTAGCTGATGGTCTACCAATTTCTCCCCAAATTTGCAAGCCTTGTAATTGCTAGAAAACATTGAGAAGTGACAGGAATGCACAGAGACAATGAAGAAGATATTCCCTTCCCTGACTCTCATGCTAGAAAAACTAAGTTAGGTAGAACAACCACTGTCCTCAACCCAGCATCTGTTTTTAAGTCTCTCATAAACTGTCTGCCTCCTCTTTTGGCTGAAGATTAATGGGAGGAAGAAGGGGTGGGGCTTGAGCCAGGAACACAATTGGGTCATTTATACCATTCATCTGCATAAGATTGCCTCCTGTTCACCCAACTTTCTTAATGGAAAGTAGAAGTGAGAATGACCCTTTACTCCACTTGAAGACTTTGGCAAAACACCTTCCACCAAACATCTGACTTCTATCATATTTTGAATTAGTTTAGAAATCAGAAGGTTAAAATTAAACAGCCCCAAAGTATCTTTTCAGCTCAGAGCCATCTCTAAAGGAATCAATAAAAATAAGCAAAAGTAATAATTCATTAGTTTTTCTTCTTACAAAGATAAGTCTGAATGTAACTGTTATACCTAAAAGAAGTTTTCCTTTAATGGTCTCTAAGACAGGAGATTTGGAAAAGTAACAAAGTCAGAAATGTAGACAATATTTTTTAAACATATTTTCTTATTCTCTACACTCCCAAAGAGAGACAAAAGAGACACAAGTGATGGGTTTGCTACATTGAAAAACACTGTGTACAAGAACATCTCCACTACACGTACATGTTCACTATACTATACAGGCTGTTGATAGGAAGGAAGGAAAACTGTTTACATTTGGAAAACTTATTTGTTTCTCTAAGCATTATCTATAACTTGTACTAATTCCTAAAATGAGAAATAGTTTGAAGAAAATATTTTGAAAATTAAATATAATAATTTTCAAAGTCAGAGCTCTTGACTAGTACTGGTTTTAGTTTAATTAGGAATTTTTCTTTTATACAAACATAATGAGTGGTTGTCCCCGCCCCCCCTTCCCCTGTACTGGTTTTTATAACTGAGTCACAACATGTAATAACTGATATGAAAGATCAATTAATATCAACTGTTTGGATATAAAAGGTTTTTCTAGAACAGGAAAATAATCAGAAATAGGCAAATTCATAGCTCTAACTACATACCGCTACAATCCTCTGAAGTTAAAGAAAACAACCCAAATAAAAGACAAATGCCAAACTAGAAAAGATACTGTAAAGAAAAAAATTCCCACTTTTTGCATAGATGTTATACAAGTGAATTGGTAAGATATTAGTTTTCTGATGGAAAATTTGGTGAAAAAATGTAAAGTGACAATTCCTGTAAAGACAAATTCTGAAATGCCAAAAGTAACTCCATTTTGTTTCTGTCCCATGCCTCAGTTTCTGGCTCCACTTCACTTGCTAACCACACCCTGTCAGAGAAACCTGACACTTGAAGTTCAAGGAAGCACATTATGCTTGCAATACTGTGAAATTAATTTTTTGTGCCTCTTTGAAATTTGTCAAAATTATTTGTATCTGATGAAGTAATTGTGTTTTTGATTCTTATGAACAATCCCTGCTTTCTTCTTGAAGCCATGAATTCTTTCTGATGTGAACCTATCGACCTCCAGCAACAGGACTCTTAATTTGACATTGTTGTGTGGTATCTACCTGTGACTGGTGTGGGTATGAAAATACTAAATTCTCTCTCTCTCTCTCTCTCTCTTTCTCTCTTCCTCTCCATGAAGGCATTTGAGTGTGTGTCATAGTTAAGCACAGGTGTCAACTTAACTATTGAGGGTTTGAGCTCTGGGCACATTTGTAGAGAATTAGTGGTTGAATTAAGCCCAGAGCAAACCTGCAGGAGATTGTCTAGCTGATGGGGAAGGCCCAGCCTATGGCGGGTGGGACTAGGCCCTGGCATAAATCATGGAGAGCTGGTTGAGAAAATTGGCATCCTTCTGTTCACTTGGCCAGACATGCTTGCCTGGCAGGTAAGGATTGTCCATCTCTCAGTTGTTATGCTGTGATGGTGTGGCCAGTTCCTTTAGCCCTGGTGTTGATGGGTGCTCTCCCATCAAGCTGGACTGAGAACTGTAACTGGAGTGTCATAAGGAAACAAACCCCTTGTTCCCCTAAGCCGTTTGATGGTCATTTATCAGCAACCTTGGAGGTCGACTGCAACAGTGTGTGTGCAGGTAGAAGCCCAAGGGTGATAATGGGCATATTGGGAATCATCCTGGATTGCTCTACCTCCTTATTGCTTTGCTCTTGGGTTTCCCAGGCTCTGTCTCTTAGGGCCAGAATTGCAGGCTGCCTCCATTTCTACTCCAACATTTTTAATATGGGATCTGAGGATCTAAATTCAGGTCCTTTTGCTTTTAAGGACAAAGGCTTTAACCCCTGAGTCATCGCCCACAGCCCCAAATACTATCTTCTGAGAATCATAACATGAGAGTATAACTCCTCCAAAGCTCAGGAACCACATCAGTGCTGTGTACTGTGGTGTTTCCAGAAGCTGAAGTAGAACCTAACGTGGAGCAGGCACGCCTCTCCTGTACTTAGTGGAAAAGCATTCTTCTTTGCTAGCAAAGAAATACAATTAAGTTCATAATAATAAAAGAAACCACTGGGTGGAGAAAAAGCAATAATTTACACATGCATTTATCCAAGCCACTTTATAATAGTGAAACACTAAGAAATGCTAAATATATTCCAATAGAGGTTGTCTTATAACAAGGGGGAAAGATGTCAAGTATTTCGGTTTCTGATAGACAACCCCCCAAAAAAAATCCAGATTTAAACAATTCTATTTCAGCTTCTAGAATATTCAAAAGGTAAAACGTCCAACATGGGCTGCTTTACTGTACCTAAAAGTCCAGCCCAGTGTCAATCCAACAAAGGGCTTTGGAACCCTCAACCGCCTAGAGCAGCTTCCGTCCAGTCTTTCCCATGTCAGGGTAGGTCAGAGGGCGGTTCACAGGTGCTCCGCTGCAAGGAAGATTAAAGCAGTTTCCTCCTGTTTCATTCCTATTCCCTTCCTTCTACTCAAGCAAGTAAGCAAGGCTTCCGTGTGGACCAGGAAAAGGGGTGCATATGAGCTTCCCAAAAAAGGGGACAGCGGACCACAAGGAACCCCACAAGGGTTGGAGACAGAAGCAGAATGTAACAGCATTCTGTTTCCACAGCATGTGATGTTTTGCTCCCCAAGTTCTTTTCCTGTCCTGAATGGTGAGTGGATCAAGACAAAGTCAACAAACAAGGCAGAGAGGTGAACTGGGGAGAATAATGTTAAGGTTTGAAAGTGTTTATATGTGCCCCCTCAAAATTCATCTGGAAACATAGTGCCTGTTGTGGTTGATTAAGAGATATGGTCTTTAGAAGGTGATCAAGGTAGAAGGGCTGTGCCTTCATGAATGGTTTTGTGTCTTATAAGAAATCTTGGGGGAGGGAATCAGTTTGACTCTCACTCTTCCTTTCTATTCTTTCTGGCATCTGAAGGGAAATATTCTTCCCTTATGAAAGACATAGACACCAGACCTTTATCACCTTGCTCTTGGAGTTCCCTGTCTCTAGAACTGTGAGAAATAAATTTAGTTCTTCATTACCAACCCACTCTTGGATATTTTGTTAGAGCAGCACAAATAGGCTAAGATAAGTGATGCCTCCTCCGAAATTTGTCTTCAAACATCCTTATGGATGTTTTCTTAATAGGATGGTTGTAGATGTAGCTGTTGAAGAGGAGATGAAGCTGGGTTTGGTGACAGGGACCTGGCAATGTCCTGGTGAGAAGATGGAGATTTGGATTCAAAGACACAGAAACACACAGAAGGAAGAGATGCACATAAAGATGGAGACAGAGACTGGGTGATGTGATCATAAACCAAAGAATGAACAAGGCTATCAGAAGCTAGAAGAAGTGGTTGGAGAGGTAGCTCACAGGTTAAGCCTCTGCCTTACAGGCAGAAGGTCCTGAGTTCGGATCCTAGACCCCACATATAGACGCCAGGCGGCTGCCTATGGTTCCACATACACACATGCATACATACATGCATACACGCACACAATTGAATAAATAATAAAAAAAGTTTTAAAAAAAAGAAGCTGGAAGAAGCTATGTCAAATTCCAGTTTGTGTCTAGAGTCTTGGGGGAAGCATGCTCTTGCCAACACTGTGGTTTCAGACTTTTCACCTTTAGGACTAGCAGAGAATAGCTTTCTCTTGTTTTAAGCCACCCAGTGTATGAGAATGTGTCACGCCAACTTGTATTCATACTACATATGGCATTCACATTCTTTTGGCACTTAGTAAGTCTCAGAGGCTACATGGACTGAACGAGTCCTGGTTTTGCCTTGTAGTATTCTCCCATGCAGGCTAGAGTTCTAGGCGGTGAGTGTGTAAGGGGAAGTGATGCAGGCTTTGAGGAGGCCAGGGAAGAACGCGTGCCATACCTATGTCCAGGTTTCCCAGAGGCCTGAGAGTAGGCTGAGAAGAATGGGTTGGTGTGGGGATGAGTCTTCTCCATTGTGGAGTACTGTCTTATTTTTATAACTTTGCTGCCATAATAAATATCTGACCCAAACAATTAAGGGAAACAAGGGATTTTTTTTTTAATTGGCTCATGATTCCAGGTTGCAGTTCATTGTGACAGAAGTCACACCAACAGGAGCCGAAAGAACCGGCCACACCACATCCACTGTAAGAGCAGAGGGCAAGGACTAATTTGGCATATTTGCTTTCTAACATGCCAATCTGCCAGAACTGCTAACTAGCTCTCTCCATCTTAATCACCAGTCCAGAGAATGGTCCCACCCACGGTGGCTGGGTTTTCCTTCATCAGTTATGCAATTAAGATCATCTACAGGCTTGTCCCAAAAGTCTGTTTTGAGTAAATAATTCTTCATAGAGGTACCCAGAGACTCACCTCTCAAGTGTCCAGTTGACAACTGAAACTAACTGAAACTAAGTGCACAGGCTGAAGGCTCAGAAGGCACTCATATCTGAAAGGCTCCCATTTAAATGTGAATTCACCTGCAAATCTGGAAAACATTCTCTCACAGCCATCAACTAGGGAGTTCTTTTTTGAGGAAAATTTCCACCATCTACTGTACAAGATACCGAACATACAGAAGATACACAAGGATGTAGGATACACAATGGAGAGGAACACAATGATGAACCAATTTCTGGAGTTTTATGGTTAGGGAAAGATGTGCATTGAAGCGCAGATTAATGAGGCATTAAACTGCTTCAAGTCCGGCAGCAGGGAACTAGAGAATTTCCAGGTGTGGCTATCAGCTTTGGGCTGAAGAAAAGCAAAGGACTCTTTTAATGACTCTAACAGGTCTTCACTTGCTCATACCTCCTTCCCACCACCCCACAATGAAAAGGAACATGTGATTGAAAATACTATAAAAACATTAGCACTGCAGTTGTCAAATGATTTTATTCTACTTTGTTTAGAATAAAATCAGTTGATTGCTTCTCGGCCTTTTGGCTAAGATCAAGTGTAGAATAAAATCAGTTGAGTTATAAACATGATCATGCCTTCTCCCCCCCCCCAAAAAAAAAGGTTGGAGAGAGGCAAACTTCACACCCTCTGAGCTTATTTTATCCAAAAACAACATAAAGTTTTAAGGCATGTCAATAAATACATACTACTACAAGCATAGAAACAGACATGCAATAAATGATATATGTTAGAGAGTTGAGCATACACAGAAAGTATGAGCAGACAATGAAAGGGAAGTTGCAGTGTTACGCATATACATCACAAAATAACAAAATAGATTTTTGGCTGGGAGAAGATAATTGCACCATCTAAAGTTTGCAGTATCTAAACTGTCTTCATCCATTTTGTGTAAGATCCAGAGGCTTGGAAATTCCAAGATGGTGGGATTGTGTCCTGTGAGAGGGCTTTCTTGCTATTATCATAACACGTTGGAAGGCATCATGTATGGCAGCAAAAAGAGACCAGGGGGAGCACTTGATCATTTACCAGGAGCCCACTCTCATAATAACTAACTCACTTCTGGGAAACAGCCTTAATATACTCATAAGGCCAGAGCTCTTGTGACCTGATTGCCTTTGAGAGGTCCTGCCGCTCAACACTGTTGAGCTGAGAACCTCTAACCCATGAAGGGGTGGGGGGTAATTCAAACCATAGCAAAAAGCTGTAGGAAAACTCTACAATAACAGTAACAACAAAAGACAAGCAGCCTGATGAGAAAATAAGTAAGGGATGTTGGTCATAACTTTAGAGAGATACTTGCAGGGGTAAAAGACACAGGAAGAGGCTCAGGGGCACTGTCGTCCTTGCAGGCTGGGGAGGAGGTTGAGTTTCACCAGATGGTTATTAATTATGGTCAACCTAATACTTACAGGGCAGGTCTCCTGGCCTGAGAAAGATTCTCTAGATTAAGGTTGGGCTCTGCCTTGGTTATATAATGGATGTGGGAAGACCCAGCCCATCGTGGGTGGGATCATTCTCTGGGCAGGGGGGCTATATAAAAATGTCATCTAGCTAGTAATCATGCAAGCATTGGTTCTTGGCCTCTGCTCTTGTCATAGATGGGATGTAACCAACTGCCCCAGCTCCTTACTTTAATTTCCTTGCACTGACGGACTGTAACCTGCAGCTGTGAACTGGAATCAGATCCTTTTCCTCTAATCTGGGTTGCTTGGGTCAATTTTGTCGAAGCAATTTGTGATGAAGCTAAAATAATGATAGAGACAGGGAAAAGTAAAAAATACAAGAAGGACCCATATAGAAGTGAAAATGGTTGCATGCACAAACAACACTGTTTATTATGTGAGGATTGCTACTGCTTCATCACATTCAAGGATACATATCAAATATATGTGCTGCACATCTATGTGGGAGAAAAGAATGGTAATGGATAGTGACTTATCCCGATGATGATGACGATGGTGTGGCCAATAAAGAAGTGCATGCTTATGGCTGGAGAGATAACTCAGGGGTTAAGACTCTGTTTTGCAAGCAGAAGATCTTGAGTTCAGATCCCCCAAGTCCTATGTAAAAATGCCAGGCAGAGACATAGATGGCCTGGACTTCCAGTCCTGGTGGGCAGAGCTAGGGAAATCCCAGAGTGAAGCAATCCAGGATGATTCCCGAGGTCACCGTTGGTTCTCCACAGGGACACACAGTGCCCTCTGACACACAATCAATCAATCAAGTTTGAAATATAAAAATAAAGAAGTGCATACTTGTTTAATAAGTCTCATGCATTGCTCCATGCCATGTGATCAGAGGAGCAGACAGAATTAACAGTGGACTATCTGCAGTATTTGTGAAAGAACAGCCTTGGAGGACAGAGACAGAATCATCCTCTGGAGCAGAGGGCACACTGATTTTTAGAATGGGAAAGATAAGGCCCCACTCCTAAACAAACATTAGGCTCATGCGTTAGAAGCCCATTCTGAAAGAGGTTCTGTGCTCAAGATCGCCCAGGGAATCCAACGCCTTTCCTCTGCAGCACTGATGCATTGTTCTCTTGGAATTCAGGAATAAAGAAAACTGAAGTGAACAGCAAGCTTATGAAACCATCTGTGCCAGAAGAAATGAAATCTCTTGTGACCCAGGTGTCTCATGTCTTCTGTCTATGTCTATTAAATGAAGACTGTCTGTCTTATGTTCTTGTAAATAAAGCAAAATCTCAAATTGTGCATTTGTAACAGATGATGTTAGTGCCACTGTCGTAACACATTTGATGGTTATAGGTCTGGGTCATGCCCAGCTGTGTGACCGTGAGAAGATCACTTGGCTTGCTATTTCTTGGTTTCTTCATCTGCAAAACCGGAAATGAAAATAACACTACTAGCATCACAGATTTGCGCTGAAAACATGTGTGAGGTGTTTAAAACCATGACTGGCACATATTAAGCATTTTGTGTTTGCCATGACTATTAATGTAGGTATTTTCTTTAAGTTGATGCAAGATGGTCATATGTGGATACTATCTAGCACCAATCTCTGTCACCTAAAAAGGCATGCTCATAACCATGCTGTTTTTGAAAGGTAAAACATTTTGGAAAACCATTGGTACTAGGACGTATTTATCATGGGGGAATCTGAAATAGTTAAAAGAGGACTCCTAGGCACAAAAACAGGCTAGAAGAGCAGGCCAGTTATGTGTGGAAGGAATAGCATACAGCAGCAATGTGGCCAACAAGAACGGACAAAGAGAATGGAGGGGTCATTGGAAGCAACAGTAAAGTTGAGGATGGAAGTAGACTGGGAGAGTAAATAGTGAAAAACTGACAGGGTTTCTCCTTGCTGGCTATAGTCCCAGAGAAAAGAAGAAAGGGAGGAAGAAGAGCAGCGCAAAGGAGACGTCACATATATTTACATTCTTCATCTCCTGGAAATGAATAGTCTCTTCCTTCTCTCCTCCTCCTCCTTCTCATTCCTTTCTCCCCCCCCAACCCACTCAACCTACCCCATCCCCATTTTTGTGCTTTTAGAAACAGGGCCTTACTGTGTAGTCCAGACTGACCCAAATTCATAATCCTCCTGCCTCAGCCTTCCAAATGCTGCAATCATGAGCATATGTCACCAGTCTCAGCTTTGTTCCTTTTTCTAAGGACAATCCTAATGCTCCAAAGCAATAAGCATGACTCTTGATGTCATGTTGCTAATAGAAATGTTTTATTTTTATAAACAGGTTTCCACCTTCATTGCTTCATTTCATCCCTGTTCTGCATTTTCTGTCTCCTCTCTTACTTCCAAACCCTTCCTTCTTTCTTTCATCCTTCTTTTTCCCTTCCCTTCTTCATTCCTTTCTTACTTCCTCCTTCTTTCCTTTCCTCTTTTCTCTATTCTTTCTTCCCTTCTTTCTGCTCTCCCTACCTCCCTTCTTTTTTGTCACTATTATTTTTTCTCTTTTTTTTTAAATTGTGTGTGTGTGTGTCCCTGTGGAAAATCGAAGATGACTTCAGGAATCATCCTGGATTGTTTCTAACCCCTCCCCTCCAAATTCCCAGGCTCTGCCATAAAGGCTGGAAGTACAAACTGCCATCAGTTTCGTCTGGCATTTTTAAGTTGGAACTGGGATCTGAACTCAGGACCTTCTGCTGAGGCAGAGTCTTAACCTTTGCACCTTCTGTCCAGCCGAGCTATTATTTTTCTTCTTGAAAGCAGGATCTCACCATGTAGCCCAGGCTAAATTGGAACTCACTAGCCTTCTCTCTCAGCCTCCCAAGAGCTCAAATTAAAGGTGTGCAATACCAAGCTGATCTCTTTCTTTTGAGTCTATAATGTAAAGAAATATGGAATGATTCTTCTAAGTTAATTTCTATTTTTATTAAATTCTGGAAAACTCATTTATATCTTTATGGCGTATAATATACTGAGATGAGGGATAGTCATATAAAATTTCAAAGGAAGGCTATTTCAGAAAAGGGGAGCGCTCTGTAATGGTCTTGTAAACATTCTCACTTGAGAAAGTATCTCACCTCTCACTGTTCCCCGTAGTGTATACAGAACATATACATGGATGCAGAAGGCACAATGTAGTAAGACCTAATGATGAACATATCTGTCTCCACATGAGAATTCATAGGGCTACTAGAGTTTAGGAGATTGAGCCAGTCTTTTCATCCTTTCCCCCTTCTCCTTTGAGCCCCTTCTGTATTGTGAGTATCCACTTCTTCCAAGAAAAGTTAACACTTAAACAATGTGTAAGTAAAATTGTTCCTCTAAAAAAATTGTCTCCATTTTGATATATTCCAAAATTTTTGTTAGTATAGTCCTTTAAATTGAAATTCCTTTGCAGATGTGTTTTTGGGAGATCTGATGTGTACTGTGAAAAATATAGTATAATTTCTCCCAGTATTTTGTGCTTCTCATAATGATGAAAGTGGGGTGGGGGCATAGGTTAGTAATACTGTGCTTGTCTAGCATGCAGGAAGCCCTGGGCTATATCTCCAGTACCTTATCTACTGCTGACCAGCATGGTGGTAGATATCTGCAATCCTATTACTTGGAAGAAGGAAACAGAAAGATCAGGAGTTTAAAGTCATTCTAAGCTATACAGTGAGTTCAAGGGCAGCCCGGACTATATGAGACACAGTTTTTAAAAGAAAAGAAGAAAAAGAAGATGGGAGTTCCTTGTTCCAAGTCAGAGTCTTTGTCCACAGAAGCTCAGTATCTCAGTTAACAGCCTGTCCCCACATTACAGAAGATGAACAATGTGCCAGGTAAACACGTACCTAAAGGTAAAAATTGAAACTGCACTTTACTCTCTCTTGGAATCTTATTACTCTTTTAATAAATATCAGTAAAAATCAGCAACAAATAGCCTCCTCTGCTTCTGTTTACACATAGATTGTAAGAGGCAATGGCTGTTTGTACAGACCATAAGAGAGAATGGCTTTCTCACTTTTCACATCTGCCTGTATTACATCAGCGTGGGAGGCAAGAAGACCACTGTGTAGACATGCAACAGTACCTTTGTAATGGACAGGGACAACGCATCTGGCTATACAGTGCACAATGGCTGTCGGAACAGACAGTGGGATGGAGAATCAAAGCTCCACATTGACAGGGGAGGAGTAAGCTATATTCATTCGTGCTTACTCTGCTTTCTCTCATTCTGCATAAAGCACACTTGTGGCTCAACCTGATGCTATTCACCTTGGAGACATCCTCCCTCACTGTCCATGCCTGAAGTCCCTAGCGCATATGCTGGTTCAGGGGAGGAAAGCAAAGGTCTGATTTAGTGAACATGAGACATTTTGGGGCCACTTGGTTAAACCTCGCTGGTGGGTGTAGCCTGGTCTTCCTAAAATTATTTTGTTTAACAGAAAAGCTAATTTCATATCTGTACATTTATCACTTTCATAATATGGAAATCTACAGATGTCAGATTTCACCCTCCTGCAATGTTTGATTTAAATGGGAACATGAAGGCCAAATGTGTATCAATTGAAACTAATTACTTTCTCAGTTAGTGTAAAGTATGTTCAAACTTGTGCATTTGTTTTTCCTGAAAGAGGAAAAAATCCCAAAATATTCCTGATACCTCTTAACTGGATACTCACTCCGTTTTCTTTGCGCTCAAATAAAGCTTTTTTAAAGTTTTTATTTTAGAGATATATTTAATTGTAGCATGCTGTTTCTACCTAGCAGATGTGAAAACATGCAGAGACTAACAACGAAGAAACCTGCTTATTTTGCTACTTTGGCCTTGTTTACTGGGACACTAAAAAATCGTAGATTCAAGTCATTTAAATAAACAACTTAAAAATTGACCAAGTCAAAAATACATTAAATTCTGAAATAACCTGTTAGTATTTTTAAAAAGTTGGATAAAGTAATGATAATCAGTCTTAAATGAAAGAGAAGAAAATTCGACACAAAGAAGCATAAAGGGGCAGAGAAACCAAACAATTTTTTTTAACTTTTATGGAAGACCCCTGGCGAAAGGCTTCAAAGATTACCGGAAGCAACAAAGGCGCTCCCTCGGGTCTTCTCTGAGGAGCGAGCAGAGATGCAACAATTGTCTGCCCAATCTTTTGAGTTGTGGGTTGGGTTATTTTTCTGGGATTTTGTTTTGTCCGGGTTTTCAATGGGCCAGCCCTAGCTGTACATTTGGGGACAGACCCCAGCTTCAGTCAACAGAGGGTTTGCGCTGCTCCATTCGTAAGCTCCGCCCCACCCCATCCCCGCGGGGACGGAGTAATTAACAGGCCATTAAGTCACTCTGATCCATTGAGGGGGGATACCGAGCAGGTCCTGGCTTTGAATACTTTTGTTCTGGAAGGAAATTACGGGATTGTTTTATGGGTGTAACACGGCCCGGCTAACTCCTCAGTCCAGAGACGAATTTCTGTAGTTCTGAGGACTAAGGAGACAGACAATTATGAAGTCTCCACTCCCATTTTAAAAAGATTTTCTCCAATACCCTCCCCCCCTTTTATGTTTTCTTTCAAAAAGGAAAAACAAACAAACAAACAAAAAACAAAAACAACCCAGTTAAGTGAAAAAACGATTCGCTCATTTGGTAATAACGAATCGGGGCATGAAATACAGAGATGTCCCAGACTGAAGTTTATCTCTGTGCCAATAAATCTCCAAACGTCTGCTAGGAAACAAGTTCTGCCTCCAGAGCTTCTGTTTATTTCCATATTAATCAAGGCATCTGTTTGGGTGCTTTCGGCCGAGGACAAGTGCTGGGCGGTGAAATTTCTAGCATCGGAAAAGGCTTGCGGCTCTCGCGTGGATTCTAACTAACCATCTGATTTCCAGGATTAGAATCCTGCTAGGCTCACAGTGGCTCTGCACAAGGTCACTTCTTGTGCAATTGGTCTCTTGTGGTTTTTTCTCCTCCTCTGCCGTCCCTCGCTGAGCCTGACACCACAGCAAAACATTTAGAAAAATGTTCGTGGCTGAAGCGGAATAAAATTAAATGAATTCCCCCCCCCCAAAAAAGTCAAAGTTTCTATTGCCGACAGTGAACTATAACACTCCATATTCATCTATGATGTACGAAAGATAGTGTTTTCTGTTCTTTCCTGCCGTAGATACCGGGGGCTCGCTCAATAACAAGGAGACCCGAGCCTCCGCAAAAATGCACGCGCCCCAACCTTTTCTCCCGCCTGTGAATCAAGGACCCTGCAGCTAATTCTCACCAATGCCACCCTGAAGTGCTTATACTTGGGGAGGCCTGAGTCCAGCTTCTAGAATTTTACAGGTAGTAGGAGGTGAGGAATGTTTTCAGGACCTGGTTTTAATACCCTGCGGTGTTTTCGAGGTCTCTTCCTTCTAAGCTAGGGCCCGACAAAACAAAATTTTGAAAAGTTGCGGTCCAAGGCTACTGGCCCTTCTCCACTGTCCATCTCTGTTCCTGTCGCCCTCAGACGTAAGGAACCCAATCACGACACCGACCCTGGGCAAAAATCACAATCTCTGTTTGCGCTTCCGCATCTGTGCGTCCTTCGGGGACCCTCCCTCAGATTGCGACCCCAACAGAGCCCCATTCTTGCAGAAAAAAGGCTGAACTTTTCTATGCGATCGCTGGATGGAGTCCGAACGTGGGTTCCCTCTGCTTGGCTTGGGCGTTGAAGCTGGGCACTGAGAGTGGCTGTCCCAACTACTGTGGAATTGAGAGGTGCATCGAAGAGAAAAGGCTCAGTCCTGGGGACCACCTGGGCATGTTCTAACCGTAGCCCGCTAACAAAGTTTACAAAGTCTCGTGCTGAGCATGGCGATGGGGGTGGGGAGAGCGGAGAAAGAAGAGCTTGGGCCCCTCGGTGGAGCAGCAGTCCCTCCCTCCAGTTTCCCTGAGTGCTTAAGGATTTCCACACTCTGCTTGGGGATCGGTGCAATGGGCACTCGGGCTTAGTAGGCGCATCCACAGCGCATCTTTCTCTTCGCGTCTGCACCCCACTTCCACGTCCCGCGCAGCCCCAGGAGCTCCAGGAGGCTTGAGCATATAGGTACCGAGACCAATGCTTCCCACTGACCCAGGCCGACCTTACGGGTTTGAGGCGCCGAGCTAGAGTCTGGGTCCCTCACCAGGCGCAGAACGAAGGCTCCCGGGGACATGCACCCGCGCGTGGGAGGCCAGCGAGCGCCGGCTCTGTTGGCTCGAGCACTTTAGATCGCTGTCGCCGGGACCCAAGACCCCCAACATCCCTGGCGACCCCAGGCCGGCGGTGTTCAGGGAAGATCGCACTCAAAACGAACTGGCAAAGACAAAGCGACTCTGCAGTTACGGGCCTGAGGGCTCTGGGGCTTGGAGTGCAGGATTGGAGAGGGGCTCCCCGAGAACTTCTAGAGGCCGGCGGGAGATCAGGAGACGCTCCCACTGCCAAGGGGTTCCTTCAGGGACTGCTTCCTCGAGGGACACTTCTAGAGCCTTGCTTGGCTCCCCCTCCTTCCCCTGCTTTCATTCCTACGCCCTAGTAGCCGGGCCGGCAAGATTCTAAATCTGGGACTGCCAGGGTGAGAGCCTACTCTGGAAGTTTCTTTTCACCGACGTCCCTCTTTCCGTGGTAGTCACGGTCGAGGGTGCAGGCAGGGCGTCCTGGACAGGTACCAAGAGAGAGGGATCCTGTAAACAAGGAACTGACCCGGCTCTTCCGCTTCATTCCCGGAAAGCCTCCCCCTCCTTCCTTTGTGAGGCTGAACTTCTTTGGGACATTCTTGGACGAGTCGTGACTCCCTGTCCAGGTCCACTGTCAGCTTTAAGGTGACACAGGGTGACAGGTGGGAAAGGGCCTTGGATCTCTGGTAGACCTTGGAGCTGTCTTGTTCGGGTGTGGGGCGCTGCCAGCTCATCCTGAATGCCCATTGTGGGGGACCAACCCCAAGCGCCTCAGAGGATGGTGGAGAGAGACACAGTCTGCGAGGGACGGCGGAAGGCCCAGGAAACTGTCCTAGTTTAAACTAAAGTTTCCTTTGTAAAAAGAGTGCTCATCACTTGGGACTTGGAGCACCAGAGGAACAATTTGGGGAAAGCAAATTTGCAGGGGGCTTAAAGCTTTCTGCGGGTGGAAGCCTATCCTCTTGCCAGTAAACCCACTCCCCTCCCCCAATCCAAGGGTAAAGTGACAGGAAAAGCGTCCAAGAGCAGAGATCAGGTGGGTCCAGCTAATATGTACCTTTCTGTCCTTTTCCACTAGGACTTTCTAGGCCCAGTTCAGTTCGTGGGTCTGGAAGGCTCCAGTAGGTTTCTAACTTGGGTCTCTCACCCAAAAACGCCTTTGGCTCTCCTTTAATCAAACATCTCACCTGAAACAAAAGTATCTTGGATATCTGTAGACAACTAGAAACAATTTTAAAGTTGTGAACTTTTGAGAAAGTGGAGAGGTTATGACATTAAAATAAGACTCTAAGGGTCATCATGAGAATCATTTTTGCTTTGCTGCCCTTGGCCAGCTAATCTTGTTTCTGGAGTGGACAGTTCGATTATTCAGGAACTCAATGAAAGGAAGGATCTGTCTGCAGATACACAAACACCAGGAACCAGTCCAGACACCCAATGCACAAACACCCAAGACCCTTCCCAGGAGGTGACTCGTTGTTCTGAGTAAACTCAGGAGCTCCCAACACGTGACTCACAAATGGCCTCTCTCTGTACCTGCTCAGCTCCTGAAGAAATCCCACTTGGTGAACTGCAGAAGAAAGTTACTTCTGTAGCCCAGGGAAAAGGGGGCTCAGGGGTCTATTGGTTAGAAAGATTGTCTATCTTCTGTTCCAGTCAGTGAATATGTGAACTTGACATTCTTTTTAATTCTGCTCCCCAGCAGAGTGACAGCAAGGCTAAGTGGACAGATTGCTGTAGGAGCGGGAAATCCCCATTCTAACAGCCCAGGGCAAAAGCCAGCACTCCCCTGACACAATTGGGGGCAGAGTGGGATCTTATTTATTTTCAGCCCCTCCTTCAATCCTGGCTAGTGGAGAAGAAGCCCACCCTGGGCAGCTGGAAGTCATGGGGTCTTCTTCAGGCTCAGGCTTTTGGAAACAGAACTCAGAAGAAGCAAGAAGCTAAAGAGAAAACAATCCTCTCCACCCCGTTTCTGGATAATACAGTCCAGGAAAGGCTGGAGGACCGCCTTGTGTTGGCATCAAATAAATGCTTTTCTTTTCTAGCCCCAGAAATGAATCACACTTGGGAAACAGATGATTATTCCTCCATTTGTCTGCCTGCAAATGAGGTTTAAAAAAACAAAACAAAACAAAGCACTCTCCACTGTAGACCCTCACTTTGATCTTTCTCCCTGACTGGGGCCTGGGTTTAGGAGAGAAGAGACTGAATTATGTATGCTGGGGTCCTGTGGAAGTGCCTCATTGAGAAAGGTGGCTTTGGACAGGCATCTGGAAAGCAATCAGAGAGAATCAAAGGTTTCCTAGATTCGCCCATCTGTCTGAACCCTAGAAAGAGATTAAGCTGTGAGATGGTATTAAGCAAATTCTGGGTGACACATTTCCTAGATAGACTCACTTCGTTGGGGAGAAACATAGGGTCCTAGGCCCAAAGTGAGTCTCTGTTGTTCAACTTACCTCTAGAACATGAGTTCTTGTTTCCTTTCAATAAATCATCAAGCCCCCCTCTCTGCTGGATTCAAAGGAACTGCAAGCGTTATGGTGAGAGCAGTGGGGGGTGAGAGTGAAGAGAGAAAAGTACACTAGTTAAAGTGACCCTTGTTCTATTCTACATTTAAGCTAGAGATGCCCTATATATTTGGCTAATGGCAACAACAGTCTTCTAAGGCAGAGGAAGCAAGTGACAGTGCTCATTAAGAATTCCTGGGAAACTGAGACTTGGGCAGGCATCCCCCTCCCCCAAGCTCCTCTTACAAAGCACAGAGGCCTCTCCTTTTCTTCAGAAAGTGCTGTCTAGGGACAGGCAGGCAGGTCTGGTGAAGCATGTTTTTCTAGCTAACTTCTCTTTTTGATGTATACTGGATTTTCACGGGGGGGGAGGGGGTAAAAAAGATCGCAAGATCAATTTAATGCAAAAAGAAATGAAGGTTTCATTCTTTTCTATGACAACACAACCAGCATACCCACCTCTCCTTTCCTGATTATTTTTTCCAAATTATTTCCTAATCTTAATCTTGAGTCTATTAGCAAAGAGATAGGGAGCTCAAATAGCAAAGGGGTATGAGCATGGGAAATCTTCCATTTGAAGATCTGGCAATTAGCACCAATTTACACATCTTCTTTACATGGAAATAACCAGAGTAAAACAATTTTCCAGCCACCTCCATTCAAATCCCTCACCTACATCCAGATGCCCCCTCACTTGACTCACGTTTCTTACTTCTGCTATTTTAGATTTTCAGCCAAGGCAAAACCAGATTTAAAGGTTCTTTTTTATTTGAAATCTCATCCAGAAACACTGGTTATTAATAAATATATCATAGTTTTCAAGAATATATAAAAAATAAAGACAGGTATTGTCTTTGAGGCCCTAACAAAATATTTCAAGCAAATGTTCAAGAAAATAAAAATGATACCCCCTCCTCAAATCACAGGAAGTTTTCAAAGCTGATCATAGATAGAGCCTACCCCGCATGCAGAAGAGCTGAGTCGGGGGTGGGGCAAGCTACCAGAGGCAGTCTAAGCTTTTGCAGCCGGTTGTCCTTAGAACAGCCCTAGAAAGTGTGGAATGAAGTTTGAAGGGTCTGGAGTGGGGGGAGAGGCACGTGTGTGCACCTCTGTGCTCTGCCCCCTTTCATTTCAGACAACCACAGATAGACATGGAGTACTTGGGAGAATTCACTTATAAATCCTTGTTACAAGGAAAAATGGCACTGCGGCCGGCACAACATGTTTAAACAAGATTCATTTAGAAGCGTGCATGCATTCTTTTGACCTACACTGCTTTGGAACGAAAACCCACGTCGGCGGTCCATGCCCTGGATGATGGAGGTTGAGACTCAAAAACTTGGGTTCTCTCTCTTTCTCTCTCTCTCTCTCTCCTTTCTTCTTTCCTCCCTATTGTCTCTAGAAAAGCTGTGGCTAGGACAGAGACAATCGCAATTGCATCCACCACAAAGGAATATTTACATTTGCTTTGCACAAAAGGGATTGGTATCCCCCCCATAGTGACAATACTGAGCCAGAGAAAGCCAACTCAAAAGTTCCTTCGTAAGTTTTCAACAACACAGATCCCGTCTTCATACAACAAAATGCAGTTTTGACAAGAGCAGCACATAGCAGTGAGAAATACTGGCGCGGTATGAGGAAAAGAAGCAAGCATGCAAAACACGACGTGTGACTCGAGTCCCTTCTCTACCACTTAGAAATTGCAGTTTGACTTAGGTCCTTTCCACGGATGGGGGGGGATGTCAAAGGAGATCGGAGATTTCCCAGACCGACTGAGGGTCCACCGGGCTTCACGCCGGTTCTCCCGCAGGCCAAACGCCCAGCCTCCCTCGTCCCTCCGGCCCGACTCGGAGCCCCTTCCCGTCGCCTCTTTCCCCACATCCTTCCGCAGCCGGACCGGCCCGTGGCTCACTTGAGCAAGTCCTTGGACTCTGCAGACAGGCGGGCCATGTTGGCGGTGGAGAGAGCAGACAGGTGCGGCGGCGGCGGCATCTGGCAGATGGTACAGGGGCAGGGCAGTCCGGCCCAGTGCTGGAAGCCGCTGCCCAGCTGCAGCGTGGGAGGCGTGGAGGGCGCTTTGAGCAGCGAGTGGGGAGGCCGGATGGTACCGATCGCTGGCAGAGAGGCGGCCGACAGCGGGGACGAGGTGTTTCCAGAAGCCAGCGCGCCGCCCAGGATGGGGTGCACCGGATGCACCGCGTTAGCCGCGTGCGCTGGGTGGCCGGCCGAATGCCCCACCGTCCCACAGTGGAAGGCCGAGTGGTGGCCCCCATAAATCTCGCCCACCAACCTCTTCATCTCCTCCAGCGAGCTGGTGAGCATGAGGATGTAGTTTCTGGCGAGCAGGAGCGTGGCGATCTTGGAGAGCTTGCGCACCGAGGGCCCGTGCGCGTAGGGCATGACCTCGCGCAGCCCATCCATGGCGAGATTCAGGTCGTGCATCCTCTTGCGCTCACGCCCGTTGATCTTCAGCCGCAGCTGCTGGAGGTCTTGCTCCGACAGCTGCTTCTTGATCTTGTACTTGCTGCTTTCCCCCGCGGCCTTGGCGCTGGCCCGCGACAGACTTTCCCCGGGCATCTTCTGCACCATGTCTCCCTGCGTGGACGAGACGGAGTTGAGGCGGCTGTCCTGATGGTGGTGGTGGTGGCGGTGGTGATGGTGGTCCCTCAGGTACATCTCATCCATGTCCGGAGAGGAAGCTCTGCTGGAGACAGAGCTCGAATCAGAATTCATTTTATTGCAAGAGATGCGGCCCTACGCTGGGGGAGGCTTTAGGCGGGAAATTAAAGAGAATCTTCAACTGGGGGGAAAGAAATCCTCGCGGCCCAGCAACCCCCTTCTCAGTTGCAAGACTTGAGAAGAAAAGCTGAGGCACTGCCTTGCCTCGCCTCTGTCTCTCTCTTCTCTCTGTCTCTGTCTCTTCCTCTCCCTTCCTCTCTTTTCCTCTGCCTCCTCTCTCTCTCTCTCTCTCTCTCTCTCTCTCTCTCTCTCTCTCTCTCTCTCTCTCTCTCTCTCTCTCTCAGAGGTTTCCTGGACAGCTACTTGGTGTGTGCTTGAACTAACCTCGCACTAAAAAAGAGAGGGCTTTTATAGAGCTGTGCTCGAGAAAAGAGACAAAAGGAGTCCTCCTATCTATCCTGGGCTGGTTAAGATGACGTGCTATCATTCAGGGCGGTACGCTTTGCTGTCCCATTTAGCAAGGATTCCTATTCATATTCATTGTGGGGCCGCTCTGGGACACCTCTGCTCCAAACCGCTAGGAGCCCCCAGGCACAAAACCCTTTGATTGACACACTCACCACTCTGGCTCAAGCTTACCGTTTTTCGTTTTTTTTTTTTTTTTTTTAATTTCTTTTCAATTTCCCTAACCAAATCTTGCACATAAGGAAGCAGAGGAAGGAGAAAGAAGTAGAACCAGACCGTTGGTTCGGATCCCTCTGGGTTTGGAGGGAAGAATTGAAATGTTGAACTTAAAGTAATGTGGGGAAAAGCAGACCCTAGCATAGAGCTGTCAGGAACCTACCAGCGGAGCGGATGGAAGGCAGACTCAAGCACAGAGGCCTGGGAGAGGATGTTGGTTTTCAAGGTTCACTGTCTAAAGTTGTTTGAAATTCTGCATTAGCACTGACATTGTCCTAATGCTGTTCATTTAGCCCTTCTGGTGTAGTTTTAAAGGGATGCCTGTCGGATTTTTGTAATGGGGTTTGTCCTTGATATTATTGTGTGGGGAATCTCTCGCTTTTTATTTCTTAGTTTTTTTTAATTGCTGAGAGAATTTGTGAAATATCTATTTCTCTGACCTCTTAGATCTGAAAAGACATTCCATGAAAAGTCCTTGATGCTATGTGACTGACTTCAGAAGAGTGGAGAGAACCGAGAGGGAAATCAGGAAATGGAGAGGCTTCCAGGAGTTCTGGAGAGGACGCCTGGATTTAGGGTTTTGGGCCCCCAACTCTAGCGGAAGGCTCCAGAGAGTCTCCAGTCAACTCAGCACCAGCCCCGTCTGAAAGGGTGGATTCACCCACCTTGGCTGTCCCAAGTTGGGGAGCCAGGGGAAACTGACAGCTCAGGGCAAGTGTGTGTGTGTGTGTGTGTGTGTGTGTGTGTGTGTGTGTGTGTGTGTGTCCACAGGACCCGGGAGCTCCTGTGTATGCCCTTAGTTCAAAGCAGTGCTTTCTGGGGTCCAGGGGGAGACCTAGAGTTTGCTCTGTTTTTTTTTCAAGTGAGAATAGAGGTAGCAGATATTTCCCTCTTCTTGGCTGTTCTTTTGTCAGTGGGGATTTGCTCCCCAGCGCCGGAGACAAGACAGAAATAACCCGAAGGAAAGGAGTCCGGGGCTGGGGTGGCCCTTCAGAAGCAGCTGGACCTCGCTCTGAGCTGGGCGGAGCCGGAGACAGATGATAGACTGTGGTAGAGCAAAAAACTGAATTAACTGGGAAACCCCTGCAGTTGGGGCCTCTGTGCCTCGGCGGGCGTCACAATGAAAGTGAGAAAAAGGAGGTCCCCAAACAGGACAGGAACCCAGAGGTCAGCAGAAGAAAGGGCGCACCCCAATGTGGAACACACTGTGCAAACCTGTGTCTCATTGGCACACACACTATGTGGCACACAGTGGCTACTGTGAAAGTCACCCTCGCTTTACCAGTCAGACAGGGTAGAAGACCACATTGAAAGGGATGTTTTTCTACCCCCGGGCCTTGTCTCCCTGTAAAAGAAATATATGATCTACAGCCTTCCTCAATAACAAGACTTTTAATGCTCTGAAAGACCGGACACCGCCTCGACCTTTATAGAAGGGCAGATTCCAAAAAACGAAGAATCCAAGAAGTTACATGAGGTGTGGCCAGACAGGTGACCCACCGCATTTCACCTTTCTAAGGGGTGGGGGGAGAGAGAGAGAGAGAGAGTTAATTTTCCCAAATGTATCGCTTTGGCTAAGGGAAAAGAGATTGCCCAAGGTCTGCAGCTGCAGGTGTTGGGCGCAAGCTGGACGAAGAGCCTTGGGCGGGACAGCAGCCCTTTCCGCTTACAGTTCTGGGGTACAGGGGGAGAGAGGATGCGCTGCGCTACCGGAAAAGCGGCCTCCGTTCCGGCTCTGCCTGATCCCGCTGAGCTCCAGCGCTGTCTCCAAACTAGACTACACACTTGCCTGTCCGTGCGCAAACGGAAAATGCTACATTTGAGTTTTGCTTTCGAAGTGGCAAGGTCTAGTCAAATTAACGTGAGTTTCAAACGAAGGGGTAGAGAACAACCGTGGAGCGCCCAGGTACACAACTTTTTAAAGTTTAAGTTCTAGTCCTCTGAGTGGTCAGTGGAAAACAAAGTTCAAACGTCTTCAAGTTAGTCTAGAAGGCGGAAGAGGAATAAAAGAGTCAGAAGACCGGGCTTCCAACTATAAGGCGAATAACTCTCTTGCGAGATTAGAAAGACGGGACTGGGTTCTGGGAATCCAAATCAGAAATTTTTTTTCCGCGCCCGGTTTTTCCGCGGAAAAAGGGGACCCCCTTCCCCCCCCCAAGAGCTGGATCACAGAGCTTTTGCCACAACGAAAGGAGACCTCCCCTGGCCAAGATTTTTTAACTCCTGCAATACCAACCACCAAGTCTGTATATGTATGTGCGTGGGGGGGGGGGAGGGTCCTGCGGTGCTTTGTTTTAACTTTGAGCGCCCTTCCGCTTTGCAGCAGGCAGTGAATATGAGAAGACCCCGCTAGCAAAAGCATTCTTTGATGGAGACTTTCAAAAAGTCCTAGTTTCTCCTGGGAGGCGAACGCTCCTTTCCTCCCATGGGACGGATTAACAGCCAAAACCGGACGCAGGCTTAAAGAAACCACACTTGGCCCGCCATAAAAATGGGTTCATACTTGCTGGGGGTCCAAAGGGCGGAGGGGTCACCCGCGTCGGGCTTCGGCTTGTTTTAGAATCCAAGGGTTCACTTACAAATCCGTCTCTAGGGAGCGCCTACGAGTTTCTTTCCCAGGGTGGTCTGGGGGCGTGCGCCGGAAGGTCGGAGCCAAGCTGCCACCGCCCAGAGGAACCTCGGCGGAGGCGCGGTGACCTTGGCCCTGGCCATGGCTGGACCCGCCAGGCGACCGATCGGCTTGGGAAGGGAACCTAACTGCAGCGGTGTGAGGAGCTGAACTGTCTAGGGCCACACCCCGCACCCTAGTGGTAGGGAAGGACAGGGGAGGAAGCGAGGGAGGCAGTCTTCCGGTCAACAGGTGCGTCCCAAGGCCACCGTGCAGTTTAGTCCTCCAGCGGGTCTGGGCTTTGGGAAGAATCTGGCAGTTTCTGCAGATCCTACAACAGCGAAGGCAGATCTGGGCAGGCAGAGCTGCCGGGAGGTCCCTGAGCTCCCTTGGGCGTCCAGTCTCAGTTCCGAATCCCTCTGCGGGTGACTCCAGGTCCCCTGGGACCTCGAGCTTTAGGGGATCACCAGCTCACCTCAATCAGTACCTCCCGCGTTCCGGGAGGTCACTGGGGACCCTTCCTTACCCGACACCTAGTTCGTGCCTCCTGGCGCCAGATGCCCACCGCTTCTCAGCTCCGGCAACCGAGTTCTTCTCCCGCATCTGTGGGTTCAGCCCTGAGGCCGCGGTGATTTTGCCTGCGGAGCGAACCTCCACTCCCGCCCTCACCCCTTTGCAAGAATCCATCAGCAAATGCGGCCGCGGCTGACCTGCAGGGAGGCAGCTGCCCGCCAGGTCAAGCGGCCAGCAGCAAACTTGACCGCCAGAAACTGTGACTGGGAACGAAAGGCCCGAGAAAACCTTTACAGAAACAAAGCAGGAGAAACCGGGGAAGTCAACTATTTCTAAATGTGTGCTGTGGCGTGCCACCAGGAATAGCCTTTAAAAATTAGCTGGACACACGGAGGAACTTCGAAAAACGAATTTCTTTGGCGGAGTAAAGCAGTACGCAAAAATCACAGCCCAGTCGTCAGGCTGATAATATGTTGATGGAAGTCGTCACAAAAATTAAGACAAATTAAAAAATAAAAATCAGCATAAATTAACAGGGAAAGCGGGAATTATCTCTTCTTGCAGCATCACGTTTGGTGTGACCAGAGTACCATTCAGTCATCTGCGGGGATGCTTGTATCAACATCCCAAATATCGCAGGGTCGGGGAGGTCTCTGGACAGACTGACTAAAACCTTTCATCATCTGTGTTTCTCCATATTTTAAGCAACAACCTGAACACGTATTGTTCTGCTCAGCATTCAGCCTTCCCTTCATTTTGTTGAAGCCCGATCTTTCATATAGGGAAAATAACACGAGTTGAAAGGACAAAAGTTTATGCAGCCACAGGAACACCTCCAGTGTTCAGGAGGTGAGACTGGAGAATGCAAAGAAATCTCAGAACAGCACAGAATGATAGATGTTAATTATTTGAATTCACGGACACTGGAAGATGCGGACAGAGCTAGAAGTTTGATTTTAATGACCTCTAAAGGCTGACCAGAACTCACCATTAATTGTAACTTTTTAAAGACTGACTAAAGTCAAAGGAGGGATAAACTACTGGGCTCTGTTTATAGGATTTTGTTCAATTAACGAGCACACTTCGTGATTTTTATTTTTGTTTGTTTCTTTCTGGTAACATCTGCTCAATAGCCAAATATCCTAACAGTTTTGCACAGTAGAAAGTATATAAGTTGAAAATATGGTTTCCTTATGATAGGAAATTTTAGGTTGATTTGAATACTACTGGTGATCAATCATTTAAATTGATGAATTCTGTTAACATTTGCACTCCCACACTCACATTCTCCATATGTATCCTGACACTTTGGATTTGCAGCTTTGTTAATATTATAGCAATGCTTTAAGAATCATTAGCAGACAATCTGTGAATAATGGTTTGTTGTCAATTTACTTCTTTTATGAAGTAAATTAATGGGTAAAGTCCCTATGTAAAATTTGTTATCTTAATATAGAAGTAATACAAGATACTAAATTCAGTCTTTTGGTTCAAAGACTATTGGATTATTCCCTTGGTACATTCAGTTAGTTCAATTGAACATTTCTATATTCCTTTCTGAGGAATTTAGCTTTATTTCAGAGTTAATTATCCTATGACTATGCATATTTTTCATTTGTGTTCAGTGGTGTTCATATATATGCATGGAATCTACAGACCAATGAATACCATGAAGAGATGATCAGAATATGAGACTGTGTGCTCTGGATGTGCAGAAGTGGGCAGTTTGTCACAGATTTGATGGTAGCCTGGGCTAGCATAGCAGTTGCAAGACAGTCAAGGTGACGCAAAAAGACCTTGCTTCACAAAGCAAAACAAGATAAAACCCCTAAACCCAATCTCATTCAGTGTAGAAAGGAAAAAGATAGAGATCTTTACACTTATTCCAATGTTATGTGTTATTTATATTTGAGTTTTGAAACTTACATATTTGCACACATTTAAAACCACTGAAAACTTAGAATGCCTTTGAATTTGAAGTTAAATTATTTTTCAAATGCTACCTAACTAGGCAAGATGAGGCATATTATGTTCTGTTTGTATGTCCACTGGATTGGATGCTTTTACTTTGGCTTCATTTCTACCAAATATAAATTTGTAAGCATTATGTTAAAAATTTTTTAACTTAGGATTTGTGATTTATGATTCTGCCACTGGGTCTTGAAAGGCTAGAATTACATTTTACAAAAACCCAATAATGATCATTTTATATAGAATCTTGTATGAAGCAGGTAAACCCTGATATATCATTTTTATCATAAATGAAAATGTACTAAATGGTCTTTTTTCATAACATAAAAATATTTTTATTGATACTTTTGTTTGTATAATACTGGCAGCTGAGTATGTAAATTGTAATTGCCATTGCTTTTAATATTGGCCAGATTTTCACCTTTAAATGTATTTCATGTTGTAACATATAATAAAATTAAAGCATTTGTTTAGGTAATTCAACTTTTGTTTTGCAGAAAGGGATGAGGACAGGAGATAAATCTTCACTCCAAATATTTAGATGTTTATCATTCTATATTTGTGAGCCAGGTGAACGCTCTTGATCAACAATTGACATTACGTGTTAAAAAACTTTTTATAAGTTTAAAATATATTATTTTCTATATTACCAAAGGATAATATAATTGTTTTCACATCACACCTTGATATTTAGGTATTGATTGAAAAAAACTAATATTTTTTATGTTTTTATTCTTTGTCAGTAAGTTTAATTATTCAATAACCCTTGATGATAAGAAATAGCAGCATATTTGAATATTTAGAATCACAGAAATATTTCAGTTAGGTTTACCTTAAAGTAATATTCCCTTTCTTATTATGGCACGTGCAGTAAGTTTGAGTAAGCTTTTAGATACTACAAATTTATAATGAAGAGGAAAGGAAACAGAAAACTAGTATAGAAATAATGGGTACCTAGCCTTAGGTCATAAAACATGAATTGATTCCTACTCTTAAACATATTTTTAGAGTTGTTTGTCTGAAAGTGCTCCCTAAATATTTGTTTACATGAAAAGTTTAATACTGACTCTATTATTTTAATACAGAAACATCTGTGGCTACTTTCCAAAGATGTATTAAGTTTTACAGCCTTGTTTAACTGTCCTGGGGACTCTGGTGTTCTCGTTCACCATGCAATATGTTGAGCAAATCAAATTGCCAGAGATAAAACTGTAAGGAGCATGAAAGCGAGCACTAACTAATCTTCTAAGTGTCTGTGGATCACAATCCTCAGGAAAGGCCAAGAGGAAAACTACCAAGAAATAGAAGTTTTGAAAGTTACTATAGTATTAGTCAAGCCTAGCACTTTAGAAGTGTTGGCAGGGAGATCAAGAGTTCAAGATTTTCCTCCACCAGATAGCAAGTTCAAAACCAGCCTGGGCTACATGAGACACTATTTCAAAAACAAAAAACAAAAATAAAGACAGTTATACAACAGTAAGTCTAAAGGAGCTGACTGTATTCAAAAGGGTTTTAGTGTTAAAAAGAAACAAAAGTTTCAACTGTACACTGATAGTTAACTCAGCTGTCTCAGTGTATATTGCAATGGAGTTTCTTAAATAAGAATTCAATACTTGAGCAGAAAAAGGGTAAACCTCATTTTAATGACATGGATTTCTAAGTATACTTAAAATTTTTTTCCAAAAATAAAAATATCCTTAGAAAACAATTTTATAAATGATTTATATGTATAAAATAAATCAGGTACAAATTCTTATATAATATTTAGATATGCTTGTTATGGTTCTGACTTCATTATTTTCACCCAAGTTTTACCTCCTATGAAAGTAAAGCAGGGGTAATAGTTTTTTGATTCCATTTGATTTGTTGGTGGAACTGTTCACATAGAAGGGGAATGCCTTTGGGAAAAGTAAGGCCCAGAAGAGATGCTCAAAAGAATCTATTGTTAATCTTCGTGTGCTGGGAAGAATATGGACCAATTATATATATATATATATATATATATATATATATATGTTTTTATATTATAAAGATAGAAACACTTCCCATAACAGAAGTACTCTTCCTGTGGCACAAAGGCAGAGAGAGGTGTTGCAGGAGGAAAGATTCTTAGGGTTCCAGAATGGAGTGTGCTGTTTGCCAGTGCTATGCTAAGACATTTTTAATTAAGGATTTTTTTGTTACATAAACAAAATGAGATTCTGTTCATACCCCCCTCTCCTTCACCTCCCATCACCTCTTTTCCCACCTTTCCCTCCCTTCACACATCCTTCCCTGTCCCTCTTGACCTCATGTCTTTCTGCAGGTATGGACCACAGGACTCCCTTGGGGCACCTGTGCCAGGAAGGCACCAGGCCTCTGTGGTAATATAAGTGGCTTTTCATTGGGTAAATTCACAGGTGGGAAAGCTTCCCTTTGAATGTCCAGCACTTGTCCCTGGGATTCCCTCTGAATGTAGTTGTTTTTTCTGAGATATTCTCGCTGGTTTATGAGGAAATGTTGATGTGTTTGTGTAGATCTGATAGTTGTAGATCCCATTGCAACTTGCTCCTGGATGCAGCAGCCCTATCATGACTGGAATGTCCTGGCCAGAAGTATACACAACCCACTTTTAGGCTTTTAAAATCTTACTGTCCCCTCTTCTACAAGATTCCCTGATCCTTGGGATGGGGAGAGATTTCAGTTGCCTGATTAGAGCTGAGCATTCTAGAGTTGTTGATTCCCTGTACTTTGGTCAGTTGTGGTTTTCTGAATCACTGATCTTCCATCACAATAAGATGCATCTTGGCTGAATGCTGAGACTTTTTTTTTTAGCGTGTGTGTTCGTGTGTGCGTGTGTGTGTGTGTGTGTGTGTGTGTGTGTGTCTATCAGAAGATACTGTGTGTGCCTGTGGAGACCCAAGGGCAACTTCAGGGAATCATCCTGAATTGTTCTACCTTCTCTTTTCATTGATCTGGAGTTTTTCAGACTCTTTCAGAGGCTGCTCCTATTTCCCCCTGGCATTTTTACATGGAATCTGGAATCTGAACTCAGGACCTCTGCTTGTGAGGCATAGACTTAACCTTTAAGCCATCTCTGCAGCCCTGAGATCTTTTCTTGTCTAAGAATATAGTAAAAGATATTTAGATGGTGGCTTACTCTACTTATATTTAATACTAAGATATGTTCTTGGCTAGTGTCTATTTTCTCCTTTTCCACTGTTCTATTTGCCTGTGTTCTTTTGTCTCCACTCTTTTGGGATGCATGCTAAGACTTTTTGTTTTTTAAAAAAAAACATTTTTGGGGCTGGAGAGGTGGCTCAGGGGTTAAGCCTCTGCCTTGCAAGCGGAAGGTCCTGAGTTCGGATCCCAGATCCCACGTATAGACGCCAGGCGGAAGCGAGGGGTGGCCTGCGTTTCTGGTCCTGGTAGAGCGGAGCCTGTGAATCTTGGGGCGGAGGAAGTGGAGGCGTCCATGGTGGTTCCCGAATTCGTCCGTGGTTCTACACACACACAGACACACACGCGCGCGCGCACATACATACGCACACACGCACAACTGAATAAATTAAAAAAAAAACATTTTTGAACCCCTGTTTTATCATCTATACAATGAAAGTAATGAGATCTGTGCACCAGGAGAATTAACAATGCTTCAGGAACCTTTCAAAATCATGTGCACATCTATCCAGATGGATCAGACTTTAATTTCAAGAGCAATACTTTAAGGCATTTCATAAAGCAATTTATTTTATAATCTTGAAATAGAAATGGTTTCTCATGTTAAAAACAAGTGTGTATGAATGCACTTGTTTGATTGATAAATATAATTATATCAATTCTTGTTAAAATTTACTGAGATATGAAATAGCTGCTTCACTTTTATTATTTATTTAGTTACATCCTTTGACAGTTTAATTCATTAATACAATGAATTTATACCACCTTCATTGCTTATTGCTTACCTCCATCACCCCCTCCTTTTTTCCAGTGTTAATCTTCTTCTTACCAGTTTCCCTCCTGCTTTCCTGCCCTTTTTTGTGTGGCCCACTGAGTTTCATCTGGGTTGCCTGTACTGGCACACACCTGAGAACTTGCTGGAGAACAGATGATATAGGAGTGAGTATTCATACCACTAAGAAAAGTAGTTCCCTTCCCCACATCCTTCTCTGACCCTCAATAGTCCCTCTTAGAGGTTGAAGCCTTTTGAGATCTGCCCCTTTCCATAGTGAAATGTTGATAGGTCAAATGCTGTGCAATCTGTGAAGTATACAGCTGCAATAGTTCATTGTTGCTACAGCTCACCCCTGTCATGTCCAGAAGATACTGTGTGGCAGCACCCCTCTCTACCCTCGGGCTCTTACATTCTTTTTTATTTTCTACTTTTACAAGCATATTGGGTATTCATCCCAGTTACCCTTCCTTCTCCCTCCTCTTCCATGCCCTCTTTTCCCGTCACCATTCTCTCCCCCTCCCTCCTATTCTTCCACCTGTATGTTTCTATGGAACCCAGGGTTCACTCTGACCTGTCCACTCCTATGAGTGCTCAGGGTCTGTGATATATCAAGTTACCTCTTTTCAGGCCATGGGACTGATCTGTGTATTTACCTTCACTAATCTAGTTTTAGACTCAAGGATTTCCACTGTAAGTGCCCATTCTATGCGTATAATAATAGCTACCAACAGAGTTCTTTGATGTACTATCTTCCAACTTATAGGTTTATTGGCTATCTTCCCTACTGATTTTTTTCTTCTCCCCCCTTTTTTTATAGATTCTTGCTCTAGTTTACAGTAACAAGAGTGTGTATCATTCTGACAAGTGGGTCTTGATTGGATAATTATAAAGCTGTTGGTTGTTTCCTTGATACTTATGCCACTATTACACTGAGAGGCTCTTATATTCTTACCTGAGCCTTAGGATGGAAGGTAGTTTTAGATGTCCTGTTTAGAATTGAACAATCAACCCATAGTCACTGATTCTTTGTACTTTGGGCTATTGCAATTTTTTGTATTAAATACTTTCCACTGCAAAAAGAAGTTTCTCAGTTGAGGGCTGAGAATTATTCTAATATGCATGTATAATAAGTGAAACAGCTATTCACAAACTGAGAAAAGATGTTTGCATCCTAAAGAACTAGCAGAGTGGGATAGGGTGATGGTTCAAGGATTAAAGCCTTTGTCTCATAAGCAAAAGGACCTCATTTCAACCCCCAGATTCCATGTGAAAACACCAGGTGGAAATGGCAGCAGCTTGTATTTCCTGTCCTGGAAGGTGGAGACTGGGAAACCCCAGAACAAAGCAATAAGGAGATGGAGAAATCCAGGATGATTTCTGATGTCACCCTTGGACCTCCACAGGCACACATATTGAGATGCCCACTTCTATACCCACACCTACATACATACCCACACATGCAAAAAAGAGAACAGACCACAAATATTGTTAATATATGAAGAATTTGACAAGTCACTCTGTAAAGAAAAATAGACAAAACTTAAATGGAAATATAACAAAAGAGGAAATATATGTGCCAATAAACATGTGGAATAGTTTTTAGTCTTATTAAATAAGAAAACACAGGACTACAGGGAGATAGGGCTTTACATTTATAAAAATGGCAGATATTAAGAAATTTGATAATACTGACATTAGAAGAACTATAGTTGCATAGCATCTCGCTGAACTTCCTGTGGGAGAAACTGGCATGAACATTGGAAAACAGGCTTATGTTATCATGTACAGTTTGGTTCTCATGTATCCTATGACCCAGGAAATCTGCTCATGGTTATTTTTCTTTACTCCAGTCTATGAAGCTTATTTCTAAAGATTGTACTACAGTGGAGGATTCATAACATCACTGTCCACAAGGGCAAACCTTTAACAATGAGAAAAGGGATAAATAAACTGAGGTATATACACAGAATTAGTCAATATATGTAATGAACTGAAAACTATAGCTGCATGCTAAAATCTGGACAAATCTCTTTGTCTTCATAAAATTAAAATAAATAATGGATTGCCCAAAGAACTACATGAGAAATTATTGCAATTTTATTAAAAGAAGCTAAAACAAAACAATATCCATGTGAAAACTATGCACATAAGTGAAAACTGTATTTAAAAAAAAGATAGTAATTCAAAAAGGATCACCTCCATTTCTGGAGAGTAGGCACTGCAGGTGAAGAAGGGAAGGGTCTGGGAGGGAAAGACATAGAATTGTAGAAGTTTTGTCAGTGTTCCAGCTTCAGTCATTGGTGTTATGCAGCTTTTGTTACTACAATGAGAGTCCCAACACAATTTACTTATGAATAAAAGTTTATGCAGTTAGTTTCTGTGGTTCAAAGTTCAAATGAAATGTTGTAGACTTGAGGGCTACCATTTGGCTACATCACTGTCTGTAAAGATTTTCAGGGACCCACGTCAGAGCACATTGTCATATCTCCAACTAAGAAGCAGAGAGCAAGAGAGACCAGCCTTACTCCTTAATAACAACTCTCTTTATCTGCTAGACTATATGCCCTCCCCTTCTGGTGAGATCAGGAAAGAACGTCTGTGAACTTAACCAGGTTTCTCATTACTTACTTGCAGACCTTCATGGAGGCCTATTTTCTCTGCTGTAACATGGTCCCCTCTCTCCTTGTTTCTGGTGTGGCCCTCCTACTCCATCTCTCTTGTTCATAATCCTTGCAATTACTGTGTTACATAGGTTTACTTTTGAGTGTCTCAATGTGGGCTGGGTGAGTTTGGTACTAGGAGCCACCTAGTAGGGAGTACATACGGCGCTTAATTTTCTGGGTCTGGGATACTTCACTTAATATAATTGTTTCTAATGACATCCATTTCCCAGCAAATTCCAGTAATTAATCATTTTTGATGGCTGAGTCGTACTCCATTGTATAGATGTACCACAGTTTCCTTATCCACTCGTCAACTGTTGGACATTTGGGTTGATTCCATGACTTTGCTATTGTAAACAGTGCTGCTATGAACATGGTCGAGCTTGTGCTATCGAGGCGAACCTCTGCTGCATGGGGGGTTATTCCCAAAAGTGGGATAGCAGGGTCATATGGCATTTCAATCTTCAATTTCTTTAAGAATCTCCAGACGGCTCGCCAGAGTGGCTGTATGAGCCTGCATTCCCACCAGCAATGTAGGAGAGTTCCCCTCTCTCCACATCCTCTCCAGCATTTGTCGTTGTTTGTATTGTGGATTTTTGCCATCCTGACTGGGGTGAGATGATATCTCAGGGAGGTTTTGATTTGCATTTCCCTTATGGCTAAAGAAGTGGAGCATTTTTTAAGATATTTGTTAGACATTTTAATTTCATCCCTGGTAAAGTTTCTTTTAAGTTCCAGGGCCCATTTTTTAATTGGGCCATTGTTTTCCTTGGTGTTTAGTTTTCTAAGTTCTTTGTGCACTCTGGACAGTAGAGCTCTATCAGATATGTGGTTAGTGAAGATTTTCTCCCATTCTGTGGGTTGCCTTTGAGCTCGTGTTACAATCTCTTTATCTGAACAGAAGCTCTTTAATTTCACAAGATCCCAACTGTTGAGAGTTGGTAGCAGTGACTTTGCCATTGGATGTCTGTTTAGGAAATGTTGGCCTAGCCCAATCAGCTCGAGGGAGTTCCCTATCCTTTCAACTATGGTTTTTAAAGTCTCTGGCCTTAAATCAAGGTCCTTGATCCATTTGGAATTAAGTTTTGTACATGGTGACAAGTATGGGTCCAGCTTTAATCTTCTGCATGTGGAGATCCAGTTTTGCCAGCACCATTTGTTGAAGATGCTGTTCTTTTTCCATTGGATTCTTTGGGCCCCTTTGTCAAAGACCAAATGGCTGTATTTTTGTGGGCTTATATCTGGGTCTTCAACCCTTATCCATTGATCTGTGTGTCTATTTTGGAGCCAGTACCAGGCAGTTTTTATAACTATGGATTTGTAGTATAGACTAAGGTTTGGTATGGTAATACCTCCAGCAGTGTTTTTGTTACTCAGGATTGTCTTTGCTATCCTGGGTCTTTTGTGCCGCCATATGAATTTTGAGATTATTTGGTCAACTTCTTTAAAGAATTGCTTTGGGATTTTAATTGGTATAGCATCGAATTTGTATATTGCCTTTGGTAAGATGGTCATTTTTACAATGTTGATTCTAGCAGATAAAAAGTAATCATTTTGCAAACGGGTGATGGACCCCTCCCTCACTGAGGTTTCCTACTTTTATTACATCTACCCTTGAATGTGCTATTATAACAAGACTCCAGTTTAACAGCTTTTTGTCTCTAGCCAGGCGGTGACATACAGTGCCCAGCAGGATGGAGTGAAGGGCATTGCAGGAGCAGCAAAACTGCAAAAGAAAAATCAACAAACCACAATCCAGAACTTCAGAGACTCTATATCAATCACATAGAACTAGGTCAGCCTAATCTCTCCCCATCCTGGAGCTCAGGGACATTTGCGGAAGAGGGGGCGGTAAGATTGTAAGAGCAAAAGGATGGGAGGAACAACGATTTGCAAGATTCTCAACAATAGTTGGGGCCAAAACAATCATAATGGGACTTTGCATGCCCTGCGCAATGTCCAGCGCACTGTTGCCCTCATAAAGTCTAGCATCTGTTAAGGGCACCGAGATCCCTGGAGGCAAGGGATCGACATCCATAGTAGTGCTCCTATGCTTAAGGGGAACAAGAGAAAGGGCTTATGGAAATGCCACTGGGTCCTTATATGTCATCGGAGAGGAGGACCCAGTGGAGAGTCAGGCGTACACAATAAAGGACTCTCTGGGAATTGGGGGGGAGGCACTGGGGGATGGGGAGGGAGAGGAGGGGGAGGAGGGGGTTCAGGGGGTGGAGGGGGGAGGGAGGGAACTGGTAAAAAATTTTAAAATGTATAATTACATTTTTAATAAAAAAAAGAAAAGAAAAAAAATTTAAAAAAATTAAAAAAATAACAACTCTCTATTTAGAGTTACCAAGTAGTCATTTGAGAACTATCTCCCCACCTCAGTGAGTTGAGCCCCTCCTACTGGGCCTCTTAAAGTTTCTACCATCAACCTAAAGACTAAGTCTGTAATCACATGGACGCTCTGACATTGAGCCATATCCTATCTAAAGACATTCAGAAGGATATACACAGAGTTTTGCTATATTGTTTAAAATACTAATGCATGGACTATAATAAACTTGCATTGGCTATGAGGAGAGTGCATTAAAAACATGAAATTTTAATCAATGTAATTCTCTGCATTCATGGCCCCAAATCAAAACCATACAAATAATAACAATGTACTCTGAACACAGATGTCGGTAACTATTAAGAATATTCAAATGGTATTCCCAGTCTTGCTGCTATGAACTCATCTCCTCAGTGTTTGTTCTCTCCTTTCTAGAAGACCTAGTTGGTAAGCTTCCTAGCTTTCCACATTTCTCATTCACACATTCTATATTTTCAGGTAGCTTCTCCTTTATGAGCTCCCTCTGTTTTTACTCCTTCCATTCTATCCTTGTTTTCAAACACTGGTTAAAAGTTGATCTTCTTTAAAAAGCCGTCTAAGGCTTTAGTACCTATGGAGTTTAAATACTCTTCTGTGCTGAGTTCTAAATGAGATAGGTCATGCCATAGTACTAATTTAGACATGCATGCACTCTCATGTCTCAGAAGTTTGGTTATGGCAGCTTGATTGACATATTGTAATTGTTTGCCCAAGATTCAAGGAAGGATACAGACAGATCCACAAATCTCTACAGTGTAGGCTCCAATCACGCTTACTGCAATTTCTGAGTGAATAAAGAAAATGGAAAGTCTTCATAGAAGAGGAGGCATATCAGTTAGACTTTGGAAGACAAGAGAGTGTGGTAAAAACTATCATAGCAAGTATTTACTAAGTATTTACTATGTACTAGGCTCAGTCTGATTTCCTCAAAGTTTGTTATCAGTGAAGTTTGGTTTAGTGGAGTGTAAGAAATAATTAAAGTTGCACTGTCATAAAGATAAAAGGTTTTCCTTTATGTAAAACCTATTAGACTACTGTCCAGGGATCAAATAGCAGCTTGATTTAAGGACCTGATTCCTTTCAGGTGATCATTCATTCTAATATCTTAGTATAGGACTTGGCTCAGGATGACAGCAATCCTCTTTCCAACCAAGGATGCATGCTGGAACACCAGACAAAGAAGAAGGGGACAAATATTACACCTGAGTCAGTGAGAATTCAGTGTTTGCAACAGAAACTATCCTAGCTTTAGTATTTGAAGCAGAAAAGATTTAATATAGGAAATTGCCTGCTTGGAGGATGTTTGGAAAGCTCCGAAGGATTAACCTTAGGTCAGGTCCCCAGGGATGACTTTCAGAGCAATCTGTAAATATGAGGCAGCTGCCACCTTGGAGGTCACGAGTAGCGATGATCAAAGTATTTCATCTAAGCAACTCAAGGGAGGAAAAGTTTTTTCTTTGGCTGTTAGTTTCAGAAGGTTCAGTTCATTGTAGTGGGGATATGTTTCTTATGTGAAGGTAGACAGAAAGTAGGTGGGGGGGGAAGGACAAGAAAGTCCCAAGAGCCTGTTCCCAGTGATCTGCTTTCCTCTGCTTGGCTAACTTCTTAAAGTTTCATACCCTCTCAAATCAACACCATTTGCTGAAGACCAAATATTCAGAATATGAGCCTGTGAGAGCAATTTCCTAAACAGCCTACCAAAACTTGTTGACAGTTAACTAACTTTAAGATGTTCTTTTTCTTAAAAGTAACTCTGTGACTGGCTTAACATGGTGGAATGTTAGCAGAATTTTGAAGAGCCACATCTAGGTCTGAGAGAGAAGTCTTGGCATGCCTTGCCCTTGCTTACTTTCAGACCACACTGAAGTCATGTGGCTGCAGCGATGACTCAGATTTTTGCAAAGTACTAGGTTTCCAGGCTGGGGTGCAGAGCAGAACCCACCGAAAGGCCTGGGCTATCAGCAATGGGAGAATCACATGAGCAAGAACATGGACCACATTTGACCACAGGACCAAAGCACCGGGAACTACAGACTTAAATTTCTGAAACCATGAGCCAAAGTAAACTTTTCCTCCTGTTAAATGATCTCAATTATTTTGTGAAAGTAATTTAAAGTTGACTAATAGTACTGTAAATAAACCATATATGGCTATAGAAAAGGATGTGTTTCCTCTTTTATCCTAAAATAAAGCATGTGCATTTGAAACATGGCTGAAATTTCACATCTGAGAAGATTTAGTCAAAGACATTGAAACTAATGTCTTGAGAAAATAGTGTATCTATGTTCACTGCCACATTATTCATAGTAGTCCAAAGACAGAAGGAGTTCATGTCTTTCAGCAAAGGAATAAATTAACAAAACATAGTACATATGTGCTAATCTTTGGAAAGACGACCGAGACACATACTACAGCATAAACAAACTTGAAGACATTACATAGAGAGCAAAGTACATAGAGTCCTTACCTGGGAAGACGATTTAGTTTCTTAAGACACAAAGGACCAGAAGTTGGTTGTGTAACAAAATGAATGTGCACCAGGACCACTGGCTTAAGTGTTAGGTGTGCGCATTTTACCACAATTAAAAATAACGTAGAAAGAAAGCAAGGATAGCTCGCAAACAAAGCTTGCAAACAAATCATTAGACAATAAGAATAAGAAGTGTCTTTTTTTAAAAAAAAATCATTCAGTTGTTTGAAATAAATGGAGAACTTCAACAATAGAGCACAGATCAGGTGGGTCTTCAGAAAGCTTGATGGTCCACTAGGTGTGGGTACTAAGACCAGAAAGACATTTTTGCACATAAGTTATGTTTGTACCACAGATAATACATCCTTAAGAAAACTAGGTTGCTTAGGAAAACAAGGCTGTGGAGACAGCAGAATTTCATCCACTAGGAGACAGAGACTAGGTGACTCTACAACATATTCTTTTGTAAACATTGATTCCTTATATCAAGAGACTCTTTACGCTTGATGAGAATAATTAAACGTTTGGTTTTAGCCTAAAGGCCAAGAAGGTATCACATGTCATATTTTTGATCCTGGAAATAGTCTGCCCAAAGATACAATGTTTTCTTTCTTTCAGAATTGGGAAAGTTTAGGTCAGAAATATATATAGCATGTTCTACGCTAAATTATGAGAACCAAGATTCAGCTTAATGTCATCCCTCCAAAGCCTGCGTTTTCTCTTCCATAGCATTCTGAATGGTGTCATCAGAGACATTATGGGAAGAGGAAGGTGGACATGCACCCCCATTCAGGAATAAAGAGTAGGTACATTTTTAAACCCCCCTGCAGGAAAGATTCTGACAGCAACCTGCTAATACAAGAGATTTAAATAAGAGTTGGAGTCCCACAACGTAATCCCCCAAATTATCACAACAGATAAAAAAATGACTCATCGTACCAACAGCCAGGGAAATCTGGAGTGGAGTGGGAAAGCACAATCAACAGATGTCAGCGCTGAGATGGCACAGATGTCGGAATTATTCGACAAGGATTTAAAAGCTGCTGTTAAAAGAAAAGCTTCAATGAGCAATTATGAACACACTTGAAACCAAAAGAAAAAAATTGAAAATCTCCTCAAAGAATCGAATGAAAATTTTTGAACTAAAAAATAAAGCCACATGTAAAAAAATAAGAAAGAAATCTCACTGGATGGGTTCAATAGAAGAAAAGAGATGGCAGAGGGAAGAAACGGTCAACTTGAAGAGAGGACATCAGCAGATTCCCCCCATTCTGAGCAACTGAGAGAAAATGATGTTAATAAAATGATTATGAAAGCCTGGGGGGTGTAGTTCAAGTGGTCATGTGCTTGCCTGGCATGCACATGGATATAATCCCCAGAATTTCAAAAACAACAATAAAGTTGGATAAAGTGTGATCTACCTCCAAATAAACTTCTTGACACTCAAGATCACTTTTCACAGAGATGATGCTTCATCATAAAATATCCCTTCGTTGGGGACTTCATTGAACTTGCGAGACTCACTGTTCTATGACTGTTCATGAAGGGCTGGGGAGATGATGGCTTGGTGGACCAGGCACTGATGAAGGCCAGAGTTCAGATTCTCCAGAACCCATGTAAAAGCTGGACAAGTACGGCGACCACCTGTGATCCTGGCAGCTGCAGAGGAAACTCTTGGCAAACTGGCTGGCTAGACCAGTGGACCGGGAGGCTCTGAACTCACTGAGGAGCCTGCCTCAATCTACCCAGTGGACAGGGATTGGGGAAGACACTTGATGTCAACATCAAGGGCATATGTAATGACATGCACACACACACACACACACACACACACACACACACACACACACGCAAGCATCCCTGACATAGATACACATGCAAAAAAATAAGTAGAAGCTTAAAAATACTTTCAGAAAAGTATGTAAATACAGTTTGTAAATTGCAGAGCCCTTGGGATGGGAGCTATTAATGCTTTTGTCAAAGCCTTTAGAATTATTCATTCATTCATTCATTCATTTAGTTTTGTGAGATAAGGCAATATTCTGCAGCCCACATTGGCTTGGGACTCCCTATATAGCCTAGGTTTGTCATTTGCCTTGAACCCAAGTCAGGCCTCCTAGTGCTAGAACCACAGGTATGAGTCAACAAGCCCCAGTTTAGTTCTTTTATTTCATACGAGGAGAATTTCACAGCAAGAAGAAAACAATCTTACTAATGATGGACTGAAGACTGGGCCCCAGGCTCAACAACAATGTGTTTAAATATTTATTCCATTAAAAAACAGAATTTTAAAGGAGAGATTGACCCATAAGAAAAGTAGGGCTGCCAAGATAGCTCAGAGTGAGGCGCAAGGGCCTGGTTACCTGAGCTCCATTCCTGAAAACCCACAAGATGGAAGGACAGAACTGACTTCCAAAAGCTGTCCTTTGACCTCTACTCATGCGCCATGACATGCAGGTGTTTTCTCTCTCTAAAAAAAAAGAAAAAAGAGGAAGAGGAGGAGGAGGAGAAAAAGGAAGAAGAGGAGGAAGAGGAAGAAGAGGAGGAGGAAGAAGCGGAGGAGAAGGAAGAGGAGGAGGAAGAAGAGGAGGAGGAGGAAGAAGAGGAGGAGGAGGAGGAAGAGGAGGAGGAGGAAGAGGAGGAGGAGGAAGAAGAAGAGGAGGAGGAGGAAGAGGAGGAGGAGGAGGAGGAAGAGGAGGAGGAGGAAGAGGAGGAGGAGGAAGAGGAGGAGGAAGAAAGAAAGAAGAAACATCCTTGTCAGTACCACCTTTTCACTACAAGTAATACCCTAGAACTTAGGCGAAGTTTTCAAAAACCTTGGGAAAATGCTGAATTACTGTGTAAATATATCAAGGGAGAGTCCCTTTAACCTACATTTTCCACAGTTAAGTGAAATAAGAAATATACTGTAATCTTGAGCAAAGTTTTCCTTACATATTAAATGGGCATTGTGAAGCTAAGTACAAATGTAGTACTATAACCTCGAAAGATGACCTTTGCTTTCTAAGGATATTTTGTTCCTTATAAGGAAAAATCAGACTTTCACAGGAGAAGGAGACACAGTTTCACTGCTGCTTTTATTCTCACTTCTTGTCTTCCATCATTTTCCTGCACTTCACACTACTGGTTCTTCTCCTTAACAGCCCTTTCTGACCACAAAGTAGAAGAGTCAAAACTTCGGCTCCATCTTAGTGCTGGGGAGTGTTTCCCTGTTGCATCAGAGCAAATCGAGTTACAAATATGTTGCAGGTGACAACCTGGAGAAATGGATGTCTGTAGATAAAATAACCACAAGCGAGAAAGGAACTTTCTAGAAAACAGTGTGTATTATGTGTCATCTGGCCACACTAACAACCACTCAAAGACAGGAGCTTTTGATTTTAAGGCCTGGGAGCAGTGTTATTTAGTTCCCTAGATTAGAAACCGGGGTATGTTGAACTGGATTAAACTAGAAGAGGAATCTGTTTATCCCCTCGGCTTTAAACACCAATGAAAAGCTCCGTTCCTCTCTTGAAGGTGCTGAAATGCAAAGCGAGCACCCGGTTCCTTTTCTCTCTCTTGGTGGCATTTGAAAGTGTAAAGCTTTGAATACCAATTGCTTGAACTGGACATATGTGAACCCCGTCTAATCCCACTAATCCTGTCCCCAAGTGCTTCTTTGTGCACGCAGGCAGCACACATAGATCTGAGAGCGCCTCTAATCCTGGAAATGTGGAAAAATGCCCCAGTGTGAGAGACGCGGGAGGGAGAGCTGGAGCAGAGGGACCTGCTGAAGGAAGCATTGTGTCGGCTTGAGGAAAAGGAGAGGGGACCGGGGCTCAGGAGAAGATATGAAGAGACCCTCTCACCTTTCGCCGAGCTCCTGGGAGGAGAGCAAACCCACCCAGCTGGAGTCCTCCCTTGTAGATGGCCTTGGTGCACTTGAGCTAACCCAGCCCAGCGACAGTCTGCAAAGGCTGGGAAACTCCCTAGCGGCTGCTTTCAGCAGCTGGAGCCCAGCAGGCCAGACCCTGTCGCCAGAGACCTTCATTATGTTCCTGAAATTTCCTTTAAATCGGGAGGCCGGCTGTTTACAGATTGCTGAACTGTGTGTCCCACCCCTACCCACATGGAAGGGGGCAGTGGAAAACTTGGAATGAAATATCCAAGAATTAGAGTAACCTTATTACAGACTCCACCTTGTGTTTAGTAACCTGGGACGGACCTGTGAATCTCTAGGTGGCTGAGGCCATTTGCAAAGTGGACTCCAACGGTTCTGACTGCAATTGTCCTGGAGCAGGCAAGTTGTGTTTGAACTTTGTAAAGGAGATAACGACTATATTTTCCTCCTCATGACAAATGCATGAAGCCATCCATTCACAGATAAGAACTTTTGCAAACAGGCAATTTGGAACGTGGTAGAATATCTAATTACCAGTGTTGAGTCGTGTTTTATGGGCCCGAGTGCTGGCGACTGGCAAAAGTAATTCATTTTTTTTTCAAAAATAGCAACAAATAACAAAAACATGGAGATGTCTAATTTTACAAACTTATGAGACAGGTGATGTAGATATCAGTTTCCATTTGATGGAAAAGGTCTCATAGTTTTATTAAATAAAATATATTTTTCTGAGTGAGTAACTTTTATTTTTCTCAATCCACATGAATTCAATTGCTTTTTTTCTTTGAAAGGAACACCAGCATACTGCTTCATCCAATTTGCTACCACAGTTAAAAGTTGTATCTTGAGAGGTAAGTCAATTTTTTTTCATTTTTTAAAAATTCATTGCTGTGCACTGGTTATTTCTAGAAATTATTGATTACTGTTTAAAAATGAGAAAAAATTAGGCAGATATATTTCCAAAATCCAAAACTGGCAAAGAAATGGCCTTATTATACTTAAGATAACAAGAAGGTACATGGGACTATGCATATAATTGGAAAAGAGCAAACAATTTAATATAAAAATATATGGAAATAAGCATCCAAACCAACATCTAGTTTCCTCTACATCTGAGAGAGAGAGAGAAAAAGAGAGAGAGAGAAGTTGAGACACTTTTTAATGAAAAAAAGTGTTTTGATAATAAAAAACATACTCCCTCATTGAGGATCTTTTTCAAAGATCTTCATAATTTTATTTGACATAATATATATTGTGCACTATATATATATATATATAGATACACACACACACACACACACCTATATACACACACAGTAGCCCTGTAGGTTAGATGTTCTAAAACTTTATGTCTTCTTTCATGTTGAAAATGGGGAATAGGACAGACTAACTTGCCCAAGCATGTGGTTTCTGAGCTTCTTCCCCACTACCATCACACCTGTTCTGAATGCCCTTCTGTCTGGGCCATGCTATCTCAAATCAAATAAGCATGTAATGCGCCATAAGGCTTCTGTTAAGAAAGGAGAAAAAGTAGACAAGAACTGCTGTATCATCTGGTAACCAACCAATTCCATGCAAATGTGGATCTCAGCCAGCTGAATAAATTGCTACATGATTTCCAGAATTGGATTCTCTAAGAAAGCTCCTCATGAAATGATGGATTTCAAACCCTGTCTAATTCTCCTGCATATCAGAGAAATTTAAGAAGCATTTTTTCAAATGTGGGCTTTAAATGAGCTCCACAAAGCTGAGTACAGAATTCTGACCTTGGAGAACTGTTTTTCAAGTCAATGTCTTTCAAGTCAAAAATGGTTTTGAAGATATTGTCTATCTCGAAAATACTTGTGATTTCACAGCTTCAGATAGTAATAATGGTCCGAGTAAACATGATTGTGTTTAGTATTACATGCCTGAGCAGGATACTTGTCCTCTCCTACATTGCATCTCTCAGTCTGCTGTGTGTGTGTGTGTGTGTGTGTGTGTGTGTGTGTGTGTGTGTGTGTGTGAAGGATCCAGGGTGACATCAGGAATCATCCTCAATTGTTCTACTTACTTTGTTGTTTTACTGTGGAGTTTCCCAAGCTCTGCCTTCCAAGGCTGGATTCACAGTCTGCTGCTGTATCCAACTGACATTTTTGTGTGGAATCTAGAGATCTGAACTCAGGTCCTTTTGCTCGAGAGGCAAAGGTTTTATCCCCTGAGCCAACTTGAAGTTAGTTTTGAAGTCTTCCCTTTCTTATGGCTCTTATGTGGTGAGTGACTTTACACACAGCAGTGCTTACCAAACTTGGAGAATGCCAAAACTGATGTGTATGCATGCAGATCTGAAATGGGGAAAGACCCGACGTTCTGTGGGCTAAACTTTGAGCAGAGGCACGGGAACCAGTGGATGCTCATGCTCTTACTCTGCTCCTTAGCTGATAATTCTAAGAACTTCTAGTCAGCTTGCCAGGGAGTTCTGGTTGTACAAACCTTCAGGTATCTGCAATAACAGCATGCTGGTCAATGCATCCTTATATGAGGGAATAGGCCTCACCACCCCAAAATCCAACCATGGGAGATTAGAACGTACAACCTCAAGATATACCTCTTTAAAACCAAACATGGTGGGATATACTTGTACTCCCAGTAATCAGGGTGTGGAGGCAGGAGAATCAGGAGTTCAAGACCAGGATCCAGGTATGCAAAGAGCATGAGCCCATCAGACCTTATGTCAGTTGATAACAAATGATATCATACACACACACACACACACACACACACACACACACACAGACACACACACAATGCTACTAGACACAGAGATGCAAAATGAGAAATATGATTATGAAAGAAAATGAGAAAAAATGACTTCACGATGAGCTAAAATCACATTTAACAACAAATAGTGATATGTCAGAAGTTATAAAAACCCAATGCATTAGCAAGAGGATTTTGGAAGGGAGCATTTGCAATGTTAAAACTGGGACTACATTCATCTGATTACTCATAATAGAATTTCTAGTAGGATTCTAGAATATCCAAGGAATCTGTTGAGAAACAAAGTGCATGTCACTTGCTGATACCCTCCTTTGGACTCAATTCTTTCTCATGGCTGCAGTTCACAAAAACACTGGGCAAAGATGAGGAAAGGGATTTAGCCATAGGACCTGCCTATGACTTGGGCTGTGACACCCTTTTACTAAACAGAAGTTTGCTGTATCTTCGTGTTAAAGTAAATGTGGTAATGCCACTTTCAAAATATTCCTGATAAAAAGATCCTTTAATTAGGCACAGAGGAGCCTAATAAGCAGGAAAGTGATATCGATTTTTTATTATCACTTTAATTGTTGATTCTGATGTGTCAAAACTGAAGCAGCCTTCTTGCTACAAATGTCTGATGAAGTCCAAGATCAAACAGGCTCTTGCTAATTACAAAGTTAATGGGGACAAATTCACAAGCAGAGTTATGCTCATAATTACATGTTTCAAAGCATCTTGAAGCAAAATAAGATCCCAATTTGTGGCTCTAATGCTATAAACTTGGCCTTTGTTCTTCTGGAATATATAGAGGGAGCATATTTTGTGGGCTGCACACTATTAATAATATACAATCTAGACAACACAATTCTTCAACAAATTAAGAGAGGTGCTGCAAATTATATAAAGCAAAAAACTGAGCTCATTATTACCTATGTAAAGTATGTTTTAAGGAAGAAAAATATGACATTTAGGGAATGAAATGGACTTAAAAGTCAATGGACATTAATTCTCCCTTGTCTGTGCTCTGTGAGTGTAGACAAGGGAAAGTGGGCTCGCAGGAAATTCCAAGTTCCTCCACTGCATTGCTCCCTGAAATTTCTTTTGGTGGTAACTGTGATAATGGGGTACACTGATCCCTAACCAAGAAACTGATTTTTTTTTCCACTGAGCAAAACCTCATCACCAATCTGGAATGGTTTAACACCCCTTGCTGGTGTTATTAGGGTACTTCTCAGCAATGCTAATGAACAATTCACTTTGGCACTTATGACAAACACAATCTGGCGGTGTTATCTGGACATTATTCACACTTGCTAATGATTGAGTCCCTTTGGCATTTCCAGACTTGAGGCAAATTCATGATGTCATCGCTTACTGAAGCCCAGAAAGCAAGTGACTGGCTCCCCATCGGTGAAACTTCCCAGAAAATGTATCAGCTTGAGATTTAAACAAATATTTGCCTACTCAATTCAGGACTTAGAACAGTGCTAAGGAACAAAGCAAACATTGGCCACTTCCATCAGTTCTATTAGTTATTTTATCTTTTACTATTGTTTTACTCAGCATACAGATTAACTGGGATTACTGTGACATTTTCTATATTTGTGTGTGTCTATAGGTCTGTGTGTATCAGAAGCATCGTGTGTGTCTGTCTCCCAAGGATGATTTTGGGAGTCATTCTTGATTGTTCTACCTCCTTTTTGCTTTGCTCTGGTTTCTCAGGGTCCACCTTCCAGGGCCAGAAGTGCAGGTCACCGCCATTTCTGCCTGACGTTTTTCACATGGGATCTGGGATTTAAACTCAGGTTCTTCTATTTGAGAGGCAGAGGCTTGAGCCATCCTTCCAGCCCCTCTGTGACACATTCATGCATGTGAATCATGACACTTTACTTATATTCCTATCTCCATTACCCTCTCCTATCAAATATTCACCCTTCTGTTTTCATGTCATATATACATATATGCAGTTACTTTTCATTGCCACTGATAAATTCATGACAAAATGGCTTAGAGAACAAAGGGTTTTATTTTCTCTTGCGATAGTCCTGATACAGCTTGACAAGTATGATAGATAGATTCAGATGTCAACTTGACATCTGTAGGCTCTTTGAGGCTCAGCTGTGAAGAATTGATGGTTAGGAGAGGTCCTTGAGCAAGCCTGTAGGTGATTCCCTTAATTGATATAAAAGATTCAGTCCACAGTGGGTGGTACTTTCCAACGGTGGACCGGATAAAAGGAAGTGCAAGGATGAGGGGCTGGGTCGTCCCTCACCCTGTATGGACTGACTAGCTGGTGTGTTGCTGCCATTTTGGCCTCACTGCTGGTCGCACTGTCCAGGGATCCTAATCTCAGGGGTCTCACTGCTGTTCATGGCTGCCTTCCAAGCCCGGTCTCTTGGGCCTTGGCACTCTTCCCCACTGATCTTAGGTTTTGCTACTGTTCTTCGCTGATGTTGGAGCCCAGCATCTTAGACCCTCCTGGGACTAAGCTGGAGACTTTCCTGGGATCCTCCAGTCTTATGAGACATTCATCTCAAGAACTGAACAGCTATAGGTGGCTACTTGGGGGAAAACTGCTTTTATTTGTGAGTTAATTTAATCCATATATATGTATGTGTGTATATATATGTGTATGTGTATATATATATATGTTTGTGTGGTGTGTGTATGTATATATGTGTGTGTGTGTGTGTGTGTGTGTGTGTGTGTGTGTGTGTGTGTGTGATGCATGTATATCCATCCTTTCGGTTCTGTTTCTCTAGAGAATCCTGACTGTCATGGTTTGAAATGTGTCCCCCACAGTCTCATGTGTTTGGCAAAATCATGGTACCTTGAAAGGTGGAGCCTTGCTGGAGGAAGGCAGTCACAAGGGGTAGGGCTTGAGGTGGATTAGCCTCATCCTACCTCCAGGAGAAGTTTGCCTTTGCTGCAAGTAGTCTGCAGCTCTCAGCTTCCATGATGTCTGCAGTGACTTAGCTTCCTCCAGCTTTTGCCAGCCAGCCATGCCACCTCTGCTTTAAGAGACTGTATCTCCCCTCTGGAACCGTAAGCTGAATAAATCTCCCTTTCTCCCTTAAGTTTCTTGACTTTGGGTGTTCTCTCACAGCAATAGTAAAGAGTAACTTACAGACTGACTAATACAGCAGGAGAGCCCATACCAACATCAGCAGCTAAAGGAACCAGCCACACCACATTCACGGTCTGCTAAGAGAGGAACAATCCTTCCTTGCCAGACCAGCATGTCTGACCAAGCGTACCAAAGGATGCCAACTACCCTAACTAGCTCCCTCCATCTTCCTCACCTGCTTAGGGATTAGCTCCATCTACCATGGGCTGGGCCTTCCCTATTAAGGAGACAATCTTTCTGCAGGCTTGCTCCAGACCTACCTAGCTCAGCTACTGATTCTTTACAAATGTGCCCAGAGCTGGAACCCTCAACCATCAAGTTGACACCTGTATTTAACTATGACAGCAGTTCAATCTAGATCCTGTATGAGAAAAAAACATAAACTATTTTATCCTCCCTGCAACTCCCCTTTCTCATCTTTTTCATTCCTTTCCTTCCTTTCAGGCCTTTCCTTCCCCTATGTAGTCCCCCTTCTACTTTCAGGTTATACTTTTTTTTGAAAACAAAAATCTAGATTCTGCACACAAGGGAAAGTGTGATATTTATTCCCTAAGTCTAGTTTATTTTGCCTAACACGATGATCTCCATTTCCAACCATTACCTTGTAAATAACATTATTTCATTCTTCTTTACAGTTAAATAAAAATTCATTGTGTACATATACCATATATATTTTTATCCATTCATCTTTTGAGGAGCACCTGTGCTGATTCTATATCTTGGATGTATAAACAGTGTTGTAAAAAGCAGAGATGTGTAACAATGAGGCTGTGGTATGCTCATATTCCTTCCTTATATGCCCACAACTGGTATGACCGAAATAGATATCATCTTGATTTCATACAAAGGATAACCAAGCCTTTGTATTTAAATACATTAGTAGGCAAGGCAAGCTCACCCAGTCCTTGACCTTATGACCTTTAAAGGGATAGTGGCAGCAGCGATAAGTGTCTTAATGTGTAACTATATATATGTCCATCCCGTTTAGCTCCAGAACTTTACAGACAGGGACATTTTTTTACTTCGTTGAGCATCTGCAGAGAGCAGAAATCCTCTTTCTCCTCTATTTTCTAGATGTGAAATTAAAGAATTTGTTTTTTTTCAGTTGCATTTAATTGGCCTAGAAACTCTGGTCTCTGAGACCTAGTTTTATCTGGATAAACAGAGAAGTCCTTAGCAAAAGATTTCTTTAAGGATGTAGCTGTTTAATTATTTGTTTTGCATAAAAGGCTGCCCTGCCCCTCCCCATGCACTTTCTCAGAGCTAGGTCCCTTCCCACCTTCCTTCTCTTTAGGAGTTATTTTCATAACAAACATTATGGGGGTATGAGACTCTCAGTATCCCAATGATACTTTGGCATTTTGGGCTGTGGGCTGGGAAATGACCTGAGTTACTACTACCATACAACTTCGGCTGTGGAAGAGTCAGCTGATCTCGTGGCCCCGCCTACTTCACTGTAGAGGTGGTGACTGTGGCTGGGAGCTCCAGCACTCTCAGAAACAGCAGGAGTTAACCCCCTCCACACACATGACCTCTCCTGCCCATGAATGCACTGGGCTCCAGTGTAAGTTTCTTTGGGAGCTTTCCTTCTCTTCCTTTATTTGTTCACCTTCGAAGAAAGGGTCTCTGATTGGTGACAGGGGCCTGGGATGCCCAGTCTAGCCAACTGCGTAGATGCTTCACGATTCCAGTGTGTTTCAAGAAAAGTTCTCTCTGAGTTTGATAAGGATAGCTAATAGTGAGCTTAGAAAGGTAAGAAATCTGGGATTACATATGCTCCTCAACTTAAAATTATTTTTTTAAAGAGAAAGCGACAGTTTCTCCCTATCAAACATATTAGAATATGAAATTATTAAATATTTTTATCATTTTATAATAGTACTAGGTTTGGAGAGAAACCCAGGGAAAAAGCCTCCTTAGTATTTTTAACTTAATAAATCCGATTACTAAAGGAACAAACTATCATCAGTTACTTTAGAGCACACCACAAGATTCTACTGCCGTTTTCCGAAGTTTGATAAAAGTGGGAGAACACTTTCAAGTGCAAGAAAAAAAGATATTTTAAAGCTGAAGTCATTACCTTTTTTGTATATCAGTAAAATTTATTTACGATGTTTTTTCTTTCATTCCCTTCCTACCTACCTCCCTCCTTTGCTCCTTTTCTTCCTTCTTTCATTTCTTCTTTTTTGAAAGAGTCTCATGCAGCGCAGCTGACTTAAACTCCATATGTAGCTGAGGCCGACTTTGAACTTCTAGTCCTTCTACATCCATCCCTATTAGGGTCATTCTTCTTTTGTTGCTACGACAGAGTGTCATATACAAGCTGCTTAAGGGTGATATAGTCACTTACAGAAGTCACATAGCAGTACACGTGGTTGGAGGCAGAAGCTAGAGGCTGGTTCACATGACCGTAGCCGTCATGGGCAGAGCAAACAAAGCAAACTGGAAATAAGGGTGGGGCTACCCAGTGTCAAGGCCCATCCTCTGTGATGTGCCTTCCTCTCACAAGGCTCCCCTCCTAAAAGCACCATGACCTTCCCCAACATTAATATCAGCTTAACATTCAAATACATAGGCCTGTTTGGGGGGGGGCTTTCATATTCAAAACATAACCTTCCAGGTGTCATGATTTAAGTATACACCAACGTAATAAAAAATTTTAAACACTTTATGTGTGTGTGTGTGTGTGTGTGTGCGTGTGTACATGTGTGTACCATGTGCCAGAGGGCACTGTATGTCTCTGTGGAGAATCAAGGGTGACTTTAGGAAATCATCCTAGATGGTTTCTACCTTCTTCCGGCTTTTTGCTCTGGGATTTCCCAGGCTCTACCCACCAGGGCCGGATGTGCATTTTTTTTTTTTTTTTTAATGTGGGACCTGGGATCTGAACTTAAGACCTTCTGCTTGCAAGGCAGAATTTTAAACCCTGAACCATTTCTCCAGCCCTATAAAATTTTTATAGTAGTTTAGTTATCACCTGTAAACCATAAATGGTGACTTTTGTGGCATGAAGTTTGTGAAAGATCTTTGTGGACTGAAGGTTCCCTACTATTATGTAAGCAGTAGTGTAAATGTACATGGATTTTAATGTCTTCGTAATGCCATCATAATGGGTACACACTGTTAAACACAGTGAGTATATGAAAACAAACATCAAATGTTTGTTTTGTTAATCAATTCAGCTTCAGATGAAAAAACAGTGATGGAAAAAATGTAACTTAAACTAAACGCAGTATTCAAGAGGGAGCTGTGCATTGACCCTGAAAGCCTTAGCGCTTCCCAGAGTAAAACATTTTCAGGAGCTGAAGGTGTAGAGCAGCTCGGTGCCAGGGAACTTGCCCGTCTGCTCTTGTGCCAATACAGGTATTTATTTATTAATAGGGCTCCAAAATGATTTTGTCGTCTACCCCCTGGAGATATCTAGGTGCCCCAGTAGGAAGACTGCAGCCCACAATCTAACCCAGTCGTGACCTTTGGAGTCTGTCCATATCTGACTCAAGCTTCATTATGCTTATCTCTAAATTAAAATGGTGTTGAGGGTGTCTCTCTATCCCTCACCCAACCTCCGTGCATCCAGAGGGAAGGGGAGAGGAGGGGAGAGGAGGAGAGAAGGTGGGAGAAGAGGGGAGGGGGGGGAGAGAGGAGGGGAGAGATAGAGGGTGGAGAAGAGGGGAGACGGGGAGAGAAGGGGGAGAGGAGGGGAGATGAGGGAGAGAAGGGGAGAAGGAGGTGAAGGAGGGAGAAGGGGTGGAGGGGGGAGAGGAGGGGAAGAGGGAGAGGAGGGGAAGGGGGAGAGGAGGGGAAGGGGGAGAGGAGGGGAAGGGGGAGAGGAGGGGAAGGGGGAGAGGAGGGGAAGGGGAAGAGGGGAAGGGGAGAGGAGGGGAAGGGGGAGAGAAAGAATATTCAGCTGTTAACTGGCCACTTGAGTCTGCAGCCTGCCATTTTACAGTTCTGAATGGGGTGCAGACCTAGAAAGGCATCCTTCTTCCTATGGGAGCCCCAGCAAGATAGGGGAACTGACTCCACTGTGCACTGCTCCAAGGGAGGGGATTTCACTAATTACCCAGTCACTGTGGGTATTGAGTATAAGGTTGATGATTTTTTTTTAAAAATGCATTTGTTTCTGCAGCCCCAAAGAGAGTTTCTCCTGATCCTGTCAAAGGAGCATTTCAAATCAAAGGCTTTCATGGCGGGACCCAGAGAAAGAGTTTTGTGGTCCAGCACAGTAGTGAAATGAACATCCATCATCAAGGCCACGCCAAAGAGGCCATCCAACTTGCCCAAAGCAGATGGCTTGGCCACTGGAGGAAGACACTGAAAGAAGGAGACAGGCTAGTGCCCTAGGGAGCCAGGAAACAGACAACAGCAGCTTGTCACCAAAGAAGAGACTAACCACTAACCCTCACGTTAGTCTTCACATTGCCTGTAGCAAACACTCCCTTGCAAGGCCAGCTTGCCCTTTATTTTTTTACAGTTGGCGGTTCCTCTCCTTTGCTTTCCCTCCATATTTTACTGGCTCCTTGTACTTTTCACTTCCCTTCAAGCGAAGGCTATGGAGCAAACCTGACTGGAAACGGCTTTCTGTTTTCTACAGTGGTGGCGAAGTGGTTGGCATTGCCAGAGAACAGAGTTAAGTTCTCTCCTCTCCTGCAATTAGCCTTAACTAGGCATGTCGGAAGAAATTAAACCCTTTCACAGTAGTGAAATGAACATCCATCGTCAAGGCCACGCCAAAGAGGCCATCCAACTTGCCCAAAGAAATGGAAGAAATTGGCTTAACTCCTCTTTCAGGAAGGAACTTGTGTGTTTACTAAAGTGAAAATGATAAGCTTTTAAGCTGTTTTTCCTCCCTGAATTCTTTATGTGACTCAGAAATTCCATCATTCTCTTCTTCAGGAAGAAAACCGCTAGATCTTTTTCTTTTTTCTTTCTTTTTTTTTACGGTGATAAATTAGTTTTTCTTTTCTTTATTTTTATGGCAATAACATAACCATGGTATGAAATCTGCTTTTTGAACCATTTGTAAGTGATTAAAAGTAAATGCAATGCACTCTTCACACTTCCACTGCTTTCAGTGATCCCTTGTCCCCAAACCCCAGTTAGCCACAATTCCACTTTCCACAGCTAACGTAGCTTAGCCCAAAAGTCTTAGCAGAAATCCCATAAAACAACAACAGCAACAAATCCACAGAAATGAGAAAAACATAATAAATACTTTTAATAGAAGTTGTGTGTCCTGGTGGTAACCATGTGAAAGAAGAGCCAAGAGGGAATGTTTATTTTTATGCTTAGATTCCATGAAGCATAAATAATCGCATAGAAGTAGGATTGAACAAAAGGGTGTGATCTAATTGTAACGAACTAAGCAAAAAAATCCCAAAACTAATCTAATCTAACCTCAGCTGTGCACCTCAGATTGAAGCATTCTCTGTCCCTGTGGAAGGAAGCCACTAATAGAAAAGCATGAGAGAAAGTGTGACAATATGAATACGCTATTATATCAGAGAGTCAAGAAACTTCTATGTGAAATTTACAAAGAAAATGAATGTGCTTATGGAATTTTCAGTGAATGCTAATACAGCCTTGCAGATAGGTGCAGGGATGAGTAGTTTTCCTATCTTATACTTTCACCTGAGCGCTATTTGCAAAAGAATGGCATTTTCTCCTTCTAGGTTTTGGAAGAAAGAGAGTGTCAAGCACTTAATATAGACTTTCTAAGGATATAACAGTGTCTATTTATCTAACATGTTTGCATTCTTAAGAAAAAAATCAGAGGATTTAATGACCCACAGAATAATGGAATTTGTGTGAGTTGTGGCTACTATGTTGTGGCTACTCTAGGAAATTTTGTAAGTTATTTTTATCTTAGTGGAATGATTTCTTTAATGTCATGTGTGGGCAGATAAAATAACTCCTAAAGCAGTTGCCATGCTAACAAATTGGCTGATTTCATTGGAAAAAATAGTTTTATAAGTTTCCTAACTTTGTATATATATAAAATACTAAGAACCAGTAAACATATTTCTTCATTAATATGTATTTCATGAAAAACAATTTTAATTAATTTTAATGAGAATTTGTCATATAAAAACAAAATGAGTTTATGTTCTTGCCCCATCTCCTCCTTCTCCCACTCTCCCTCTTCACTTGTCTTCTCCTCTATTCACCAACCCAGTTGGGTCCCCCTGCCTTCCTATCCATCTCCCTCTGCACGTGTGGATCACAGGGCTCCCTTTGAGGTACCTGGCACTAATAAGGAGCCAGATCTTTGTGACAGTATATGTGGCCCTTCAGTGGGCAAACTCACAAAAGGGGAGGTCCCCTTCTTTTGTTCAGCACCTGTCCCAGAGATTCTTTCTGAGTATAGTTGACAAAATCAATTTCAAACAATTAAAAATGTACTGTAAGATACTATGTGTCCCTTGAAAGCTTGTAATGGTATTGTGATTCACCAGGATCCACAGATATAGATCAACCCAATTGCAATTCATTAGAAAAGTCATTTGAAATAATGCAAGTAATTAAAGTGAAATTATGCATCCTACCAAAATTCACAAGATAGTCATCAACCTTATACCATTATATATATGACCCCAAATCATATCACATTGTTAGAATTCAAAGATTAGAGAGATGTATAAAGAAAAATTGTAAAAATAAATTATGATTTTATAAAATTAGAGTAAAATCACTATTCCAGCACAGAAAAACTTTGTATAAGAAAGGACTTCCACCCTCAAGATACTTCATTTCCATCTTTGGAAAATTATAGTTTGGGTAGAGAGTATATGTCATAGTTAGCCACAGGTGTCAACTTGAGAGTTGAGGGTCTGAGCTCTGGGCACATTTGTAAAGAATTAGTGGTAGAGTTAAGCCCAGAACAAACCTGCAGGAGATTGTTTAGCTGATGAGGAAGGCCCAGCCCATGGAGGGTGGGACTAGGCCCTGGAATAAAATACAGAGAGCTGGTTGAGAGAGTTGGCATCCTTGTATACACTTGGCCGGACATGCTGGTCTGGCAAGTAAGGATCATCCCTCTCTCAGCCATTATGTAGAGATGTGTTGCCAGTTCTCTTGATCCTGATGTTGGCATGAGTTCTCCGTCAAGCTGGACTATGAACTGTAACCAGACTATTGTAAGAAAATAAATCCCTTGTTTCTTTATGCTTTAATTACCTTGATACTTGGCAGCTTTTGTAATCCCCAGCTCCTACCAGCTGGATCAGGCAGCAGCAGATAGCACCAAGCAATAATGGGCAGACATTGGCAGCATCACAGACAGGTCTTGAACCATCCTCCCTACAGCAGCAACTACTGCAGTCTCAGCTTAGGGTGTCTGCAATGTTGGCCATGTAGACTTGGTGGGTTCTTACAATGCTGTACCCACTGGGACCTTTAGTTTCTCTCTTCAGAACCTTCCTTTTTCATCCCAGGCTCTCTGCTCTCTTCCACCTGTTTTCTATCTCTGGCATCACATGTTGTCTGCCACTTTCTGGAACTCCTGAGCTGCCTTCATTTCGCTCTTGCTGCTGAGGCCACAAGGGTGCCTGCTACCTAGCTCCCTTGGGCTGCTGCTGGGGCCTCTCTACTCTTTCACTGTTTGCACAGTCTGGATCATGTTGCAGTTCAGTCTGTTCTGGTAATGATAAAGACAGTAATAAGCAAGAAAAGGGCACTCAAAGTCATTGTTTGATTGGACCTGGTACCATAGCATCACCATCACTAGCTTATAAACAAGCTTTTTTTTCAACTGAGCTGTCTCCCCAGTCCTTCAAATAACTTTCAAGTGTCCTTTGGTGGTCTTACTCCCTCTTTATCTTCTTTTAAGTTGTGAATTGTCATTCTAGAATGTGATCTTTTTAAATGATCTTTCTAGATTTAAAAAAAAAAAAAAACGAGTTCTTAACCCTGATTTTCCCATGAATGGAAAAGTTTCTTGCTAGTGATACTGATGCAAACCATGCAAGATGGGTCTACCATTGACTTTATTTTCTTTGATTTTTAGTAGTGTATTTCTGTATGGGTTTTTTTTTCTGTTGTTATTGTTGTCTATTTTACTTATTTTCTGGGATGAAGATATTTGAGATTTGGATCACTCTGCATTCCCAAATAAGAGCACTTTCTCAATTTGAGAACTTGTTTTCATTTTCTACTCTTAAATAGTATTTCTGTGTGCTTTTATATCATTCTACTGTGTCATGAGATCTTGAGGGAAAGAATTTTAGCTCATGTATCTTCACATTACCCTCTAAGATGTTGAGCACATTGCTTTGTACATGGTGTCAATTGGGAAAAGTGTTTGCTGAATAAATCAACAGCTAAAATGTTTTCAACTTATTTCAATTAGTTTATATAATTAACTTATTAAGAAAGATATATCTGTAATGGGATCCTAATATTTTATACAAAATCTACTGCAATTTTTTAGTCCCAAAGAATAAAATTTTGTTATCTATACTTTATTTTTTTATATATACTGCTCAAAGGAAATTTCAAAATGCAGGAGGAACAGAAAGTGAGTTGTAGACCTGCAGGCAAAAGAATGCTATTTCTAATTAAACATACTTGCAGTCTTCTGTTAGAGTGAAAATAAGCTATAAGCAATATCATATGTCATGTTAACTATTAATTTTGTTTTTATTTTTTACTCTTTTACATCACATACATATAGACAATGCATTTTGATCATAGCTACTCCTGTCTCCCTCCCACTTCCCCTGGACATTTCCCTGTCATGTCTACCTCCTGCCTTTATGTCCTGATTTTTTAAGTTGGACAATATAAAATAAGACATAAACAATAAAAGAAAATACATTTAGTATGTAGATAGTTATGACTGAACTCCAAGTTCCACATGGTTAAGAACACGTGATACAGCTGAGGAGTAGCAGTTTTGTCCATCTTCTAACTTCATGGTATGAGCACATGGTGGGCTCACAGGAGTCCATCCACATTGTGAGCACATGGAGACCTGGCACACAGGAAGTATAAAAATCTTAATAGCAGAGCATCTTACTGATCTCTTTAAATGAGAAGTAGCGAAGATATTGGAGAGGATGAGGCATCTATTTATTTGGCTTATGGCTTTGTTCAGGTTGCAACCCCATAAAGAAAATGTGTATCAAATAATCATTGGCAACTGCTGAAAGACTGCTTTACTAAACTGTGAGTGGGGTGTAAGACGTTAACTTCAGAGCTTTGGAAAGGAAATCATTGCCATAGCTTGTATTGCCATCACCCCTCTGTGCTGACACAAGACTACACACTGTGAGGCTCAGGAGAACCTGTGCATTTGTAGACTTCCAATTCTAAGACACGGGAATAGCAGAGCTGTGGCTAGGCTGAGTCCAAGAGACATAGTGAATACAAGCTGCCTGAGTGTGAGAACGGAGTTTTAGCAGTCAGATGTCAGATGTCTAGGTCCACTGGACTCAAGAAGAGGAAACTGGGACTTATGTCACTTTGAATCTGGATTGTGCACATCTTCCTCCTGGGGAACCATCTAGCAGGAAAGAACAGCTATGCAAGTTGTAAAGGGGCCCTTCGTCATGATGTGGGCATCCCAGTGTGTGCTTACCCAGACCAAAGTGGTACATGTCAGATGCTCGATGTGATCTCTTGATCCAGCAAGAGATGTGATAGCCAGGATGTAGATGAAGGTGGTCTGTGGCTCCACCCACCATTCTGTAGTAAGCATCTCTCTTTGCAAGTACAAGGCACTGCTTCCCAAAACATTAAATATTTCAATTCATTTTTTAGTTACTGACTTTGGATTTTCACAATCTAAATAAAGCAGTCATGAGATTTTCAAGGTTTATATAAATTACTGAACAAATATTGTGACTCTAAATGTGGTATACAGCATTTGAAAATAGATGAAAGCAATATATTACAAATGCAAAATATTATCCAGATTTGTTGACAATTCTGTTTTTGGTGGGTGTACTGACATAAATAGAAACATTTAAATTCCTTTATCTCCAGACTTTAACTTAACTAATTAGCTCCAAAAATTCTAAGGAGACAGATTTTTCTCTTCAGTTTATATGTCTTCATGAAAATGAATAGTGTACTCTTAATGTTCCAGGCCTTTTTGTGAATACATTTGACTTTCTTTTCATATATTATTCAAACTTGGGAAATAGATCACCCTCTAATGAATAGATACCTTAACTATATGAAAAAAATTTGCTTCCTTCATTTTAAACAAAAAGTTGGAAAGTTACACATACTTAAAAAAAAAACCCGGGGTATTGAGAAATAGCATTATGTTATACTAATTCTGTTTTCTTTCCTTATTAAAAGTAATTTCATATTGTTCATAAGGTAAGTTAAGCTTCCACTACTGAGAGGTATATAAGCCTTAATAATAATGAACAAAAGCCAAGCATTCAAAATAAAGTAACAGGAACATCGATACTTTGTCAAATCGCAGTATTTGGAAATAATTTGTAGGTCCCCTTCCCTTTAAAGATGTCAAAACCTCGATGTCTGTTAAGAAACAGCATGCTTATATTTGGAGCATGTCTCTGGGGGCGGAGGTTTTTACTAAGCCTTTGAGAATTTGGCCTCTGTTTGCAGCAGTACTGTGAGTCGAGCATAATGTCCCTCTTAGACCTGCGGGAATTCGGACAAAAGGAGGAAATCCCATCACTTGTTGTACTTTATTCTCTTGTCACAGTTAAAGCAATATTTATTTTCCTCCTCCTTGCTTCTCGCAGGCCTGTAGTAAATCAAAAAAGTAAACTCTCAGGTTCATTGTGTCAGGGACTTACTTCTAGGCCCCTCCAGTTGCCACAGTAACTAATTAGAAATTTGCATCTCTAAGAGAATTATTTAATGCCCATGTGTAAGCCCTTTATTCTTTGGGGCTTGGCCTTTTGCATGGAAGCTTCTGGTAGACATTGGGCCTCGAGGTCATACTGTACAAGCTCTGAGCGTAGGTGGCCCTGGTCCCCCTTTCTTACATGGATGATTCATACCCAGTTAAGAAAGTGTCTTGCCAGGTCTTTGTTGGGCAGTGGGCATCTGAAAAGCAGCCCTTGATTCATTTAGCTACCATTTGTTTTAACCTGTAACTTCTATCCAATGCTCATTAGCTAACCCTTGTGTAATTGAGTCATGCATGTTAAACTAGTGGAACTGAGTGATGCCAACCAACCCAGAGAGAGGAGCCCTGGTTAAAGTGTCTGTAAAGGTCCAGAAAACAGCCCTGCTCAAAAGCAGTGTTTTGCAGACTCAAACAATGTTGCTCCTCCAAAGCAATTGCTCTGCACCTGAGAAAGCTGGGCCGATTGAGAGACACCATTCGGTGCAGGAGCACAAGTGGGAGACAAGACCAGGGGCACAAAGGAGAAGCAGTGGGTTTAATGTTTACCCAGTCCTATTCACTGTGCCTCTCCAAGTGAGAGAGTCCTGAGTTTACTGCAGCCAAAGGACAAAACAACATATGTTCCAAGAGGGTGATCCAACCTGCAATCAAGACTAGCTGGAGGCGGGGACCAGTGAGATGGCCCAGCGGGTAACAGTGCTTGTTACACAAGCCTCACGCCCCGAGTTTGATCCCTGGAATCCACATAACGGTGGAAGGAGAGAAGTAACTCTATGAAATTATCTTCTGATTGCTACATGTGCTCCATGGCATATGTACTTCCCCCAGCATACATGCACATGCACACACACACACACACACATACATACACACACACACACACAATAATGATAATAATGATGATGATAATAATAATAACAACAAAATCTTCATTATGGACTGCAAGCGGTTCAGTGGGAGAGGTACGTGCTGCTAAGTCTGCTGACCTGAGTTTGATTTCTAGAACTCACATGGTCAAAGGAGAAAACTGATTCCTATAAGTTATGCTCTGACCTCTACACATGGGCTGTGGCATATGTGTGTCTCCACGCTACTTAAATAAGACTGAAAAATTAAAGATAAATGAATAGATTCATCCAAGCATAGAGTACATGACATGTACATAATCTAGGAACCTGGAAATAGAGGAAGGGTATTGGGAGTTCAAGGTCATCCTCTACTACATAACAACTTTCTAGGTCAGCCTGGGCAAACAAAGGCTAGATTTAATATGTCCCTATCATTGAAGCATAATTCATAATAGTTAAAAGACAGAAATCACCAAAGTGTCTACTGCAGGCCAGATGACTCAACAAGATGTGATCTACATATATCATACACATATTTTTCAGACATAGGGAGAGAAGATTTCTGATACATGCTATATGATGAATCTTAAAGACATAGTATATGAATTAAACTAATCACAAGAAGTACTGTAAGATTCCATCTATGCGAATTACCTAAGTCAGTCATAGCATCAGAAAGTAGACTGGAAGTTCGTAGGGGGGTGTTGTGCGGGTACTGAAGGGAGGAGGTAAGTGTGAACTTGCTTGACAGAGACAGAACTTCTATACTGGAAGATGAGAAAGTACCAGAATCGGTTGCATAACAGTGTAGATATAATTAGTACTACAGAACTGTTCACGCACGAGATGAAAGTGTTGAATTCTGTGCTGTGTGCATTTCCTGGAATGTAGAAAAAGACTCAAAGGAGAAGTAGGCATAGCCCTTTTTTGAAAGGGACAGGGCAGGCATTCACTCCAACGTCCTCCAAAGACAAATGCGCTAGATTAGTTTACTGTGAAAGAAAGCACAGGAGGGCTAGAGGGTGCTGACATCCTGTGAGCATGAGTCGCCCTGCTAATGGAAAAACCCACCATGGGACCCCCCCCCCACGTGCATGTCGAGTGAGACACATTTTAAACAGGATCTTGTGAGTGTTCTGGAAGTAGAAGGCACAATCTTCTTATGTGTGTGCGCGTGCATGTGTGTCTAAGTTTTGGTCAGATAAAACACTTGCATTCTTTTTTTTTTGTTAATTATGAAAAAAATTACTACCATTAGAGCTTTTTTGGCAGTGTCTACTCTGTCTTGCTACTATGTCTCAGGCTTATGAAGTTCTTTGTGCTAGGAAACTCAAATGATCTCGTTGGGCAAAATGGTGCATGCTTGTAATCTCAGCACTCAGGAAGCTGAGACAAGAGTTTGAAGCCAGCATGGTCTATATAACAAGATATCTCTCTTCTAATCTCTCTCAATCTCTCTTTCTCTCTCTCAATTTCTCTTTCTCTTTCAATCTCTTTCTCCTTAAGTAATTTGTAATTTTAAATATAAAATTCTTTTACTTTAATGTCTTTTTATAAAAGAAAATATGGTTGAGTGAGCTCGTAGTTCCAATAGTCCTATTATGTTCCTAAGGACCATAAAATTGGCACACTAACATTAATATGCCATACTTTATCCAGCCACAATTACATTTATTTTACAATTACACAATTCTTACCACATTACATTCTTCTTGCCACGAGTCTATGTATTATAGAGATGACTATAGAAAATTCTCCAAGTACAGTAAAGGTTGAATGCCATTTATTTGGTATGGTATTGCATCCCTGTAATCCCACATACTAAGGGCTGAAGCAGAAAGATCATAAGTTTAAAGTCAGCCAGAATTACATAGAGAGACATTTAAAAAACAAAGAAACCATCCCCAAACCAAGCAATAACAGTAACAGAAACTCAAACCAAAATCAGCCCATTGCTTTAAGGCTTTGGGAGTAGTTCGTTGAGTTTTCGTACCATGTTTTCCTTCTTGAACAAGTCAGTTAGTTACCTTAGTGGTAGATACCTTAATCCCACAAGGATGTCCAGGGCTCAGAAAAAATAAAGGCGATTCAAGCTGGTTCTTGAAGGTTTGAGATGCAAGTACGAGTTGATCCAGAGACGTTGACACACCTCCTCCTAAATGAGCCAGTCATCGGACATCTAAGAGTTCCCAGTCGTCCTACATTTTGCACTGCCTCACAGATTATCTTCCCTTAAAACTTTTTACCTCTCAAGCTGTGGAACCAAAGCTCAAGCAGCAGGAGGCAGAGCTCCACCCACAACTCTGTCTCTAAGGTGTGGAACCTGCCTGTTCTCTTGGCACCTCCCCCCAGGCAATTTGTTGGGTAAGAATCACCTCTTGACCTTTCCTTATGTCTGAACCTCCTGAACATAAGACATAGATGTTCCCTTTTCCACTTGGGAGCATTTGATCAATTTCTGCATTGATAGTTCACAACATTCAGCAAAGACCATTAGAGAATTTCCACCAGGAAAATAACTGCTTTCTGAAGAACTGGTCTAAGCATAGGAGACCAGTAAGAAAAGAGGGGTAACAAATGGGAGAGATTCTAAAGAGTATACTTAGACACAATTTTACCTATTCTTCAGGATAATTTTTTAGGGGAAATTCTCACTTCCTTTTATGTAATGGTTCACAGATAAAATTATTCACTCTGTATTCTTTTTGGGGGTGTCTCCCTTCTTACATGCAATGGTCTACAGATATAAATTTTCACTCTGTATTTCTGGAAGTGACAGTCGTGTAATCAGTTTTCATTCACTAGATCTGCACAGAGTTAGCAATCAAGATAGAAATTTCATCACTAGAAAACTACAAATCCCTTTGAAGTGACTGTCTTGACTCCAGAAGATCTCGTAGATTTCTCCTTATTAGCCTTAGTAGAATACAGGTAACATTTCCAAAGATAATCTGTCTTCTTATAGTGTTCATTTCATTTCCAGCCTTGCTGAGTCACAAAGGTAAGATTCTGACTTCTAGGATTCTGCTATATTATCACTGGTGTCTGGGATACTGTATAACGAACAAGTAGTGTAAACCTGCTGCTTTCTGTCTGTAGCAAATTCTAAAACTAAAAACTCCAGTTTGTTTAATCCAACCTTACTCTCTACTTTCTAGGAAGAATTGACTTTTCCAAACTTCAGGCATCCCTAAACAACCCTTGGGGACGTTGCAATATTAAATGTAAGGCAACTCTAAAACTAACTAACTAAATAAAGCCAAAGTGGCAACATGAAGGCAAAGGCCAACCCCAGTGCTGACCACGTGGTATGTACACAGGAAATTATACTGCTCCTCCTTCTAAATAGGGGTCTGCAGCAGTGAGCTTGCTTTTCTGCAGGGGAGGGGGCTGCTTATTGATGCCGCATCTGTTTTGTCAGAGCATCAGCTAATGGAGAAAGTTAATTGTGTTGGTTGTAAGGCCACCTGTCACACACATGCCTCATTTCCATACTAATGGTCCAGCAGTGGCAGGCAGTGAGCTTTCTGCAGTAACAGCTCCTGCCTGGTTGCTAACGTGGGCCAAATGTGCCTATGCAGCAACTGCAGGCCTCTGTGTGAATGCCTCTAGTATTGTGTGCACAGGCTGATGAACCCCAGGCTGGCGGCCCGTGGTGGATTGGCTGGAAGACTGGGGAGGCCTTAAAGCTGTTCCAGGTGAGGCCCCAGTCCACTGTATACCTGCAGGAAGAAGTGCCTTTGAGGCTTTCATAGTGGTAGAGAAAGAAAAAGAGAGAAAGACAGAGACAGAGAGGAAAGATAGAAGAGATAGAGACAGGGACAAGGGAGAGAGAGAAAGTGGGAAATGACAGCAAGAGTGATCGAACAAGAAGGAGAGAGAGAGGGAGAGAGAGAGAGAAATTTTATATACTTTTTCTTTAAGAACCCTTCAGCATGTTATTTCATTTATAGCGAGTTTTCCTTTCCCTGAGCACTCTCATTCCATCCTTGCATTTTGGAATGAATCTACATCCCCAGGAAAATCCGCAGGCCATGGGCCTCGTTGACAAAGCAACCGGCCCATTCTAGAGCCCTACGGAATAAGATTTCCATTTCTGTCACCTAAATTACCCAGAGCAGTCTGTCTATCAACGACTGCACTGCCGTGGGAACCCACCTTATCCTGCAGCAATTCATGTGAATGTCAGGTGTAGCTGAAGCATCAGCGCTCTGGGTAGAGGTTGATGAATATTTTAGTGGGAAACTATTAGATTCAAACTATTAGAGCAATGGCTCACCGCTCATCCAGGCAAACCAATACCAATACAGTCACGAGCTGTTTCTTCCGGACTCCTGATCCCCAAGACCAGAGAAACCTCCAAGTTCAGTTTCTTTGGAATTCTTTCATGCATGGCTCTCTGTGACCTTACACAGCCGTCATAAAGGGATTTGGGGCTAAGCACCAACTGCTGCAGCACCGCCTGCTCTCTGAGAGATGGGGAACACATGGGCCGCGCGCCTTGCAGCGTTTAATGGCCAATTTTGGTGGGCTTGATGATTATTTTAGCCGGAGCTCTCTCTATTCTTACATCAACATGAATTTTGAATGGATGTCACAGTCATTTACAGAAATGACTTACAAAGTCAGGCCGGTTACATAGCAAATAAAATGTCTTAGAAGGTGACATTCCACCCAGTCAGAAAAGGCTCTGCTGGCGTCTACCCAGACAGATAAGGGGCTGCTCAGGGAGGCCTGGAGGCCAGGATACTGACCGTAGGGCTTGGATGCATCTTGACCCAGTGGACAAGGGATTTAGGAATTTCCTGACTGATTTCTGTCAGGTCTGATTTCATCAACATGCCATGAGCTTTTGCACAGCAACAAGGAAAGGATTTGGGGTCCCCGTGAGGACCCAGCATATCTTCCATGGAAAATCTTAGTGGATGAAGCCATTATAAATCCAGGGCCTTCGCTTTCAAGCCAGGCCACCCATACTGCAGGGAAGACCCTTCTGCGTGTCCTGCCTCTACAACTCCCTCTCCTCCCTCTGGAAACAGATGCAGTTATTTCCAGAGTCCGTCACTTTCCTTCAGCTCTCTGCTCAGAAAGCAGCTTCATTTTCATTGGACAGAGAAAACGAAGTAGCAAGAAACTTTCAAGACTTTTGACCCGGAGTCAAATCAAGAAGAGTATCCACACCCACAGCCATATCTACGCTAGTCTTCTTCCTCCTTTTCATTCCTCTTCTCTTTCCTTTCACTCTCCACAAACTGTGCATGTATGATAGATCCACCCGAGGGCAAGAAAGGGCATTGCTAAGAAAGTACAAATTTAGTCATTCTAAATCTTCCAAAAACTCAGCAGAAGAGTCCTGTGACTCAATTAGCAAGTGCAGCTACCTCATAAACGACAGATGCAGAATTGCAGGAACACAGAAGAGGGAGGGATGTGCTGATCTGGTAAAAGGTTTGGAAGAACTTTGTGGAGAATATAAACTTTGAGGTACATTTTGAAAGATTTGAGATAGACAACAGAAGAAGAAAATTTCAAAAGTGTGAAATAGTATTTATGAAATACTTACCTGAATATGTTTGGATTCCATGGCAGAGAAGGGAGCCTATGTGGAGAGCTACAGACCACAGAGACCCAGGAGCCAGTCATGAAGAGTGTCAGTATAAAACAATGGATATTAGTTCTACATTATGCATTTGGCAGACTCTGAGGGATTTTGAGTAGGGAAAGGACAGTGTGAGAGTGCAGAGACTGTGGAGGAAGAAGGCTAGAGTCAGTATGTGCCGCTGAAGCATCCACATGAGGAGTTTTGAATAGAGGACGTGGGGAAGAGGAAAGGGTAAATGGGATTTTCAGACTGTGGGAACCAGATGCTAAGAAAGACAGGAGGAAGAAGAGCCAGGTGACTAGATAGTTCTAGATTGGGTGATGCTAGCATTTTGAGACTGTAGGAGATGGAACTTCTTCTCATTCTTCTTCTCCTCCTCCTCCTCCTCCTCTTCCTCTTCCTCCTCCTCCTTCTCTTCTTCCTCTTCTTCCTTTTCTTCCTCCTCTTCTTAATCTTTTTTTTTTTGGTGCATGAGTGTGCGTGTGTGTGTGTGTGTGTGTGTGTGTACCATATGGTACTTGAATATGTGTGTCTATGGAGGTCCAACAATGAATTCTAGAATCATCCTGGATTACTCTATCTCATTATTGCTTCGCTCTGGGGTTTCCCAGACTCTGCCTTCCAAGGCCATTGCCACGTCTGCCTAGAATTTTTACATGGTATCAAGGACACAAACTCAGATCCTTCTGTTTTTGAGGCACAGGCTCCTAGAACAGATTTTTTAAGTTAAAGATATTCAATTCCCTAGGGGGGAGGAAGAGGGAGGGAGGGAACTGGTGTACATATTAAGTTTGTATGAGTGGAAATAATAATAAAAAATGAAAAAAAAAGATATTCAATTCCCTTTGGACTATACTGAATGTGAAGGATGTGTAAATGAATCTGTTTAGGTAACCAGTTGTTAGATAAGCAGACCGGAAGTGGGGATTCTGCAGAATGCTGATGCAAAACTCTTGTGTATGGGGCCACTGAGTCACCAATAGCAAGTGTGCAGCCAGAGCTGCACACCAGGGGACAAAGAGAACACTGGCTAGCAATGATGGTGAAGGGGAGAGATCGTGAAGTAAGAACAGAGGGAGGAGCCAGGAAAAATTATGAAAAGGGAGCTCCCTGGAAGCAAAGGGGGAAGAGGATGTTAAAATTCAGATTGTGATCCAAAGGATCCAAATTCCAAGGAGTCTAAGTGGAATGGAAAGCAGAAGCTGACCGTCACATCTGTCTACATGGCAAGGGTGTTTCTCAGAGGAAATGAGAGGTAAAGACCTGAAACTACTATCTCACTGACTCTGCAGTGTTTAGCCCTAGGCCTGACACCCAGTGTCTTCTGGACATGACAAGCCCATTGCATCCAAGAACTCACTGCAGCTGTTTGCCTGCACAGGACCTATGTAAGAGTTGGCCTGTCGATATTTCATCAAGGCAGGGGGACGACTTCATGAAGGCACTACCCTCCCTGAGGGACTATTGATAATAAATGTTGGCTGTGGGAAGGGGACCCAGCTGCTTCAGTGGTGTAGTCATTGATACATTTTCCATGCTCCAACAAGTGACCAGACACACGCTAATGGAGTCAACTCTCATTAAATGCAGTAAGCAAGACACACAAAGGAACATAGACAGACAGACACACACATATGCACACACAAACGCCACATGGAAAGAGAGAGAGAAAGCTTTTCAGTGGGGCATGAGGTAGGGTAATACGTAGTGAAAATGACAAGAGCCCATTGTATGCATGTATGAAACTGCCTAAAAATAACATTAAAACAAAATAAGGTAGCGTTCCTAGAGCAGACAGGCTGCGCCACTAGTCCCTGAATCCTTGCATTAGCATCCTCTTCTCTCAGCCCTTTGACTTAAACTAGCGTGAATGCATTTTGATGAAGCGATCTTAACTCGGGAAAGGACACAGTGAATTGTCAGGGAGATGGGCTTATCAGTAGGATTTCTAGTATCTTGGAGCAGTTATTAGACATAGAATTTGCAGAAAAAAATTCCCTTGTCAATGGTTCCCTTGGTCCATCTCTTAGATCATCTAAGACCTCCACTAAGAAGCATCGGGAAGCCAGCTGGCCGTAGACTTCCTGGCACAGATGGCCTTGCTAGGTTTGTGCATGTTGAGTGTGGTTCCAGTGGTGGCCAGCATGGAAAATCACTGCTGCCACCGCAGAGACAGAATGCATCCCCCAGCCCCAAATTTGGTTCACGTAGAAAGACCAGTGAGGCCACACTTACATCCAGAGGCATGAAGAGGTTTATGACTCACATAATGAAGCTTTCTGGAGGGTCCAGCAGGCTCTCAGTGGGGCCAAAGGTGGCTTTGAAGGGAAGCAACGAAGGGATCCGGGACTGACTTTGTCATGGTTGGTGACAGAGTTGGGGGAGGGTTCCTGGTACAGCCAGGGTTTCTGTGATTGGAAACAGGAAGCAGGCACCCAGGTTTTTCTTATCAGCTGGTCCAGATAGGAGGCTAGCGTAGAAGCAGGAGAGTTGGGGCTTGAGAGTTATTTGTGAACATCTAAAGAGGAGTCATTTTTTTAAAACTATGAAAATATTTTTCTGTATTATATAGTCTGCCTCTGGTCAGTAATGCCATAGTTTTCAGGGTTCTGTACATGAGTGCATAACTTTGTGCCAATGTCCACATTAGATGAGTTGGAGTTCAGCAGGAGAGAGGCAGCACAGGCCAATAGGGTAATTCAAAGAGAGTTCAATAAAATGGCAATTAGCAGAGGAGTGGGTGGGGCTCAAGGAAACAAGGGATGCTGCCATACCCAGAGAGAAGTAGTGACATCTGGAGCCTTGTTTAATACCCACTTCTCTTGGCAGAGTCCAAGGAAAGGTTACCAGAGCCTGGGGATGGGAGAGCGAGGGCTGAGAAACTGAAATTCTACCCTTGGGATGCCCTCAGAGAAGAGCAAAGCAGCCCATGATGCTCTCCTCTTTCCTTCCCTTTCCTTTCTCCTCTGTCCCCCTCCCTTCTCCTCCTTTCCCTTCCCATTTCTTTCCTTCTGATCTCTTATAGTATCCCCCACTGGCCCACCCCACCCAGAACTAAGAGAAGATATCCATGTCAGGAAGCTTCAGTAGTTTTGTACATTGGCAATAGATTGGACATGTGAGTCTACCTGGACAGAAGTTGGTCAAAGAAATTCTTCCGGTGCCACAACTCTCCTGGAAGCTCAGTGGGTCCTAGTATATAACATACAGAATTTCTGCTCTTTCAAGTGGTTTGTTTTTATTATGAATGGGGCCATAATGAGAAGCATATAGGGGAGTGCATTTTGTGTTCTCTCTCTCTCTTGCTATTTAAATCTTAGTCGCCCCTCAGTATCAACAGTCTGGTTCTAGAACCATCCTAGCAAACTCAAATCTGCAGCTGTTCAAGCATTTACATGTGAAGGATATAGTATTTGCATAGAGCACACACTCTCTCATATATTTTAAATCATCTCTGTATTACCTCTAATACCCAGCACAATGGAGATGTTGTGGAAATAATTGTTGCATCTTATTATTTTATGGACACTGCCAAGAACAATGTCTGTTCATGTTCAGTACAGATGAGAGCTTTTTCCCCAAGCTACTTCCCATCAGCAGTTGATAGAACCCACAGACATAGAACCCAGAAATGTCAGAAGCACAGATAGAAAGAGCTAGCTGTACCAATAGACTTTCAGGTTGAAGGAGAGTCAGGACATGTTAACAGGCATGTCGATATGGTGCTACATATTAAAGCCTTAGTCTTGGGGCTAGCTCAATAATGTATTTCCTCATCAAACAGCCATTGGATAGCAGTGGCAATTCTAAGAAACCTGATGAGCAAAGACCATCTTAGAGTTAAATGGCCTGTCTTGTCTGTTTTGTCCATACTAAAGCTAAATTCCTTTATCAGCGTATTCCATCTGCTGACTCCACAGTATATACTGATTAATTTCCATATTTGGGAGGATGAGTGTGCAGGACAGAAATTCCCTGGGCTAACAGGCCATAAAGCAGTTGTTTCCATCTACTTCTGGGCCTCCTCTCTTTCTATAGAGTCAAAATGTAATGATGCAAATTGGAAAACAACATAGCAGCATTTCCAAAATTGATTTTCCATTCTGAAATGCATTTGCATTTTCAAATACTTATTTTTGGCCTTAGGTTTTGTGCAATTTGGTTGATAGCACTAGAGATAGAGCCATGTGACTTTGTGTTCTTTTTATTACTCCCATCTTATGTCCAAAAGGATGATGTCAAACTCATTAAGCAAATGGTAGAAAGCAATCAATGTTCTCAAATAAAAGGTCACACAATAAGGAAAGATGAAAGACAAAAATACAGAAAATTGCCCAATGGTTTGGCTCAAAAAATCTTCAAATTTGCATCATTATACAAGTAAAGTGCTGGAAGGAGAACCTTGGCCTCATTTGGTATGATTTGGTAGAGATCATACTTCCATTGTGCAATCGACTGACTCTGTCGCTATACAGTTTTGAAAACAGCTTTGGGTTAAAAATAAATGGGATTGGGTAATAAGAAAAATCTGGGGTCCCTGTGAATTTCTGTCTTTTTATATTGTGAAATGAATTGCAATGCTGCATTTCTATTTCTGACTTGAGACTTGACTGTTGTTTTCAATAAAACATAGTGAAGTCTACTCCTATTTTAAGATTTTCTTTATAATAATAAAGTTAAAAAATACATCTTTCCATAAAAAAGAAAAAAAATGGGGGTGAATGAAAACTTTCTTTTTAGGTTGAGGGGCAAAAATTCCCCAGATTAGGAAACTTATGGCTTTTGTCCCCACATGTGGGCCATGAGGCTAGAAGGAGGGCAAGGAACAGTTTGCTGAGTAAACAGCAGGAATATGTTTTGAGGACAGAAGAAAGCAAGTCTTAGAGTACGGCCAAGAGCCAGGAGACTTCCTATGATGGACGGCAGGGTTCATGGACTTTGCCTTGTTTCAAGACAATGATTGTAGACATGTTCACCTGGGTTTCCCTTCTAGTCTAACAATAAGCCTCCCAGTGGGGGTGATGTTGATAGAAGTCAACTTGGGTCTGAGCAGAATGAGATAGGTGGACATGGCAATGCCTTTTCCAGAGGCAGCTGTCTGTTACTTGAATGTGTTGACACAAAATGTTTGCACATGTATTGTATTCTGTAAAATGCCTTTAGTAAAATGGTAGACTGAGTGGGGAAATGTACACAGCACATCTTAGACATTAGGGTAGTCTGGGAAATCACACTGACAAATGCTTCTAGCTGAGGGCTATCACTGTGGGGACTTCCTAGATGCAAACAGGAAGCAATTGTTGGGCTATGGCAGTCTTTAGTTGATTACTCTACAGCAGTTTAGTCACATTTTTGTCAGTAGGGAGAGCTTGATGGAAAACTAGAAATCTAAGCCCCTAACTATAAGTTTAAAAATTGTTCTCTTCTTTCTGCTTTTTAAAAATAGTTTAGATAGGAAACACATAGTGAACAAGTTTTTTATGTATCTGTGTTTATATGTATGTGAGCGAGACGTATCAAGTATATGTGTGTGTGTGTGTGTGTGTGTGTGTGTGTGTGTGTCTGTGTTCACATGTGCACATGCATGTGGAGGCCTAAGGAGGAAGACATTGGGTGTCCTGTGCTATCAATCTCCAGCTTATTACTTAAAGACAGGGTCTCTCATTGAACCTGGAGATAGGCTAGTAGCCAGAAAACCCCAGGGTTCCTACTGTCTCCTATCTGTTTCTTTAAACTTTTTTTTTATTATTTATTCAATTGTGTGTGCGCATGTGTATGTATGTGTGTGTGTATGTATGTATGTGTGTGTGTGTATGTATGTGTGTGTGTGTATGTATGTATGTGTGTGTAAAACCATGGACAAATTCGGGAACCACCATGGACCTTCCACCTCCTCTTTGTTTACTCTGCCCCGGGATTCACAGGCTCTGCCCTACCAGGACCAGAAACGCAGGCCGCCCCCCGCTTCCGCCCACCGTCTATACGTGGGATCTGGGATCCGAACTCAGGACTTCCTGCCTGCAAGGCAGAGGCTTAACCCCTGAGCCACCTCTCCATCCCCGTGTCTCCTATCTGTTATAAGCCTTAGTTACACATACAACTGCGCATGCACATATAGCCACACACATGTAAGCATGCAACACATGCATACTCATATGAAAATAAAAAATAAAACAAAATGTTGAATTGTCAATAGATAGTGCCTATAGCTATTAATCTGCAAATTCATTCTACAGATTGAGAAGGATTCGTTGAAAGAGATGACACACATTGTTTATAGTTTAGAGGAGTCTCTTAAAAATGTTTTTGCTACAGCCTTCTAAGCAGTTATCTGCATTCTCTTTCTCCCCCATTCTGATCCCATAGAAACTACAGCCTAAAAGGTAGAATTTGTCCCAAAATTTGGAGTAGCTTTATGGATACAAAGTGGACAAAATTGCAAAGATGTTTTAGAAAAAAGCTTCTCTATTCTGACATTCAGGAGGGAAAGGCTAAAGGTTGCCTAGTGGTAGCGCCTGTGCAGCATGATGTGACAGTTTCATCATGTCTCTTCAGGGTGAAGGGGTGACTAGAGGCAGTGGAAGTGTTGGTTACCATCAGTGGAGAGACTCTTCATTCTGAAGCGTCCATGAAACCAATAAGCATTCAGCAAGCATTTGGATTGATTTAAATGGTTTCATTGATTGTATGACACTAATTAAAGAACTGCATCTTGACTATAAAGGATGGGCCTTATTTATTTATGAAACTGTTATTTTTCCCTTTATTATTCTGTTAAGGTGTTTTAAATACAGTTAATGTATAAACAGATATTTGGAAAATATTTATGTCATCCTTTAAATTGCCATATTTTTATAGAAAATTTTAAATTACAAGTCTTTTTGATCTTATCTCTCAGTTTTCCATGCCAAACCTATGGATGATTTCCTAAGGAATCTCCATTTGCCCTTGCTGTGGAAGTGAGGAAAGAATGGTTGAGAGGCATTAATTTCCATGAATGATTTGAAATTCTAAGTTACTCTGATGACCAATCAATGCGCAGCTGCTTCATCCACAGCATACAGGATTAACTGAGTAGTAGCTTTTCTGCTATGAGAGACAGGCAACTAGTTGTTTTCAACTGTGTTAGCTGCTAGGGACACAGACACGAAACTCATAGTTGAGGAACTGTGACATGGAAGACAGACTACCACAGAGCAATGTGTTCTCTCTTATGACAGGGACATGAAAAGATACTTGTGATTAATTCAGAGAACAAATGCTTGCTGAATGGCAGTTGGTACTGCAGAATGCACACTGTCCCTTGATGTGTATTCAGTGCTGGAATAGGAATCATTGCATCTGCTGGGAGCACCTAGTGGAGCTATTCAATTAGGATTTATAGAAGCAGGAAGCTTGACTGGCAAAAGGGATATGCCTGCTTGAATTTTAAGGGCGAGCAAAAGTTAGGTCTGGGGGTAAGCCACAGAGCGAAGAGCATAGAGAGAGTCAAGGCCCTAAAGACTGGGAGGCTCTGAAGATGTAACACAGAATGAGGGTTGGCAAACTTGTCCTATGAAGGCTACCAGATGGTAAACATGTCAGGTTTACTGGTTAAGAGAAACTGTCTTAAACTTTTCAAGCAGCTGCTCTTGATGAGAAGGTAATTGTCTTGCTTTTATATTCATTTGCCTATATTTTTCACAGTCAAGTCTTTGAAAATCATTCTAAGTTTTCTATTACTACAAAATAGACAATGGCTAGATTTGGCTCATGAGTCACAGTTTGACAATGCCAAGCCCAAAGGGAAAGAGCCAGGGCTAGGATAAATGTGAAGATAAGTAATACTTCCAGTGTCCACACTGCCACAAAGTTTATATGGTCTTGAGGGCTCTGGGAGCCATTAAAATGATTTACATTTGAGAGATGGTATTTTATATTTGTATTGGAAAGTGTATTCAGACTAGTACTGTGTGAGCCAAGCATTTTCATGGGTTAAAAGATTGATTAGGAAGTAACTGCAAGGACCCAGACATGATAAAAGTTTGGCTTAAGGAACAAATGGCTTAGAGAACAAGCAGATGAAATTAAACTAAGACCCTTTGTAAGACTCAGTGATTAATCAAATGTGAGTGGAAGGAGAAGAACTGAGTTACTGCTGGCTTGGGTGAAAGATGGTAGAATGCTTAAGCTTCCAACTACGTGAGACATCCAAGGAGAGACAATGTGAAAAAGCGGTAATGATAACAGAAGGGAATATTGAGTGAGGTGCTGCGGTGAGTTTTCACTTGACTAAAATCACAGATTCTGCACAATGAGCCTAAATGTAGGTATAAGGACTATTCCCATTATATAGATCGGGCAATGGAGGCACTTGCCCAAGTTAGAAGATCATGTGTGTGACTGAGGAGATAATTTCTTTGAGGGTTATCAGCATGCAGACTTTGCATGAAGATGCAAGTGTTAATAAGAACACCCCTGGGAAAACATAGAGACTCAGAAATGATGCGTGGTATTGGGATACTACCCTAAAGATAGGCATATTTAAGGGAAGAAAGAGAAAGGAAACGAAGAGACTCTATCTGAACAGCCAGGGAGTTGGGATGTCTCATGTCAAGTAGAGTACAATTGACCTAGTGACTGCAGGTTGTTGTAGAGGAGAACCCAAGAGAGACAAAGGGTATGAAACAGGTGAATGGGAAATAGGGAGTAAATAGGAAAGTGCTCTTTCAGTCTGTTCACAGGCTGTTTATGAGTAGTCCTGCCAAAACCAGTTTTCATCTAAGTCATGTGTTTTGGAAGAACTTAAACCAAAAAATGGCCACCAGATGGGAGAACTCAGGCAACTCGGATGATCAGACACCTGAATGAGGCTAAAATAAATCTGGATATATTAAAGGGTCAGTAAGGTGATCAGAAAGAAGGATTTTTGAATTATTAGTTAAGAAACTTGGAGATTTGGGGAGATGCCAGATCTATGTTGTATGAGTTTTGTAAGTGGAAGATGTGTCACTAGGTCTCAAGAAACAACCTTCATCATAAACTTAGTGGTAGAGAAGCTTTGAGCCAAGAGCTGAAGTCACCTAAGAAAAGGGGTAGGAAGAGTCTACATAAGTGAAACGATGAGCCAGAAAGAGCAGAATCATCTCCTGGCAGGGATTTTCAGTCAAGATGGAGGGATTCGTGAGCTAGAGGGCAGTGCCAAGGGAAGACGGACCTCTTCATCATACTTGCAGCAGGTGAGATGGAGAGAGATGAGCAGTTTGTCCAGGAGAGGAGGAGGAGTAAAGGGGAAGAGAAAATGGAGGAGGAAGAGAAGGAAGACAAGGAGAGAAGGAGGAGGAGGAGGAGAAGGAGGAGGAGGAGGAGGAGGAGGAGGAGGAGGAGGAGAAGGAGGAGGAAGAAGAGAAGAAGGAAGAGGAAGAGGAGGAAGAGGAGGAAGAGAAGAAGGAGAAGAAGGAGAAGGAGAAGGAGAAGGAGAAGGAGAAGAATTATTCTTTGGGGAGAACCAGAGTTCTTTGGAAGTGGGCAGAAAGAGCATGAGCATTCAGGGAGAAATTAAGATTTATATATATATATATATATATATATATATATATATATTCATTAACTATATATATATAGTTAATTAATGAGGAATATATATAGAGAGAGTTATATATAAAGAATATATAGAGAGAGTTAATAAATGGAGACTATGTATGTATATATATATATATGTATGCATGTGTGTACGCGCGCGCCTGTGTGTGTGTGTGTGTGTGTGTGTGTGTGTGTATGGAATAAGAATTAGCCTGAAAAATCTGGGGAGAAAAAGAGAAAAAAGAAGTTAGGCACTGGTTTGGAAGAAAGGGAGAGGGTTCCCTTAGGAGGAATTCCAAATTGTATAGCGGTCAAGGAAAATGGAGATTGTATAAAACTTCACACGCTTGATTGAGTAGGATATTTTAAAATAATGAGTTTATTCAGTTTTTTTCTTTTCTTTTTTAAAGAAAGTAGACTTGGACTTAAGTAGAGAGACGCCGGTATGTTTGGAATCAGCCTTGGCTTGGTCATTTGCACATCCTGGCCTGGTGAGGACCGGTCAGTGGTGAGTAGATTGAGGCTTTGACCGAGAAGTGGAGTACTGTCCTTAGGTTGATGGTAGAATCCTGTTACTTAGCAACAGATTCCCAGGGTGCCAGGATAGGTCATGAAACACAGTCAGGCAGTCAACAGCCTTTAAAATTCATTTCATTCTCATTATAGTAAGTGGTTATGATTTAGTGCAAACTGGGAAGAACACTGCAATTGAAAGTTCCTGGAGAAACTGTGGACGCTAGACCCCTGAATCGCTTCAATTAGGATAGAGAATGGCATTTTATGGCTGCATCCTCAATTATGGGGGTAGGTAGAGGGAGGTTCAAAGTCATGCTGCTGATGGTCTCAGCCGTCTTTGCACAGTGATTGATTGAATATGGCCCCACAGTCCTTGGAAAGCTTCTTTGGAACAACCTACATTATGCAGTGATCTACAGGCTCTTGACCCAGGCCTGATCCTCATAGCTGGAAGCACAGTAGTGGATTCTTTTCTAGAGCATCTTTCAAGCTCTCATTTGTATCCTTTTGGGGAACCTCCTTGAAGGCACATGAACATCTGTATTCTCTACACTACAGAAGCGGCACAATGCTTTAACGCCTCTCAGAAAACCTACAGGACAGTTAATATGATTTAAGCCTATATTTAAATTTTATGAGACTCATTTTCAAGGCTAATAACCCAGTTTACTGTGCACAATATCAAATGCAAATTTTATTACTGACTTGGTAAAATCCAAGATGATCGTCATTAGCATATTTCCCTGCATCACCCTTTTTAGCCAAAAGGTGCACCAGGAGTAACAGTGGGGGTTTTTATATGTGTTGTAAATTACAGTTACTATCTCATTAGATAAACACATTTAAAATCAGGTTATCATTCACTTATATATCAGAAAGTTGTTTGTTCAATTGCAGCTAGTCTCATATTCTAACATATGGTGCATGAAATTCTTAGACTAATAAAATTTCAAGGTACAGGGAGCCGATGTCTTGGAAAAAACTGTTTCTGCTTCATGAATGGCTCGATATAATCTGTAATTGCTTTGAAACAATTACACAGCAGGCTGTTTTGTACTTAATAGTATTTACATCCTCTGTTTTATTAGCAACAAAATGTGAGTGGAACTTGTGAAAGAGAAATTAATTTTCCACTAAAAGGTGTAAACTTTTAAATGAAGACTCCAGCAGATTGAGGAAACTAAAAGCACAGAAGTCAGATTTTGATTTTGTTACTTTCTTTTTATTACAACAGCACTTCTCATTAGCCATTTATGCAATATTTTTAAAAAACTTAGGACATCCAAGCTTCTAGCTTTAACTAGCATTTTCAAAGTTTTGCAGCGTTCTGCAGCTCATGATGTGCTACTCATACTGAATTCGCCTTGGAAATCTCACTACAAGAAGGTTTGTACATCTTTCCCAAAGATGACATGAGGGTAGAGTCATTATTCTATGGGCACTCGACTCATATGTCAAAATGAGCGAAAGCCTAGAGTGTGCTTATGGATAGTACATGTGAACAATTTCTTCTTGTTAAATCATTTTCCACAAAGTTCATGTCATTCTTGGAACTGTGTAGGCAATGCTGGGTGTTAGAAAAAGCTATGGATTTCTGTTCACTCATCTAGTAAATGAGGACATAGAGACCAGATTCAAAAGGCTCTTATGAGAATTTGGTTGAACTGCATTTAAAAGCAAAGACCTTTCCAAGTACTCTGGAAAGTATATGAGTGTTACTCACTATAAATAATGTCTGATTAGTTCTATAGGAATTAAGAGAATACACCAAGGATTTCCATTTTTGCCTTGTCTTTCCAGGTATGTCTCACCTGTTCTCTCTCTCTCTCTAAACAATTATCTATTTATTTACCCAGGAGGGAGAAGGAAAAATAGGTACTCATGTGGAGGTTAAAGGACAACTTTGGGAAATTATTCTCTCCTTCCATTGTGCAGATTTGAACTATCAAGTTGGTATCCTCAGATTTGTCCGTAGATGCCTTTACCCATTAAACCATCTTGCCAGCCAAGTTCTTTATATATGACACATGATCCTTCTTTGGATGATTGCTGATAGATGTCTGTATTCCATTTTGATTTTTCCATTTGTATTGCATGTTTGGTAAAAGCATGCAGGTTAACATTCATGCTGATGCAGGTGAAGTTTTTAAATAAGTTATTTGTCTGATATATACAATGTAATTTCATTTTAGAAAACTGACAGGTAGAAAGCATTCCAAACTCTATACTTTTATGTGAACTCATTTTGATGTATGCTTTTCTTGTATATGTATGCTGAAATGGCCTATATCTTCAGTACTTTTGCAAAACAAATGGAGTAAAACATTAAAATATATTACAATTAATTATATAGGTTACAATTTTATATGCTTTCATAGTGAATTTTTTATATATTATCTGAATTTTTATCAAAAATTAACACAATGAGAACAATTCAACAATAGTTCTTATTGTGAACATTTTTAAACACACAAAAATAGAATAGCACAATGAGCACCAGTAAACCATATTCATATTCTATAGCAGCTTAATTAAAGAGAGGGAGAGAGCATATGCTAGAAAGAACTACTGTAAGATCACTGAGCATTTTCCAAGATGCTTATCCTAAAAAATAGAACAATTGATTCAGATGTTTATTAAAAAGATGATCCAATCACATTGGAAACCAAACCTCCCCTTAATTTCTTTCCCTTGGGGCCTTGAGATCCTTTTGTAGAGAATGTAGTTCCTCTTTGCTTGACCTGAAACAAGACCACTTCTACCTAGAAAAACATCTTTCAGAGAGGCCATATGGTTTTCTGAGGGTCTAATTTGGAAAGTGATAATACAGGGAGACACACTAACTAGGCTAGTGAAACAAACCAAGGCTATCCCATCTATCCATGGAGTAGAGAAGTGGGGTTCCAAAGGCACGTGAACATCCTCATTACATCTTATATGAGTGGAAAGATTTGAAGCTCTTGTTTTTAGTTGCATCAGGACTAAAATTTTCAATTTGAAATGACAGTGAGGCTAATACCGAGAAAGAAGTAGTTACTTAAAAATGTACAGTCAAAAACCAAAAGGATTTAATCACTAATGTAAATAGTGATATATATTTTTTTTTATTCAACTGTGTGCATGTGCGTGTGTATGTGTGCGCGCTTGTGTGTCTGTGTGTGTGTAGAACCACGGACGAATTCGCGAACCACCATGGACGCCTCCACCTCTTTCTGCCCCGGGATTCACAGGCTCCGCCCTACCAGGACCAGAAGCGCAGGCCGCCCCCGCTTCCGCCTGGCGTCTATACGTGGGATCTGGGAACCGAACTCAGGACCTTCCGCCTGCAAGGCAGAGGCTTAACCCCTGAGCCACCTCTCCAGCCCTAATCACTAATGTAATCACCCTGTTTATTCCATGTTATTTAAACAGGGCACTGCAATCTCACCTATGTAGAAATGCATTTACTTTTCTAACAGAAATGATGGTTAGTATGTAAATAAGGATTTAGATATCTTTTTCTGTTCTAGGTCTTTTAAACTGTTCTTTTCCATGTCTTTAAGAAGATGAGCTTTACATATTTACAGTGTTCCTACAGTGCTGCTTAATTGGAGTCTTCTCAATACCTTTGTTGATCCTTGGGTATAACTTAGGCGTCATTAGAAGTTCTACTGGCTTCTTAATGCCACTAAGCTGTACTTAGGAGCTGCCAAAAATGACCTGTATATATAGCTGTGGAAGCAACTGTCAGTTAGAGATCTGGAAAACTTACAGCAATTTCTAACGGGACTAATTTAAATATCAGGAGGATTTTGTTTGTTTTTCCTTCTAACTAATTAATATAACTTACTTAATACTGTCCAGTTAGAAAGTGTACAAATTTGCCAAATAGCAAAAATTTAAATCAACTCTTCTGTTTTAATTTTTCATAGTAATAGCTTAACAAAATACTGTATTGTAATGTGGACAGAATATTAAATTTTAATAAAACTGGTTTATTCACATCATTACTATGCCTAAGTCATTTTTCTAAGGGGAAAAATATTTAGTGGTGCTGATATGACACTTCCAAGCTGCCAGTGTTTTCAAGTTAAGTACTTACCTCCACCAAACATGAAGTTGGGGGGAGGAGAGAAATGCATATCAATGGCTCTTAGAAATGCTTCAGATTCACATCTGAATTTCCCTCCCTCAGCTTCAACAAGACAAAGTAGACAAAAACCCCTCCAATTTCACATCACCCCATTACTTAGCCTCAGAATAAACCCTTATTTAATTGAATAAGATAGTGCTTATTTATAACCTTTGATAATAAGTATTTCATGTTTTCTGCAGAAGATAGCAGATTGGAAACTGTTTGTGATGAAGTGAAGAAGAATAGATTCAAAGACTGAAGAGGAAGAAGAGCATCAGAGATTCCAAAACTAGGGGTAGAACAGCTGACCAGTGCAGAGAAACAGAAGGGAAAGGAAGTAAGTTAAACACTTAGCTGAGCTAAGCAAATCTCCTGCAAGAGGATAGAAAGTGGAAGATTCATCTAAGGTCAGCCAGGCAGCCATGGTAAACAAACAAACAAACAAAATTTATGCATTTTGTTTTACTCTCCTTCTTAAATGTATCTAATTTTATTAATGAATGCTTTTATTATTGGGCAATCTTCTAGTCTTTTCCTTTATCTCACTTATTTATCCTAAATAATTTTTAGTATCTTAACAATCTACAATAGTTTTTTCCATTTTCTGTACTACGATTTTTGGTGATCTTTTTAAAGAACAACTTAAGTGTATTTTTGTATCTTGTTTGGATTGGTGTTGTTGCTGTTATAGTGATTTGTTTTCTCTCAGGTGGAAGAGAATATTGACTTCTCATAAACAAACTAGTCAATAAGAAGATCCCCAGATAAAACTGAAAAGATATCCAAAACAATAGTGTAAATCTCAACATAAAAATTTAAGAAACATGGGGCAAAAATAAGACAGCATGACTTCCTCAGAAAATTGTGATATCCTGATTCCTAAAATGGGCACATTGTCAGATGTAGAATCCAAACACTGATTTACAAAAGTGATCAAGATTTCAAAAAGGATACAAGCAATCAAATGAATGACGTATAGGAATCTAGAACTTGGCAAAGCCAGTCGCATAGTTGAGAAAGTCAGGAAATAAATGAGAAAGACAACAATATGGATGGAAAAAGTCAGAAAGAGAATTGATGTTTTCAAAAAAGAAAAACAAATGTTGGAAATGAATCAAGGAATCAAAGAAAAAATACAGTGGGAAAAAATCATGAGCAGCTAGGGTTAAGTAGAAGAAAGAATCTCAGGGATGGAGAACATGGTTGAGGAGTATAGTAATACTAAATTTAAAAAGCAACAACAGATAAACAGAAATAAACATGACTGCAACTTTCAAGAAGTTTGGGACATGATTAGGAAACTAAACTTAGGCATCCACATGCCAGAAGAAGCAGCTAAGGAACAAACCAAAAGGCATAGAAAACTCATTCAATTAAACTATAATAAATCTAAGGAAAGATGTGGACAAACAGGTATAGAAGGCACTTAAAGTATAAATATATTATACAGAACCAGTGTCATAGTTATACATAAGTGTCAACTTGATAGTTGAGGGTTTGAGCTCTGGACACATTTGTAGAGAATTAGTTGTTAAGCCCAGAGCAAACCTGCAGGAGATTGTCTACCTGATGGGGAAGGCCCAGTCCACAGTGGGTGGGACTAGGCCCTGTAATAAAATACAGAGAGCTGATTGAGAAAGTTGGCATCCTTGTGTACACTTGGTCAAACATGCTTGTCTGGAAAGAAAGGATCATCCCTCACTCAGCCATTATGTAAAGATGGTATGGCCAGTTCCCTTGGCCCTGGTGTTGCTTTGAGCTTTCCTGTCAAGCCGGACTGAGAACTGTAACTGGAGAAAATAAACCCCTTGTTCCATTAAGTCATTTAATGTGATTTATCAGAAATCATGCAGGCTAACTGCTACAACCTGATATAAATCTTTCCATATCACTATCACATTATAGTCAAGATTCAAACTATAAAGTAAACAAACAATATTAAAAGCTACAAGAAAAAAAGAGAGAAGAAAAAACATCCTCTGACAAGGTCAGCTCCTCAGGATAAATTTGAACCTCTTGGCAGAAATTTCTAAAACCAGAGAAGCACTAAGTGACTCATTTTAATTCCTAAAAGTAAAACAGTGCCAGCCAAGATTTCTGTATCAAAGTAAGCTTTCTTTTAAAATTGATAGGTAAAGTACCTTCAGTGTAAGATAAACTAATGCAATTCATGACTAACATGTAGAGGAAGAATAAAGTAGTAAATATAAGAAAGCATGAACGAATAAATTTCATGAAAGGAAGACATGAATAAATGAGAACTGGGAAAGAATTAAACATGCTGAATTCAGGAAATCACTAAAACCTGTAGATGAATTAGAGAGAAAAAAACAGCATTTGATACAACCAGAAATAAGAAAGGAATCAACGAATATTTCATTGTAAAAACCCTAAGTGCATATTCCTAGCTCTGATATAGAGTATTTCATTAGATTTAAAAAAATAAAGCTTAACTGTTTTCTGTCTGCAAGAAACACAGTTTACTGGTATATGTTCACATTTCATAAAATGGACCTCAAATTAGTCAGAAAAGTATGTAAAAGGAACTACTTATTAATAAAAGGAACAATACACTAAACTATATAGTTATTAATATTTATACAACAAATTTTTGTGCACCCAATTTTATAAAATGCTACTGAACATAAAAGGATAGATAGTTTGAGATACAATAATAGCACATTACTTCAATATCTTTCATCAATTATTAGATCATCTGGGCAAAAAAAATCAGAACAAAAACTTCAGAGTTTCACTACATCAAAGAACAAGGGGAATTAAGAGATATCTGTAGTCCCTATCGGGGCGGGAGGCACGGGGGGGGGATGGGGCAGGAGGGGTGAGGGGAGGGGGAGCAAGAGGTTTGGGGGGGGGAGGGAGGGAGGGAATTGGTGTACCTATTAAGTTTGTATGAGCTGAAATAATAATACAAAATGTATTAAATAAAAAAAGAATTCAATATAAAGAAAGGATTACTTATTTCAAAAAAAAAAAAAAAAAAAGAGAGATATCTGTAGTCCCTATCATTAAAAAGCTGTGGAGTACATATTCATCCTGGCAGTTGGTGGAACTTTCTCTAATACAGATAGAAGTTTATTTCATAAAGCAAGTGTTAACAAATGCAAAAGATAAAAATAATTTCTCACATCTTATCAGATCAGAATGGAATAAAGTTAAAAATTACAAGTAAAAGTCATAGGTAACATAACAGACATGAAGACTGAATAATATAGTCTTGAATGATCAATGAGTCATTCAAGAATCCTGGAGGAAATCTTAAAATTAGAAGAATCAAAGGAAAATGAAAATACAATTTACCAGAATTGAGAAGATACCGAAAAAACAGTTCTAAGAGGTTTATGACTGAGTGCCAATGTTTAAAAACACAAACAAAAAAGAGAAAGCAAATTAATTTAGGGATCCATCTGAAGCAAGAATGAGCTAAAGCACAAATTAGTAGATGGAAGAAATAACAAAGATCAGGGAAGAAATTAATGAAATGGAGAGAACAATAACAATATGAAGACTCAGTGAAATGAAGAGTTGGTTCTTTAACAAGATCAACTAATCCATTAACCAAACCAACTAAAGCAGAAGACATAAATAAATGAAACTAGAGATAAAAGGATCATAGTGTAATAGATTCTAATGAAATTCAGAGGACCGTTTATGAACTCTTTGAAACCTTACATCCTAATAAACGGGAAAATCTGGACAAGAGGATGTGAACAACTGACACAGATACAATCAATCATTCAACAGGATTGAAGAGATACTGAAGAATCCCCAAACAAAGCAAAACACAGAATGAGAGACAGATTTTCTTCTGAATGCTACCAGACTATCAAAAAAAAAAAAAAAAAAAAAAAAAAAGATAACACCAATGTTCCTCAACTTGATTCACAAATTAAAACTGAAGGAACACTACTAAGTTTTTTCAGCAAGGCCAATATTTCCCTATTAAAACTGAGACAGATGCAAAGGAAAAAGAAAACTATGGGCTAGTTTTGTTGATGAACATAGATATAAAAATTCTCAATAGAATATTAGAAAATTCAACAATACACTGATGCAATCATATACCATGATCAAACTAGTTTCATTCCAGGGATATAAGCATGACTCAATCTATGCAAATTAACAGGGATAGAAATCACATAGTAATCTTGATGGATGAAGAAAAGACTTTTTAATAAAGTATAGCATGCTCTTATGATAAAAAAAAAAAACCCTAAAGAAACTAGGAATAAAAGGAACCATAAAAGGTACATATGACCAACCAAAAGACAACACTATACTTAACGGGATAAACAGAAACAATTGCTCTGACATCAGGATTGAGACAAAGTTGCGTCCTGTTTTTCCATTCTTATTCACTGTAGCACTTGAATTCTTGACCTGGTGAATAAAGTAAGAGATGGAAATTGAGGGATACAAACAGGAAAAGAGGAAGCCAAATTAGCTTTCTTTGCAGATGAAATGACTCCAGTTTTAAATGACCCTAAAGACTCCATCAGAAAGCTCTTAGATCGCATTAACACCATTAGCAAAGTAGCAGAAGAATATAAAATGAACACAGAAAAATCAGTGGCTTTCCTATGTGCAATAATGAACATGCAAAGAATGAAACTACACTGTCTGGAGGTAAGCTCAGTTGGCGGAATGCTTGCCTGCAGTGCAAGAAGCACTTTCCCTGAGGAGGTGGAGATAGGACATCAGGAACAACCTGGGATACATGTGAGTCAAAAAGGAAGACGAAGAAGGAAGAAGAGGAGCAAAAGGAAGAAGAAGGTGAAGGAGAAAGAGGAAGAGGAACAGTAGAGGAAGAAACTAGATCTCTATCTTTCATCTCACACAGAAATCAATTTAAATGATTCAAATACTGTCTTAATTATTCTGTAGCTGTTATGAAATACCCTGATAGAAAACAACTTAAGGAGAAAGCATTGGTTTTGACTCACAGTTTGAGGCACAGGCCTCCATCCTGGCAGGGAGGTCAGGGCAAGGAGAGCCTGAAACAGCTGGTCACATGCATTCACACCTGGGAAGAAGAAAGCAACGAATGCTTTGAGTGCTGCTTGTGCTCAGCTCACTATCTTTTTACAGAGTCCAGGATCCCACTCTAAGAGATGCCACCAGCCACAGTGGGTGGGTCTTCCCACTTTAATTAATCTCACTAAGTAATCCCCACAGGAAACACCAAGAGAGTAGAGGGAGAGGAAAACAGGGAGAGAGGGAAGAAAAAGGGGAGAGAGGGAGGGATGGAGAAACAGCAGGGGGGAAGGGAGAAAAAGGGAGGTGAGAATACCTATTCATTGAGCTTGTATAAAGGGATGCAGGTTGAGTGGTATCAGAACACTGTGCTGGAGATTAAGAGTTAATCCCTCCCAGTAGAGAGACAGGTCAAAGAAAAGACATGCCCAGAAAGGTCTGGCTTTAATGTAGACTCAGCTAATGCTCAGAACTTAGCTGACAGTTTCCTTCATTGGGCCGGTTTGTAATTCAGTGTCTTTCATCCCTGGAACTCCAGCATCTACCAGCAACTGTTGAGTGACAGGTCCCCAAGAACTGTCCCCTGCACGGGCAAGGCTGTTGCGCGACTAAAGAGCAAGAGGACTCCAACAGAAGAAGTTTTGCGGCTCCTTCACTCTCCATCACCTTCCTTCCACATTGTGTCTTGCACCAGCTTCAAACTCCCATACCAATTTCTCTGCTCTTTGACAGTGCAGCTCTCTGAAGCGCCTGCAGGCATAGAGGGAGGTGAATGTGGGACTCTCCTCTGCAGTTTCCTTTCCCCCAGGGATTACAGCTCTGCCTGGTTAATCAACACCTAAAGCAGTTGTTTCACAGATGTTTTCCTACTTTTATAGCTCTTTACTATGTGGAGACAAAGCCAAGACTATTGTGCCATTATGGGTCGTAATGAAGACAGCTGTTAGGGTCTAGAGCTGAGAGGCCCTTGGAAGTCAGAATCCTCAGGCTCTGCCACAAGATCTTCGGGAAATGAAGACAAGAATCTACATGTTAGGTGGCTTCTTATAGCATTTTCCTACTCTAAGACTGAAGAGCCCCAGCCAGCCTCCGGGAGAAGGATTCTTTCTCTTCACAATGCCCCTTTCAACAGTCGACACTGGTAAGACTCAGAAGGCAGGGAAAGGGGTGGCAGCAGGTAGCTGCAGGTGAAGAAGGCCTGGGAAAGTCCTTAGTAACCCTTAGGTGTTTCTCTTTTATGTGACGCAGCCTACTCATTTCACTCCAACTCACTAGGAAGCAGAACAAATAGAAAGTAGAGCCAGTGCTTTACAAATAGTGAGGACTCGCCCTGCAAACACAAGTGACATCCTTGGTGACATACTCCAATGTCAGGTGCTCATCCAAGAATTCCAACATTAATGATCCCATCGGTCACTCACACTCTATATTCATAATAGTCTTGGTAACACAGTAAGCTATCATAGTGCACATAGGATTGTAAAACTTTCATCATGCTAACTTTTTAAAAGATACTTGCCCAGAGCAAGGCAAAAAGGAAGCAGAAGCAATCCAGGAGATTCCTGAAGTTACCCTTGGTCCTTCACAGGGACACACAATACCCTCTGATTAACCACTCACACACACCACACTAAACAAACAAACAAACCAATAAATAAATAAATAAGTAAAGCTTGATAGTTAAAAAAAAAAAAGCTGAGTAACATAAGACCCTAGATTCCATCCTGCATAAAACAAAGCAAAACAATACGAACAATAACAAAGGAAAAAACAAGTAACAGGTTAAGAAATGAAAACAATTAAGTTTTGGCATTAGACATCAGATGCTCAGCCCAGCAAGCCTCCTATCTGTTATATAGGTCATTACAGAAATGGTGACAGGCCTTCACATAACTAAAACATCTTTATTATTTTTAATAATAAAGCCAAATAGGAAAGGGCTTCATTTAAATTACAGAGAATGGGTTGTCATGACTTGGATTTCCTATACCATACTGCACCTTTTCCCATAGAACCATTGGTGTATAACATTTCTTGCAGAAGGTCTCTCTGGCTCCTCTGGGATTCTCTTCTAAGCTGGTGAGGCTTGTGTTGGTTTTCTCTAACAGAGCCTGGTCAGAATCCAACCATAGAAAGTTCTTCAACATCAGTCAAACATGTGAACTGAATGACGAATAAGTAACTATAAACCAGACTGAGCATCACCGAGTACAAGACACATTTAATTATGACATAGAGCCTGATATCAGTGCTATAAAAATAACATAATTTAAAATGTGCACACTTGGAGAGAGAGCTCAGTGGGCGAAGCACTGGCTATGCAAACCTGATAACCTGAGTTTGGATCCCCAGAACTCAAGTAAAAGCCAGGCACAGTAGTGTAACTATCCCAGACTTCCTTGAGGGAAGATGGAAGGCAGCTATGTTACTAATTAGCCCAAACTCATGCTCAGACTTCTGAAATAAGCAACTTCATCAAATTTATCTTAAAATTTAAGAATGAAATGCATATGCATACATATATGCATATATATGCTACTAGTTTTGAATAGTTTTTTCATTTGTAGCAATGAGATTATTAAAAACTATGGAGATTCATCATTGCATGTCCATAAAAAAGCAGTATTCTCTGGAAACAAGAAGAAATGGTTATTGAGCTATGAGAAGACATGGCACAATTTAAATCCATTTGCTAAGTAAAAGAAATTAATTGAAATGATTGCATCTCTAATTAAGTATTTTACATTGCAATGGATTTTAATTGACATTTTTATGTCCAGAAATCTATGTATGACTATTCAAAATGCTGTAAGACATTCTAGAGCAGGTCATTGGTTTCTAGGAGTTGGAATGGAGCAGAATGAATGGACAAGCTATAGGGGATATTCAGGTAGTGAAGTGGCTGTGTGGTATATGTCATCCACATTGTCTAAACCAATAGGGCCTACTACACAGAACATGAAGATTAAGTGAACTATGGATTTTAGTTCATAATAAGGTATCGCATTACAAATAAAACAAATAGGGATTTTTTCCCCTTGGTTACAAAGGTCCCATGCTCATGTAAGACATTTAATAAATGAAACTGTGCAAGAGGGATGAATGGAAACTCCCTGCACTGTGATAGGGACCTTCCCAAAACAAAGGTAAGCTATGTGACCTGGGAGGAATTGCTTAGTTCAGTCTATGTAAGTGTAACTATGTACATAGATAATACTTATTTGGCGGTATTTGGTGACAAATACGCAAAGACGGGTATTCAAGGCAAAGCTGCATTCAGGGCTCAGTCTTTAGATTCAAATCTTCTGACTGGATTGGTACTGCTACGAAATAAAACTGCTTCCCAGAAGTCCTGTTTCTCCTCTACTTCTGTACAAAGCCCCCACAACAGCAATCTCTGCTCTTTTTTTTTCTGTAAAACTAAAGGATGTTCTAAAGAATAAACTCCATTACTCAAAAAATTTTAAGAATGAACTGATTGTAAAACTCTCAGCCTTATAATTCTTAATAAAATAATTATGCGGATAAAAAGAAACATCCAATTAAGAATCATTATTCACTTACTAAAACACAAACTAAAGAGCTAACAAAGATATAATATCCATTCTCAGAAATATCTTCTGCAGTCAGTTCCTTCCATTTTACTCCTTCCACCCTCGTTTATGAAGCTATGTGTTATGTGGTGACTGGTGATGACCGGTATCCAAAAGGGTCTCTGGTTTCTAATGGAAGCAAGGAGACCTTGTGAGGAGTGTTGTTCTTTTACAAGCAGACAGAATCTGGCTCAGGATGTAAAAGCAGAGGTAGTCCTTTAGGAATTAGTCAGTGTCATTTGATTTTTTTTATGGCAGCTATTGTCTAATGAGGGTTAATGATTAAGTATATTTGGAAGAATTGTCTGAATTGTCTTCTGGTTGTTAAATGACTGTGAATTTTATTACCAAAGAAAGAGGTATGTGTGTGTGTTGTGGGGAGGGGGGGAGTAGAAAGAAAAGCATTTCACTCTCATTGTGGATGATGCTATTTTTGGAGTTTGAATTCATTCCTAATACATTAGAATTTTTTTTCAAAAAAACAAACAAATGAACAATTTCATACCTAGCAATTTGTGAATGGATATTCAAAATGCTTTCCAATAAATAAACAAACCAAAAAGCAAAATTCATTAAGAAGTAGCAGGAAACTACTTTGCTTTCATGGTGCTATGGTGTTATGTGAATCAAACTTGTAATGAGAGCCAGGAGCGCAGTGGATGAAATTGAAATGTGGCTCTTCTGTTTCTGTCACGATAGAGTGAAGTGCTCCATCCACACTGGCCTGTTGTTCTTTTCATAGAGAAGCGACTGCTAACAGTAGTTCAAAATCACAAAGAGAGAGAGAGAGAGAGAGAGAGAGAGAGAGAGAGAAATTCTCACCAAATGAAGTTTCATTTTAAAATGCAGATCCTATTAAAGACCCTCACAAAGGAATACTGCCTCTGACAAGTGGGTAAAAATCTACCCTTCAAAGCTAATTGTGGCATTGAAATATGCATGAGAGAAAAAAATGGCACATAGTTATTAAAAGTCGTTTTATAATGCAGACATACTTTTTTCATAGAAACAGTAACAACAGCCTCTAGGGGAGGGCAGGGAGGGGGTGTGTGCATAGAGTGAGGAAGACTGCCCTTCTTCCAGATGAATGAACGAATGAATGGGTGCTTAAAAAAATCCGCCCCCAAAATGGTTTAAGGTGACTAATTAAGACCCCCTCTTCGAAAAGCTGTTGCTAGGTAAACAAAACTGTTTAAAACATGTTCATCATTAAAGTGTCCCTTGACAGAAGGATGTGGCGGCAGACTTGGCGACAGAAGGGAGAAGAAGAGCAGCATATGGCCCCCAGTTCTGTCCCCTGCTGACAGGCTGGCTCGCCGCAAGCCTCTTTGCTCTGTATTCCATACACACAGCAGATTGCTGTGCCCCAACTTTCCCATCTGTACCCCAGACTCAGGTCCCATCATCATCGTGACTGCCACTCAGCCCTGGCTCCCCACCACAGAGGCTTGAGGAAAGGCTTACTCTAGACCTGTGGGGGGAGACCGGGAAGCGAGATGAACAACCAATCATCGCAGTGCTAGCCACAGTGTATTGTCTCCCCAGCATTACAGGGTATATTTCCAGTGGGGATTAACCTATCCATCACGGGTCTTTATTGGCCCCCTTTTTGTTGCTATAGAAAGTCCAAACACTGTCATAAAATTCTAAACTGCTTAATTGCTGTGCTGTAAAAATTTGCATATCAGAGATATGCCTTTCCCTCATTAAGTGGCACTAGGTATTTGTCACAAGCCCCCACTACCACACCAATGCACCCCTGAAGAAAGGTCACTTATTGATGCCATGCAAAATGTGTTACTGAATTCAAACCTGCAGTAATAAGTACTTTTGGATACCACTGGGCTCAGTGTATTTTTATTGTCTTTGCTTCCGGGCTTAGGGCATGGTGACCTCCTTCCTATATGAGCAGAATGCTTGAGCAACATCTTTGGTCCACTTTGGCTCAGGACTTTTCAAACTTTTCACCTTCACATCTGACATGCACTGGAACAATAAAATGGTTTTTGAAGCCTCAATTTTGCCTTCAAGTATCAAAATGGCATTACCGACTGTGCAGTGGCAAACCAGTATGTCCATCCAACTTCTTCCATGTGAGATGGGTGAAAATGTTTGGAATCATAAACCAGAGCAAGACCAAGGTGCTCAATAAGCCACTGTGCCTTGGGGGTGGGGTTACATCCACAGGGGAGATGGCATCTGTCTGTGGACCACAGAGAGGCTCAGTGATGAACTGCTCTTTCCCATGCTTTTAAAAAAATATTTATTTTTCCCCAATCATACAAGCTTAATAGGTACCCTGTCCTCTCATTCCCTCCACCCTTCCCAGTCCCCTTGCACCTTCCCCCTATTTTCCCTTCCTTTCACCCCCTCCCTCCCTTCTCCCAGTGCCTCCCCTTTCCCCCCTCCCATTCCATTCCATTAGTGCGAATGCCAAACTTCCCTCTGAGTCCTCCACTCTAGTGAGGTATAAGGACTCAGTGTATGGGAACACTATTATGACTGTTAATCCCTTGCCTCGAAGGATCCTAGTGCCTGTGATCCATGCTAGACTTTGAGGGGTCATTGACATGTCAGTCATTGTGCAGGTCATGCAAAGTCCGATTATGGCTACTGCGGCCCTAACTTGTGTGGAGTATCTGCATATCGTTGACCCCCCCCATCTTTAGGCTCTTACTTTCCCATGCTTTTGAACCTGACTGAGCTGGTCCTGTGGACTGAAATGATTTACAGAGCCCACACAATACTGAGTGTTCTTTGCCTCAAAGCAGCTCTTTCTGATTTACCATGCCTATATTACTCCATCCAGGGCTGGGTAACTATCCCAATTGAAGCCGCAGCAAAGATCTGAGATCACTGGGCTTCAGCTGAGGTTCTCCCAGGACCCTCCAACAGTGCTGCACTCATTTCCAGCCAGTCACCTTGCTGAAATCAGATCGGGCTGGCAGCTGAGTGTCTGAAGTGACCTTTATGAATCTGCAGAAGCAGGATGAAAAGTAGACTAGGCGAGGTGGTGGGAAGAGTGTTTGCTCTCTGTTTCCACCAAAGAAGACATCTATGATAAACAGAAAGAAAATAGGCACATGATGGTTGCATCCTGGTTATAAAAAAAAAAAAAAAGCACCAGAGGCACCAGTAAGTGGCGCATGCACTTGTCATTAAGTCCAGGGCTGGATGTTAGCCTAGGCTCAAAGAAAATTAAGGGTAACGGAGACTGAGTCACAGCCACTCCCTAGGAAACCATCAAATAGCAATAGCCTGACTCATTTTAAGTTACATTTGTTGTTTTCAACAAGGCAAAACAGTGGCTGTGGAGATGGCTCAGCAGGTAAAATTATTTGCAGCACAAGCCTAATGGCCTGAGTTCAATCCCCAGACCCGTATAAAGGTAGAAGAGAGAATGGAATCCACAAAATTGTCCTCCACGTGTGCCATGGCATACATGTGTTCGCACATTCACACACAATAATAATTTTAAGAAGACAAATACTTCAAGCTATGAGCCTCTTTGAAATGTCTCAATGATGAGAACTGGAATTTTCTTCCAGAATGAGAGGCAAAGAGAGAGAGATGTGATAGGGATATCATATCACTTACTTGTCTCTCTGCTGCGACAAAACAAAATCCCACCACAAAAGCAATCAATCTAAGGAAGCAGGGTCCTGACCATCATGGTGATGAATCGTGGCCAGAGGAGCCTGAGGCAACTGGCCACATTGCAACCACAGTCGGGAAGCAGAGAGAAGAATCCCAGTGCTCAGCTCACATTCCCCTCCTATGCAGGCCGGGATCCAAGCACAGTTTTCCCACCTTAACGAATCTAACAAGCCAACCCCTTCCCGGCATGGCCACAGTCTAAATTAATCAAGACAGCACTTCCAAGGTATTTTCTGGGGTTTCTCTCCCAGGTGATTCCAGATCCTCTCAAGTTGATACCACTACCATCAAATAGATCATGCCAAAACTTATGATACCAATTGTAATAGTATCATAAAATATCCTGTACTTTTCCATCGTTCTGGATATGGTCTGAAGAACCTTGTATATACTTGTCATTCAAATCATTATTTGAGACAGGATCTCACTGTTTAGCCCAAGTTGGCCTGGAATTCACAAGTTCCCCTCAGAGTTCCCCTGCTTAAGTCTCCCAGGTGCCATCACACCTGAATATAGATGAAGCAGCTGATGCCCACAGTGGTTAATTGACTTCCCTGAACCTACGCAGCAGACATTCGCCTCGGGAGTGTAACATTCCAAATCCATGTCTATATGGAGACAGGCCTGCTCTCTAGCTATACCCTGACTTCCCAAGGGCACCTCACAGGTAAAATGCTCAAACCTGTGTCTCCTCTTCTGCATGAGTATCCTCTTTTGGACTTCATTTCAGTGAAAATCATTGTTGACAGTTCTGTCACCTGACCACCAACCTCAAGGTCTTTCTTGGTTCTTCCTGTGCCTTCGCGTGCCTGAAGCTGGCATCCTCTTAACCATCTCCAAGGTCAGTTCTTGTCTGCCTGTCACACCATCACCGCACAGTAAGCCTTCACCCAACCATCTTCTTATTGTAAGTGTCCTGTGTCCTGAATATCCCGTCTCCAACCTTGACTTTTATTTATTTATTTATTATAACTATTTATTTACTTACTTATGATAGCATATGATAAAATAAATATGGGAACTATTTCTTTATTCATGATAGCATTGCTCTGTAACCCATGCTAGACTCAGATTCTCAATCTTCCTGCCTCAGAATCCCAAGTTCTGGTTTCACAGGGATAAGCTATCACATTATGCTTGATTTTCCAGTCTTAACTCCTAATCCACCTTCTAACCATTCCTGATTGAGGTTCCAGAACCTCAATCATCATACCATGTTATATCCTGCCTAAATTTGGAACTCCTTCCAAATTTCTTACAATACACTGAAGATTCTTATCTTTTTCTGAGTTTGTTCCCACTGCCTTCTGTTTTGAAATCTACAATCCATGACATTTCACACACTTTGCTCTTTCACAAGTTCTCTATCCTGAGTGCACCACATTCTACTGGAAGAACTACATCCTTTCCAAATTTTACATCCACTGTGATCTGTCCTACCCAATCTCACTCAAAATAAACTTTTCTCCAAGCCTCCTCTATACACATCTGAGCTACATCTGCTACCCCCTGTCTATCCCATCCCAATCATAAGTCACATCTGAGATCTCCTCTGCTCATCATGACAGTCTCAACCACATCTTCTATCCACTTTTTAATCTCATATACATATAGATGGTGCTCAGGTCAGTGTCCAAGAAGACAGGGCTGTAACCAATGGGATCACTCCCAAGAGAAGTTCCTAACATGCAAAGAGTTGCCTCAGTCCCAGGCTCCCAGCAGAAGGTCATAGTGGGGGTAAATGAACCCTGATACTGGAGGGCAGACACATCAGGAGTCTTTCCCACTGAGTGACCTGTTTAGTGACTCTAACATGATATCAATTTGGCTAGTTACCTCTATTTATTTAAAAAATACATTCATGTGAATTTTCTCATTCTTTCCAGTCTTTTTTTTTTTAACTTTCTTCAAAGTCGAGGGACTTGTTCTCACTTGATTTCATTCTGTAGGGTAATGATGATATCAGGCCCCAATTCTGGCAAGGATTTAAGATTAGAAGTGCCACCCACTGAGACAAGCCTTGGTATCATGGGTGTGCCTCACCCAACAACAGTTCCAGGCTCCTGGTATATCATGGCAAGGAAGTTGCCAGCAACGGAAGCAGGGGAAGAAGGGGAACTGGTCAGAACACATCCACAGTCAAGTGCAGAGAGCAACAGATGAATATCTAAATGCTTGCTTGCTTGCTTGTTCTCTCCTAGGAAATGGCCTCATTCACAATGGATTTGGTCTTTCCACATCAGCTACAATTAACTGTAGATCATCAGATTTACCAAGCGCCTGAAGACTGAAGATGCTGTCAGCCAATGAACTGTGGTGAGCACAGAGACCTTTAATATCCATTGGAGCAGCAGGACAGTAGCAGAAAAGGTAGAAGCAAATCTTGTGGAGCTACTCCTGTTGCCTGGATCTGGAATGTCCCCCCACAGACCCATGAGTTAAAGGCATGCCCTTAAAGGAGATAATGGGGACCAAGCCACTTTTGGTCCTCTCTTTTGCACCAGATCATGGGATGAGTAGTCTTCCCACACTCCAATTCTCATAACGATGGCTCAAGGCAGTGGGGCTAATGGACTAGACTCTATAGAACTATGAAACACAGTCAACTTTTCTTCTTTATGAGTCGATTATCATGGGCATTTTGTAACAGCAAATAGAAAGCTAACTAACATAGAGCTTAAAAACTGTCCTGCTCCAAATTACTATTGCCCAGAGTCAGAATCAATTATTTTAGCACTGCCTGCCACACTGGAACTCAGTGTAACAAACAACAAAAACATGACCTCGTCATTTTAGCTGAAAAGGGTTTAATACCATGAATCAAGTGTTTCTACACTGCTTTTAATTGAAGTGCATTGTTATGGTTACATTTTAGTGTCAACTTGACCGTTGCAGACTGTTTGGGGCACAGCTGTGGAGAGTCAATGGTTGGAGCAGGCTCCTGAACAAGTCTGCAAGTACTTGATTAATTGCTGTGGAGAACCCACCTATGGTGGGTGGTACTTTCCAGTGGTGGACCAGATAATAAGAGGTGCAAGGAGGAGGAGCTTGTTCTTCCCTTATCTGTGTTGACATGCTGTGGAGTCCACTTTTTAGACCTTCGTTGTCTTCTTTGTTGCTGCTGCCGCTGCTGCCTTGGTCTTTGGCTGACTCAGAGCTCCATCCTTTCCACCTTTCCACTGGTCCCGCTGCCTTTGGAGCGTGGTGTCTATGCCTCACTGTTGTTCGCTGTTTATTGCTGATGTGAGAGCCCAGCTGTTCTTCATTGACATTGGAGTCCAGCTGTTCTTCACCGACGTCGGAGCCCAGCATCTTTGACCCTCCAGCAAGGTAGAGGCTCAAGACTCTCAGGATCTTTAGGCTTTGTGAGACATTCCAGTCAAGAACAAAGCAGCTAATGGTGGTTTCTTTGAAGGACACTATTTTTATTGTGAGTTAATTTAATAAACTTATTTATATATATGTTACATTCTAGAGATTCTGTTCTTCAGAGAACCCTGACTAATACATGGATCATAGCTAAGGAGAACAGAACTTGGGAAATTCTCTACTTTTGTGAAAAGGGCTGAATAAGTGTGTGAAGGACAGACACCACCTCATCCAGGGAGACGGCTTCCTGTAGACACAGCCCCGAGGAATGGGTTGGATAAAGCAAGGTAAGGGTCTTGCCTGCTGTGCATAACAAACTATAGTGCTCAGGCACCCTTAAGACTCACAGTGTGTTATCTCCCTAACAGTCTCCCTGTGGATGTTGTGATGGGAGGCAGCTGGAGAGATTCTGAAGGATTGTCATTGCTCCTCTGTCGTTCTGGTTATCTGGACTGTTTCATACATACTAAACTCATTACTCTCGCTCAATTTGCTTATTAGGTTAAGCTCATACTTTTCATGCTGTTCCCCCCCCCTTTTTCTGTAACTGGGGTGAGAGCTTTTCTAAGTGGCTCATGAGATTCAAGCAGAAAACCTAGAGCTGCATCACCCAACACAACTGTCAGATGGAGGCCTGCAACCTAAGTTCATGCCAACTTCGTAATTACATTCATTCAATGGGATTAGGATCACAATCTAAGTTTGCATTCTTTTATTTATTTTTACAAACATCATTGATGTGGTTTAAATGCTTGTGTCTCTTCAGAATCCATGTATTGACATTTTAACCCCTGAAGGTGCCTTTGGGAGATGACTATAAAGGGAATGATGGTTATATGCTGATGGGAGCTGAAGTGAGCTTGTCCTCCCCACTCCCCCACTCCATGTGATAATACAGCAAGAAAACAATGCAGTATGAATATCAGACCCTGATCAGACTCTAAATCTACTGATACCTTAGTCTTGGACTTCCTAGTTCCTAGAACCACAAGCTATGAATGCCTGTTGTGTATAAGCTACCCAGCCTATAATATATGTCATATATATCACAGCCTATTTATATATATATGTCATAATATCACAAGGACTAAGACATCATTAATTTAGATTGTCCACAGATAATAGCTTATTTTTCAAAACATGATTTCTATGACATGATGATTATCTGTTAAAGTTTTAATTGTAAACGTTCCCCAAACCCCCAACGGCCCCTGAATAAAAGGCTTGGTCTCCAGCATGGCACTATTGAGTGGAGGCGAAACGTTTGATGGGAAACTTTAGCTCACTGGAAGTCTGCTCTTGAGAGGATTGTGAAATGCCAGCCCCTTCTCTCACTCTACTCCTTGATCGGAGATGTGAATGGTTTTGCTTTACCATGTGACCATTTGGAACCTGGTTATGCTAACTGTAGCTGATGAATTAGCATAGTTGTATTCCAAATGGGCTCAATTACAACAAACAGGTAGCAGCCTGAATGTGATCTTTATATAAGACACAGAGTCCTTGATCTTCTCAGACCTGGTTGTGAACCAGAAGCTAGTGAAGTGTTCTATTAGAAGTATGGATAAAGCATAGAAAAAGAATCTTAATAGATGTCTCTATGAAAATGACAAGTGATACTTGCTGCAAAGGATCTCTGAAGAAAGAGACTATCACTCTCCAGTGGTCAAAATATCTACAATCACTTTATTTCATAACAGTAACCTGAAGGACAGTGGACTGAAGGTTTGTGTATGTAACTGCTATGCTTGACTATGCATCTGGAATGCCCGTATCTCTCCATAAGATGTGTATCACAATCTGTATTCATTATAGTATCATTATCTCAATAATTTCTTTTCATGTGTAACCACTTTTTTTTTTAAGCCAAAAGGTTCTTTTATTAAATTAAGATGAAAAGGCAATTAATCCAGAGCATTATCAAAGGCTGGAATGTTCATTTATCTGAATCCCTGTTTGTGGCCTGGTCGGGTACTAGTATTTAGGGGGACAACATGATGAAAGGCTCCCTGCTCTGTTAACTCATTTCGTATTAACATATTCTTGTCACCAGTTAGGCAATTAACAGAGACTAAAGGATACTGATGGTAGCCTTCCCCGCCAGTGGGTCTGCTCACTGCATTCCTAATCATTATACGTAAGACACTGCTTTTGAAAAACAAACATCCTTCTATTTCCATGGAGATGGAGGATAGTCCCTTCCTCCATGACTTTGTCATAACAGAAATTCTTTAAAGTGATGGAGCGAGCAGTCAAATCTTCCAAAGGAGGAATGCTTATCCAAATAGTTTGACTTATGGCGATAGTTCTGGGGGAGAGATTTTGCACTATCCCAAAATTCATGAACTGATGAACCAGGCCAATGTCGGTTCTCACATAAAACCGCACAGAGTGAAACTCCGGAGAGTGTCCACTAAGCCCTCACATCTGTGTTGGGAGGGCCTTTTCTACTTTTTGTGCCCATTTTTGTAGTGTCTGTTCCACTCGCAGTGAGTATTTTTGAATAATGAAATCATGTTGACCTGAAGCGACCCTGCATCAAGCCTGTTGGGTAAAATGCAGACCTGAAACAGAGACATGCATGGAACTTTGGACATGAAAGAGAACAGAGAGAACTGGCGGCCTACCCAATGTCAGGAAGAGTGAGGAGCTGAGATTTGAGAAAGGCTCCAAGGTGTAGAGAAAGTTCCGCAACTGTCTTATTAACATACTGAATTTGATTTGACTCTATTATATTTCATCAAGTAGTTTAGAAAGCCCCCAGCATAAAACATCACCCTAATTATAATCATATATTTGGAGATTTAACGTGCACACCATAATGCACCATTAGTTACACAAATAACTAATAATTTGCTAATGACAATATTATGTTAAGTCAGTTTAGGGGCAATTAAAGTGAGTGATATTTACATATGCCTAATGAATCACGGTCGATGGCAGATTAAGAGATTCTAATGAATATTCATCCAGACATTCGCAACCAGCTTCACAGTTTATAAACTGAATTATGGTTGATTTGCCCTTTTAAAAATGAATATGTGAGTATCTTCGGCATGGTGAGAATGAACAATTGGGCCTGACTGTAAAATTTTTTTAAAGCAATGTACTGGTCAGAACACAAAACATTTTTATGCACTCGCATACCCTCGGCTCTGCCGTTCTTTTTTATATCACAGATCAGCGTTGATGAACTGTCCCTGTTCTCATTCTCATCCATGACATGAAATATAGAAATGGCTTAGCGTAAGATTGAACGGAACCCAAGTTTTATGCAGCCCCGCGGAGGAAATAATTGCAGGTAGTCTTGCAGCCACAACAGGGATGGTGGCGGGCTCTTGTTTTATGCTACTGCCATCCTGATAATACTTGGAAGGATGTTTTTGTTGCTACAGTTTGTCAGGATAAAATTGGGGTGGATTTACGAGCTTTCAATTTGTTCATTTTAAACCACAGCAAAACAAACCCAAACCCCCTAGTGTGGCCTTGTGAAGGCAGGTTTAAGGCCAGACACGGTTGTGGATTGAACATTTGCTTTTCTCTAAGAGCGATAACCTCTCTGCCTTCGATGACTTGTTCATGAATAACATGTTTTATCTCTGTTGCAAAAGCTAAGGGCAAACTCTCATGTCTTTCCCAGATCCCACTCCAGGTCTTGGATAGAACTGATGTCTACAGCTCTCATTTCTGATTGATCTTAATGAGATGGTACACTCTCTGCAGAATTACATTGGAGCAGGATCAACAATACTATTGGGTTCTCTACATGGGAACATAGTGGCTAGAGCCAGGGTATCTTGGCCAATGGGACTATTATGAGATAACCAAGTAAGCATGTAAGTGATAGTTGTCCTAAGTAAAAGGTTAGCCTCTTATCAGTACAATATCAAAAGACCCTCCAAAAGCAGATGAAAGGAATGGAAGGTGACTTTATAACTGAGATTTCAAATAAAAAAATGCTTTTATGATGTAGCCCCATGCTTCTGTTGCAGACTATTAAAGTTTTGAAAGGCCAAATAGTTGGACACTCAACAAATTAATGACTTTTAGGATTAAACACTTTTAGCTTTCAAAAGTAATGCCAATATTATCATTAGAGTTAGAGATTCAGTCATATTCCACCTACCTCCATTGGTCAATGGCTATTTCTTTCATGTCTGTATTCTACCCACAGGTTTTTATTTTTTTTGAGGGGGAGGAGGGACTCGTATTTGTCCTGGGGATACAATGTCCTGGTGAGCACTGTTCAGCTTACAGCTCTGTCGGAGATTTTCAGTCCTGATTTTCTAATCAGTAAGTCTAGCAAACCATTCTACTTTTAAGACCATATGGTCTAAACCACATAGTCTAGTCCAGTTAGAGTCTACTCTGTCTTTTAAATCTCTTGTGATTTACTTTGAATACACAAAATTTGATCCATTCAACTCCACTCTTTGGTTCAAAGCTCATGCATTATGGAAGAATGAGAACTTTTGTTCATTCAGTGTTGCCTTCCTGGGGAATTTGTGTGAAGGCCACTGTAAACCATTTACAGGGTCCTGTTGCCAGCTCACCCTATTGTTGCATGGTCACTCTCTAGGAGTCTGTATGTATCCAGGTTCTTGTGTTCGGAGTCAAAGATTGAAACCAGAACACAACTAGAGGATTAAGGTAGAGTTTATTAGAGGAAAGAAAGAATGGAAGCCATAGACTCCAGACATGGAGTACTTATGAAGGGTAAAGGCGCCCTTGGAGAATACATGGAGCTCCAAGCATGGAATCCATGAGGGGGTTGGAGCTGGAAAAGAACTCATGGACTCCAGATGTGGAGTGCCATGAGGGGCAAGTGCCAAAGATGGCTGCCAGGATCAGGTATATTTATACACTTAGGCAAGTCCTGAAAAGTGGCTTTTCCTTACTGGTTAGCTCATATTGGGGCCCAACCCAGATGATCTTGTGCCAACTTCAAAGTTGGGCTGTTTCTTTTGATGGATTTAACTTATCTGCTATGGAGAACTCATCTCCATATCCTTTCATAAGCAAAGGGTGTGTTCCCTCAAGACAATCCCAGCAGTGGGGGATGACTTCCCAAGACCTTCGGAGACTGTCCCAGCATGACTGCTCTAAAACCACCTAACTGTATGTTGGAAGTAAAACAGGTTCCTCCCCCTACCATCTGCCCTTAGCCCCAAGTCTTTACAAATCTTGGTTTAAAAATATTGATAATTTTAAACTGTGATTCTTAGGCAGTTTTAGAGCGACCATGATGGGATGGTCTCTGAAGGTCTCTGAAGGTCTTGGAAGGCCATCTCCCTCTGCTGAATCACCCTGAAGGAACACAGCCTTGCCAACCCTTTGTTAGTGAAAGGATATGGAGATTAGTTCTCCATTACAGATAAGCCCTACCAGGAGGTGGGCATGAGATTAACTGCATTGGGTCTCAATATGAACAGATCAATGAGATATAGAGGACTAAAAGCTCCAATTAAGAGCTAACCAATGGGAGAAAGCCACTTTCCCCGGCCAACTAAGGATATAAATATTCCAGATTCTGGCACTCATCTTTGGTGCCTGCCCCTCGTGGCACTCTACATCTGGAGTCTGTGAGTTCTTTTTCAGCTCCTTGCCCCTCATGGATTCCACATCTGGAGTCCATGAGTTCCATTCTTTCTCTCATCTAATAAACCCTGCCTTAATTCTTTACACATACTCTGGCTTCAGTCTTTGACTCCCAAATACAAGAACCTGGATTCATAAAGATCCCAGGAGAGTGACCTCCCCTAACTCCGCAACAATTCCTAGGATACTGGGGTTCTAGGAGATCTTGTGGGGGATTCTGTAGAAAGTAAAGGTGTAGCCTCAGGCCTCTGCTGAGGTTCCAATTCCAGTGTTAACCAGGGAAACTGTGCATTTTTATTTTAGTTATTTTATTTGGAAAGAAGTGTACTATCCAGAACATTTTTTATATCATCAACATTTAAAAAAGACAAGTGCAATGATTTTGAAACCTTGCAGATAAGGGCTCAATTCCATACACCACCTTGGATCGACTGTGGTTAAGTGACGTCCTGTCTGCAACTGTAACGTTCTCTGTAATTCTTTTACGTACTTTTCAATTAATTAATGTACCACTTATTTTAAGGCCTTTGCATCAGGAGGAAAACAGCAGCCGTAGAGAAGCTATGTATGACATTCACATAAGAGATGCTTAATAAGAGATGGAAAATATGGCCGCCTCTCAGGGCAGGTGACAGAACAGCAGCAGCTTTCAGCCTTAGCGACCTCTTATAGAATATACATAGCGGAGGGGGTTGAGCAAGGAGCTTGTGCAACCAGCAGAAAAGTACTGAGTTCTGTGCCTGCATGTACAACCTAGGAAGTCGCTTATCTGGCCCGCCATATCAGTGGAGGGGACCGGATGAAGGTCAGTAGGAAGGTACTGGGATCTTCATGCCTGCAGGTATGACACAGGAAGTCACTGCAGGGTCTGCCGGCTGGATGGGCCGGCAGGGGCGGGGAGCTGCAGCATGTGCTGCACTCAGTTCTGGTGGGGCTGGTGAGGGCCATATTTCCTTCTGATATGTCAGTCGGATTAAACAATGTGCTGTCCTGCAAGCTAAGATATTACTATAGACTGCGTTCACCTCACTCTGCATCGGTCACAGAAGCAGCACAGGCCTTTCATTGTGATGATTGTGGATAATTTCCCCCAGCATGTGCTTTATATCCCTAAGGCATTACATTTATCATGCTATTTCTTCTTATTCTTTATGGAGCTACAGTATCCTGGGGTCTGAACCTTCTAATATTTTTTTGCGAATTTGAAAATCAAGTATTCGCAACCCCTTCTCAGACAGTTTCCATTTTTATATTATGCTATTTTTATGTGGAACAGCAAAATGGCATTAAGTGAGCTCTATCTTGCTGCCCCAGGGTCAGCGCTTGCATATAATCTTTTTTTAGAGGGCAAAATACTCCAGTTTCTCTTCATGTTAAGGGAACAACTTAAGGGAACAAAAGTTTTATTCTTGCTTACTTTATGGTTACAGTCCATAATCCAGTTTGGCAGGAGAGTTCATGTGTACAGCAGAATTGGAATTGTTGAGAACAGCACTAAACTTCTCACTTGCTATACTGTGACTAATTTTACCAAAGTATGGCAAAACTTGCTAAACCAAGTCTTCTACCCTTATCTGCTTGCCCAGGGAATCATCTCATGTACTATTTTGCTAGGTCTTCCCTCATTAGTAAGTAATGTCCTGCAGGCCTGCTCAGGAGGCTCACAAATATGCCTAAAGACTCTGCCCTTAAATGGCAGGTTGACCTGTCGTCTAACTGACAAAGATGGTAAGTGCACATCGACTTAGTTTATTCAAACATGTGGTTCATATAACTATATAAACAAATTCCACATTCATCCAATTGGCATAATAGTATGTAAAGTGATAGTAGCATTGGCCTTATAATTACCATGTCATAGTTTGAATGTAAGCCGTTCCCTCACAGGCTCATATGCTTGAATTCTTAGCTGTTGTCAGTATTTGGGAAAGTCACGGCAAAACTTTAGAAGGTGGAGTCTTGCTGGAGGAAGGCATGTCACAGGGCATGGGCCTTGAGGCTGGTTAGTCCTGCCCTGCTTCCATTAATAGTTGCCTCTTGGCAGTTTGCAGCTACTGCTCCCAACCTCCATAACGAATATGACTTAGGCCACCTCCAGCTTCTACCAGCCAACCATGCCTTTTCTGCCATAATGGACTGTACCCTCCTCCTTCCCCTGCTCTGGAACCCTAAGTCAAATAAATCTCCCTTTCTTCCTTTAGTTTCTTAAGTTTGAATGTGGTCTCACAGCAGCAGAAAGAGTAACCAGTACAGAAATTGGTAACAAGTAGTGGGGCATTATTGTGAGACTAAGAGGATTAGGTACTAGAAAGTGTTGAGAAGCTGAGACAACTTGGTACTGAGAGGTAGAGAAATATGCCCATTGCTGTGATGTGGCTCATGTGCCTTTTGAGCTATTAGTTGGGAGAGACATGGAGAACTTTGGGATGCTGGGCTGGGAAAACCTTAAACTTAATCCAGTCCTCACTGCCTATACAAAGATTTGCTCAAAATGACTCATAAATTTAAATGGAAAAGGATGAGGCAAAAAGTCCTTAGACAAAGTACCAAAAAACAAGATCCACAAAATTAAAAAAAAAAAAAAAACAAGGAACTTCATCAAAGTGGAAAACTTGCTCCATAGAAGACAGAAAAAAGAAGCAACAATTTGGAATAAACTGTTTGCAAATTGTATATTGTTGCAGTTTATCTGTATGGTTGCTGCTAAATGATCATCAAAAGGCTTAAGGGAACAAGGGTTTATTGTCTCTTACGATTATCTGGTTACAGTTCTCAGTCCAGCTTGATGGGAGAACACCCAACACCAGGGCCAAGGAAACTGGCCACACCATCACCACATAACAGCTGAGAGAGGGACAGTCCTTACCTGCCAGATGAGCATGTGTGGCCAAGTATACAAAAGGATGCCAACTTCCTCAACCGGCTCTTGGTATTTTATTCATCTGTTCAGGGCCTAGTCCCACCCACCATGAGCTGGGCCTTCCTTATCAGCTAGACAATCTGCTGCAGGTTCGCTCTAGACTTAACTCAGCTACTAATTCTCCAAAAATGTGCCCAGAGCTCAAACCCTCAACTGTCAAGTTGACATCTGTGCCTAACTATGACACATATCTAATAAAACACAAGTCATAACCAGCTCGCTTCCTAGTGTCCAACACAAAACGAAAAAATACAGCTATTATTGCATAACCCACATTTGCAGCTCCAGAGACTGGAATGCATATTTGGTGGTCATGCTAGCCCTAAAGGAGAGCATGTATGTTTGCTGTAAGCACAGGATGATGGCCAATAAACCCAGTGATGCACCAGCCACACACCTGCTGCTGTGGGGAGGGTCCAGTCACCCCAATCATCCAGGGGTGATTCTGTGCACTGCCAATACATGTTTTGAGTGAGTGTAGAAAGGAGAGGGAACATGTGACTGGGAACATAAACTGTATCCCTCTGCCGATCTTTTGGGTCCATAGCTGGATATGGATTGAGGTGAACAATTCCTATCAGAAATCGTAGTTGTAGTTAACATGTGCCTTCTATCCAAGAATTTGCTTTTCAGATATGAAAAATTCTCAGATAGGCTAAAAATCGGCCAAATCATCATTTAGAACTCAGTTCTTTCTATGCTGAATTTTGTTTGTCATTTTGACCTTCTCATGTTTTTTTCTAACTTATTTTGTGTCCTCAGTGAAGTCTTCAGTCATTAGTGACGGTTTTCTTTTGGAAAGGAATGCAATGCTGCAGAAAGACACTTGAGTCATAAATGCACTGAACTTGACTGGCTCACTCTGTACCCTTCTAGTTACCTTCTTCCTTTTCCCTCCTTCTCTCCCAGGATTTTGTTATGTAGTCCAGGTTGGCCTCAAACTCATGGTCCTCTTGCTTCAACTTCCCAAGAGCTGGGGTGACAGCCTTGCACCACTATGCCTGGCTCTATCTATCTATCTATCTATCTATCTATCTATCTATCTATCTATCTATCTATCTATCTATCCATCCATCTCTATCTGTCTGTGTGTCTGTCTGTCTATCTATATATTTTTCTATCTATCTCTAGCTCACTGATATGGTAAATGCATCGATTGAGTCTGTAATGTAGGTTGCTGAGGACGGTCTTTGGATTTTGGTTTCCCTCTCTCCCTTCCTATCTCATTTCACCTTTCCAGCATAGGCTGCCAGAGAAAAATGTAAGCAAGCAGTCATGTACCTTTGATTGGAAGGAAATGGACACGCGTAGCCACTGTCCTTCCTGTAATGCATGTGCTTTCTGATGATGGTTATGCCGAGCATCCCTCCACACCATCCAGCAATGATGTTCAAGTCTCTGTTCACACTTTACTGGTGGAACGTTATAAATGTTTTATGAGCCGCTGAGCTGGCAGCATTACTATTTTATTAGGCAGTTGGTGTTTTTTCTTCATAGTTATATTACTCTCGAAATTGTTCTTTCTCTTAAAAATGCTAACTCCATGCTTGAGAAATGGCAAGTGACAGGATGTAACTATTTGACAATGGCTTGATTTGTTCAAAAGTGAGTCCACAATGCAATTTTATTTCACAAAATAAAATACAAAGGTGATTTCTCATCATAACTTTCTATTAATATTCATCTTCAGTGAAAAACAAAGTGTGTCTTGATAGCCTTGCTTTTGTCTGATATCTGTGGTTGGTAGCATTTATTAGGTACTTACTAATCTATAAGTAATTTAGAGAGAGAAAAGGAATTTTTCATGCACCAATGGCTTGATCCAATGTGGTCCTTCTGAATCAGTGTGAGATTGCTGAGGTGCACTTTATTCAGACTGACAGCGCCCCAACCAGTCAGAACTGTCCATGGTTGCATCTCAGGATAAACTGTGCAAGACAGGATCAAGTTAGTCGGGTGATTTTCGACTAGTCATTGGGCAATTCCGAGCATGATCTCTAACTTGCTTTGTCTGTGACATTTCTCATATTTCTTTATGTGTTGTTACTCATCTCTGAGGAGGGAGAAACTGCCCCTTCTAGGAAGTGGAAGAAGATAAAGATCTTTATTCTCCATTGTGCAAGAATCATGATCCAAAGGCAAAATCATGCTCAACAGCTAAGAGCAGTTACGGAAGGTAACCACGCCCTGTGGCTGTCCTTCATGTTTCAGAGTCTCTGCTCATATCACCTCCCCCTGACTATGCTGCTTATCCCCTTTTTTATTTTAAGAGCTTTTTATCATCTTCAAAGCTAAGCCAATTTTTACTCCCATTTCTCAGCCATTCTAGCTCAACCCTTCCATATCATACATAAAACAAGTGAGAATTGCCCCAGGATGTCACCAATGCTATGCAAGCATTCTACCACTGAGCTAGACCCCCAACTTCTGTCTCATTTTAAGCCTTCATTCATTCACTAATCTACCCATGCAGCAATCTCTCATTAATATCTGCAAAGTATAGTGACATTGAAGATAAACAAAATACAGTATTTAGCTTGCACACTTTTATTTCCATGTTAATATTTTGGTTAACAAGAACAGTTACTGAAACCATTTTTTATATCTCAATACAACCCTTTGTGCAGCACACAGTTACTCTTTCAATATATTTTTAAAAATTGAATTAAAGGAGTAAGACCTTTACCCTAAAGATGATGACAATGAACAAGAAGATATTGGGAGCCCTTCAAAGATTGAGGTTACAAAACTCATTCCTCTATGAGACACCCTAGTAGTATTCAAATCCATTGGCACATATTAAAATAGAATTTTGCCAGGTCTTTGTTCCCAGCACTAGAGAAGCTAAGCTAGTGTGATACCTAAATATAGGTGTTAACTTGACAAGAGGTGAACTTGTGATAGTGGTTGTCAGTTTGACTACATTTGGGATTAACTAACAGATTAGCTGTCAGACCATTTGAAGTGATTATTCAGATTAAGATATTTAAAGTACAAGGACCAAACCGAAATGTGGCTGGAAACTTCCAGTAGCAGAACAGATAGGAGGAAGTACAAGAAAGATTATTTCTCTCTCTCTCTCTCTCTTTCTCAGCAACATGTGTTGCTATCATTATTCCCTGACATCAGTACTCAACTTCTTTGATCCTCCAATGACGTAACTAAGTTCAGCAACTCTCCAAGAACTCTTCAGCTTGCAGCACTGGGCTAGGGCTGCAGAGATTTTCAGCTCCTGAACTGAACAACTACAGGCAGCCATTGTTAGACCACCTAGATTTTATCCCATAAACTAACCTAATACATTCTCTCTCTCTCTCTCTCTCTCTCTCTCTCTCTCTCTCTCTCTCTCTCTCTCTGCATATATTGGTTCTGTTCCTCCAGAGATCCTGACTCATACAGACAGGAAGATGCCTACCAGGCCAGCGAGATCCTGTTTCAGAAATCTCTAACTAAACTAACTAACTAACTAACTAACTAACTAACTAACTAACTAACTAGTAAACTAGCTAACTAAACAGACAAATGAATAAAACTGCATTCATTTCAGAATAAAGCAGCTTAAAGCTTTCAACTCACTCTTATACAAATAAAAATTTAAACAATCTTCATTAGGAATGGCTCTGGGATTAAGAAACAAAAAATTAATGAAATCTTCCTTTTATATAAGGAAAAAATAAATAGGCTTATTGTTGAGAGAACCATTTACAGTTTATTCTTGTGTTCTACATGTCACTATTTGTATTAGTTGCTTTCTCTGTCACTGTGACAAAATGTCTGGAGAACCAATTTAAGGAAGAAAGGTTTGTTTGGGGTCAGGGATTCATTCCATGGTCACTTGGCTGTACTGCCTCTTAGTCCATGTGAGACAGAGCATTATGATGGGGAACTAGGGGTGGAGCAAAGGTTGCTTACCTCTGGGATCCTGGGGAGAAGCAGGAAGGACCAGTGGCCCGCATTCTGCAAACAGACCCTACCTGGAGCACACTCAGGAATTCGTCAATGGATTAATCCTATGATAAGTTTCATGTCCTTACTGTAAGTCACTTGTCAATAGCACCACCATCTAGAAACCAAGCCTTTATTTAGCACATGGGCCTTTGATGCCATTTTATATCCAAATCATAATACTGCAAAAGCTTCATCATTAGGAGATATAGCAAGAACAATTGGTACAAAAGTCTGAGTTCACAAAAACAAAAGGAAGCATCAGTTTAACTAGATAAATCATTTTCAATTTTCCCCCAGTCTAATTAAAAGTGACCCGACTTGTAACCAAAACATTTGAAGTTGTGTCCTTTATGACTATTACAATAAGACTAGATCTTAAAAGTATGCTGCAGAGGGCTTTCCTAAAGGACAATAGATATTATATCAAAAGAAAATATCTTCACCAATACAGGTGCTATTCTGAAATCACTTGTTTGAGAACAACACTTGTCGGCCATGTTTATTTCATTTTGCTTGTTTTCCATCAAGAAGAACGCCTAAAGCCTTCAGCAAGATGGAGATAATGCTTGTGAAAGTAAGCACTCTACTGTTGCTGAATACTCTTAAGTTTGTTAGGACCATCTCTCTTATGTTTTGAAACTCTGGCATCTTTACCCATGGTTTATCAATAGGAGAAACTCTAGTTTCTCCTACAGAAAAATCTGGCTTAAAATCGGTAGAAACATATCCAAGCATAAAAAAACATTTTCTGGAGGGCAGGGAACACATGCACATCTCTCCTGGAATGTTGGAAGTAAGGGTCATCTTTGAGTTTCCTGCTAATGAGGCCATCCATGGCCCCTTAGGTGTGGATGTTCAGTTATGGTAATGCCTCTAAAGCTACTCGATTTAAAAAAGACAAAGCGAACTACACAGCAGATGGGCAAGTGCTCAGTGTGGACTTGCACTTCAGAACCACCTCTGGCAACCAAGGTCATTCTTGCTCCTGTGAGGATTCCTGGGCTCACCATGGTCAGTGAAATACTTAGTCCAGACGCGGAGGGTTGTAAGGTGAACATCAATTCTCCAGCCTGCACTCCCACATCTGGATGTAAGATAGCTTGATACAAAAGGCCTAGGAGGAGTGATAATGCCCACATTTTTAACCTCCAGCTACCTTTATTAGGGTGCATTCATTTGTCTTTATAGAGCAAAAGCAACAGTCCTTGCAGATAATATTTTGGATGATTATTACTAACATGCCTCTTAAAAAGAGAGGGCTCAGGAAATGTTTGCAGATTTATAAAATTACTTCTTAGATTAAAAATTGCTACAACCTAAATGATTTACAAATCTTTAAGTGGGAATATAGCATCCTATTTCTTACTTCTGAAAAAGTGTTCTCTTTTTCTCTGCAGAGTGAACCCTAGTGGGATTTGGTGGAGTTTATGAGAATAAAATCAGAAACTGCTATAGAATTTCACCATCGAGGGAATTTGATACAAGGAAGTGGTCACTCCAATGATGGAATTGACCATTGTAAATCCAATGATATGGAGCCCCTGGGAAGCTGGGGGGAAAGTGCAGAAGCAGGTTGCAGGGTCGAATATGTCTGGGATGTCCCAGAGGATAGCATCCTAGATTTGGACTTCTGGGGCAACCACAACCAGGAAGAAATACTGCCGAAGCTTAGGATGCCTTGGGAAACACAAAGTTTCTGCCTATACTAGTTAGATATAAATATATATAATGTCAACTTGACGATTGAAGGCTACGTGCAAAGAATTAGTAGTTAAGGCAAACTCTGAGTCAGCCTGGAGGACAGTTTCTAATTAATGTGGGAAGACCCAGCCTATAGTGGTTGGGACCACTTCCTGACAGGTGGATAAGACGGCATGAGTTGGTTGAGTAGTTTGGAATACTTCAGAATACTTTTGCAGACTAACAGTCTAGCAATTGAGGTTTGCCCCTCTCTCAGTATAATTCCTGTGGATAAGGGGTGGTCAGTTCCCTAGACTCCTGACATTGGTATGAAGTTTCCTACCAAGTTAGACTATGAGTTGTAATGAATAGTGAACCATAGGAAAATCCTTTTCCTCCCTAAGATATTTGGTTACGAATTTATGGGCAACATGCAGGCAAACTGTATCATGCCCTCTGTTGATTTCCACCTAATTCCTCGCATTGGCCAAGGGAAGGAGGGGCAAAGAAGTCTGAGAAATGTAGTCTCCCCAAAAAAGTCTGACAAAGCAGAGGAAGAAAAAGCAGGAACAGAGCTGAGGGCAAATCTGCACTTGAGTACAACCTCCCAGGAGGGCTGACATGCCCCCGTCCAAAGTTATAAGAAGTTCCTTCTTACGCTTTCTCTTTCTCTCCTCCTCCTCCTCTTTGTGTGTGTCTGTGTGCGTGTGCGTGTGTATATGTATGTGTATGTGTGTGTTCATGTGTATCTTGTGTCCCTGGGGAGGCCCAAGTGTTTTGCTTCGCTATGGCATCCAGGGCTGGAAGTATAGGCCACTGCCATTGCCACTCAGTGGGTATGTGAAGTTTTATCCCACTTGAATTTAAATTAATTCATCCAGTGCATATTTTTGTGCCTTTTACTTTCCCTTCATGTTTAATTAGTGATCCAAGAACAAGTTTGCTGCTTAAGATTAAATAATTAACCAGAATCAGTCATTAAGAAGAAGCAACCATAAAACTATCACATCAGCAAAATAGAGTATGAGAATAAATAGCAGCTTGATTCTGTGCATTGGATGCATCCATCCAGAGGGAACCCGGGAATTCTCAGAAGCACAAACTTGAACCAAAATCACTGCTTAAGGAAGCCCCACCTTACAGACCATGGAAACTAAACTCTGGTCTGAGGTTTTTATATATTTTTCCATAATCTATCTACCTAGATGGACATCTAGACTGATTCAATGTCTTTGCTATTGTGAACAGAGTGGCAATGAACATGGAACTGTGTTTCCATGGCAGGATGTAGAGGACTTATGTGCCCAGAGGTGGCATCAATGCATTATATGATGTTCTACTTTTAGTTCTTTGAGAAACTCCCATCTCCAGTGAAGAAAGCTCCTAATTCCTAACCTGCTCACCAGCATTTGCTGTTGTTAAGTTTCTCAGTGATAGCCATTCTAAGTGATATGAGATAAATTCTCAAAGTAACTTTAATTTGCATTTCCCCAATAGCTAAAGATAGAGTTTATATTTATTTATTTCATTATTTTGGCATTTTTAGCAAAATTTGTTTCATCTTGGATATTTGAATGCTCTAAAAATGTTTATTGACCATTTGCATTGCTTCTTTTTTTATTATTAATACATTTTTTATTATTATTTCAGCTCTTACAAACTTAATAGGTACACCAGTTCCTTCCCTCCCTCCTCCTCCCCCATCCACCCTGTTCCCCCTCCCCTTTCCCCTCCCTCCCCATCCCCCAGTGCCTCCCGCCCCAATTCCCAGAGATTCCTTTCTTGTGCATGCCTGATTTTCCTCTGGGCCCTCCTCTCCGGTAACGTACAAGGACCTAGTGGCCTTTCTCTGAACCCTTTCTCGTGTTCCCCTTAAGTATAGGAACACTGCTATGGCTGCCAATCCCTTGCCTCCAAGGATCTTGGTGCCTTTAGCAGATGCTAGACTTTGTGAGGTCAATAGTGTGTTGGACATTGCACAGGGCATGTAAAGTCCAATCATGATTGCTTCGGCCCTAACTTGTATGGAGTATCTTGAAAATCATTGCTCCTCCCATCCTTTTGCTCTTACACTCTTACTGCCCCCTCTTCCGCAAATGTCCCTGAGCTTCAGGATGGGGAGAGATTAGTCTGGCCTAGTTCTAGGTGGTTGATATAGAGTCTCTGAAGTTCTGGATTGTGGTTTGTTGATTTTCTTTTGCAGTTTTGCTGCTCCTGAAATGCCCTTCACTCCATCCTGGTGGGCATTGTATGTCACCCCCTGGCCAGAGACAAAAAGCTGTTAAACTAGAGTCTTGTGATAAGAGCACATTCAAAGGTAGATGTAATAAAAGTGGGAAACCACAGTGAGGGAGGGGTCTATCACCCATTTGCAAAATGGTTACTTTTTATCTGCCAGACTATATGCCCTCCTCTTCTGGTGAGATCATACCCCCTCAGTAGTAAATGATCAAGAACGAAAGTCTGTGAACTTAATCAGATGTTTCATTACTTATTTGAGTCCTTGATGGAGGCCTATTTTCTCTCCTGTAACATGGTCCCCTCTCTCCTTGTTTCTGGTGTGGCCCTCCTACCCCATCCCTCCTGTTCATAATCCTTGCAATTACTGTAGGTATTACAGAGATTATTCTTTGAGTGTCTCTAGGTGGGCTGGGTGGGTTTGGTACCAGGAGCCACCTATTAGGGAGTACATACGGCACTTAATTTTCTGGGTCTGGGATACTTCACTTAATGTAATTGTTTCTAATGACATCCATATCCCGGCAAATTCCAGTAATTCATCATTTTTGATGGCTGAGTAGTACTCCATTGTATAGATGTACCACTGTTTCCTTATCCACTCGTCAACTGTTGGACATTTGGGCTGATTCCATGACTTTGCTATTGTAAACAGTGCTGCTATGAACATGGTCCTGCTTTTGCTATCGAGGTGAACCTCTGCTGTATGGGGTTTATTCCCAAAAGTGGAATAGCAGGGTCATATGGCATTTCAATCTTTAATTTCTTTAAGAATCTCCAGACGGCTCGCCAGAGTGGCTGTATGAGCCTGCATTCCCACCAACAATGTAGGAGAGTTCCCCTCTCTCCACATCCTCTCCAGCAGTTGGTGTTGTTTGTATTGTGGATTTTTGCCATCCTGACCAGGTGAGATGATATCTCAGGGAAGTTTTGATTTGCATTTCCCTGATGGCTAAAGAAGTGGAGCATTTTTAAAGATATTTGTTAGACATTTTAATTTCATCCCTGGTAAAATTTCTTTTGAGTTCCAGGGCCCATTTTTTAATTGGGCCATTGGGTTTCCTTGGTGTTTAGTTTTCTAAGTTCTTTGTGCACTCTGGATAGTAGAGCTCTGTCAGATATGTGGTTAGTGAAGATTTTCTCCCATTCTGTGGGTTGCCTTTGAGCTCGTGTTACAATCTCTTTATCTGAACAGAAGCTCTTTAATTTCACAAGATCCCAACTGTTGAGAGTTGGTAGCAGTGACTGTGCCATTGGATGATTGTTTAGGAAGTGTTGGCTTAGCCCAATCAGCTCGAGGGAGTTCCCTATCCTTTCAACTATGGTTTTTATAGTCTCTGGCCTGATATCAAGGTCCTTGATCCATTTGGAATTAAGTCTTGTACATGGTGACAAGTACGGGTCCAGCTTTAATCTTCTGCATGTGGAGATCCAGTTTAGCCAGCACCATTTGTTGAAGATGCTGTTCTTTTTCCATTGGATTTTTTGGGCCCCTTTGTCAAAGACCAAATGGCTGTAATTTTGTGGGCTTATATCTGGGTCTTCAATCCTTATCCATTGATCTGTGTGTCTATTTTGGAGCCAGTACCAGGCTGTCTTTATAACTATGGATTTGTAGTATAGACTTAGGTTTGGTATGGTAATACCTCCAGCAGTGTTTTTGTAACTCAGGATTGTCTTTGCTATCCTGGGTCTTTTGTGCCGCCATATGAATTTTGAGATTATTTGGTCAACTTCTTTAAAGAATTGCTTTGGGATTTTAATTGGTATAGCATTGAATTTGTATATTGCCTTTGGTAGGATGGTCATTTTTATGATGTTGATTCTGCCAATCCAGGAACAAGGGAGGTCTTTCCACCTTCTAGTGTCTTCTGCAATTTCTTTCTTTAGGGTTTTAAAGTTTTCATTGTAAAGGTCTTTTACCTCCTTAGTTAGGTTTATACCAAGGTATTTCATTTTTTTAGGGGCTATAGTAAATGGTATGGTTTCTCTCAAGGCTTTTTCACTTCTTTCATTCTGGGCATATAGGAAGGCCTCTGATTTTTGCACATTTATTTTGTATCCTGCCACCCTGCTGAACTTCTCAATTAGTTCCAGGAGCTTCCTGGTGGAGTTTTTGGGATCCCTCAGGTATAAGATAATGTCATCTGCAAATAGGGATAGCTTGACTTCTTCCTTGCCAATTTGAATCCCTCTTATGTCCCTTTCTTATCTTATGGCTTCAGCTAAGACTTCAAGTACAATATTGAATAGAAGTGGTGAGAGTGGACAGCCTTGTCTAGTTCCTGATCGAAGTGGGAATGCTTCCAATTGTTCCCCATTGAGCATAATCCTTGCTGTGGGCTTGTTGTATACAGCTTTTATTATATCGATAAAGGTTCCTTCCATTCCCACTGTCTCTAACGTTTTAATCATAAAAGGCTGTTGGATCTTGTCAAAAGCTTTTTCTGCATCTATCGAGAGTATCATGTAGTCTTGGATTTTGGACTGGTTTACATGATGAATTACATTAATTGATTTTCGTATGTTGAACCAACCTTGTGTGCCGGGGATGAAGCCTACTTGGTCCCCGTGAATGATCTTTTTAATGTGTTTTTGAATCCGATTTGCTAAGACTTTGTTGAGAATCTTTTCTGTTTTCTGCTTCATTAGTTCTGCTGATAAGACTCTGTGGAGTTCTGGGTTAAGATAACTTGTCTTTTAGCTCAGTTTTAAACTCTGCTTGAGTCTGCTTTAACTGCTCTATGCCAGTTTTTGTTTCTTGCACTGTTTTTCTCAACTCCTCCAAGTGTCTGTTGTGTTCCTCTTCAAAGCGATTGATTCGATTATTTAATTCCTCCCGGATTTCCTCTTTCATAGTATTGAACATGGTAATGATCGTATTTTGAAGGTCGTTATCTTGGGTCAGGCTTTCTTTTTTTTTTTTAATAAATATTTTTTAAATTTTTATTATTATTATTATTTTTCTTTTTTTTATTAAAAATTTAATTATACATTTTAAAATTTTTTACCAGTTCCCTCCCTCCCCCCTCCTCCCCCCGAACCCTCTCCTCCCCCTCCCCTTCCCCCAGTGCTTCCCCCCCAATTCCCAGAGAGTCCTTTATTGTGTACGCCTAACTCTCCATTGGGTCCTCCTCTCCGATGACATATAAGGACCCAGTGGCATTTCCATAAGCCCTTTCTCTTGTTCCCCTTAAGCATAAGATCACTACTATGGCTGTCAATCCCTTGCCTCCAGGGGTCTCGGTGCCCTTAACAGATGCTAGACTTTATGAGGGCAACAGTGCGCTGGACATTGCGCAGGGCATGCAAAGTCCCATTATGATTGCTTTGGCCCCAACTATTGTTGAGAATCTTGCAAATCGTTGCTCCTCCCATCCTTTTGCTCTTACAATCTTACCGCCCCCTCTTCCGCAAATGTCCCTGAGCTCCAGGATGGGGAGAGATTAGGCTGGCCTAGTTCTATGTGATTGATATAGAGTCTCTGAAGTTCTGGATTGTGGTTTGTTGATTTTCTTTTGCAGTTTTGCTGCTCCTGCAATTCCCTTCACTCCATTCTGCTGGGCACTGTATGTCACCCCCTGGCCAGAGACAAAAAGCTGTTAAACTGGAGTCTTGTTGTAATAGCACATTCAAGGGTAGATGTAATAAGAGTAGGAAACCTCGCTGAGGGAGGGGTCCATCACCCATTTGCAAAATGATTACTTTTTATCTGCTAGACTATGTGCCCTCCCCTTCTGGTGAGATCAGGAAAGAACGTCTGTGAACTTAACCAGGTTTCTCATTACTTACTTGCAGACCTTGATGGAGGCCTATTTTCTCTGCTGTAACATGGTCCCCTCTCTCCTCATTTCTGGTGTGGCCCTCCTAACCCATCTCTCTTGTTCATAATCCTTGCAATTACTGTGTTACATAGGTTTACTTTTGAGTGTCTCAATGTGGGCTGGGTGAGTTTGGTACTAGGAGCCACCTATTAGGGAGTACATACGGCGCTTAATTTTCTGGGTTTGGGATACTTCACTTAATACAATTCTTTCTAATGACATCCATTTCCCAGCAAATTCCAGTAATTCATCATTTTTGATGGCTGAGTAGTACTCCATTGTATAGATGTACCACTGTTTCCTTATCCACTCGTCAACTGTTGGACATTTAGGTTGATTCCATGACTTTGCTATTGTAAACATTGCTGCTATGAACATGGTCGAGCTTGTGCTATCGAGGCGAACCTCTGCTGCATAGCGGGTTATTCCCAAAAGTGGAATAGCAGGGTCATATGGCATTTCAATCTTTAATTTCTTTAAGAATCTCCAGACGGCTCACCAGAGTGGCTGTATGAGCCTGCATTCCCACCAACAATGTAGGAGAGTTCCCCTCTCTCCACATCCTCTCCAGCATTTGTCGTTGTTTGTATTGTGGATTTTTGCCATCTTGACCGGGGTGAGATGATATCTCAGGGAAGTTTTGATTTGCATTTCCCTGATGGCGAAGGAAGTGGAGCATTTTTTAAGATAATTGTTAGACATTTTAATTTCATCCCTGGTAAGGTTTCTTTGAAGTTCCAGGGCCCATTTTTTAATTGGGCCAGTGTTTTCCTTGGTGTTTAGTTTTCTAAGTTCTTTGTGCACTCTGGATAGTAGAGCTCTGTCAGATATGTGGTTAGTGAAGATTTTCTCCCATTCTGTGGGTTGCCTTTGAGCTCGTGTGACAATCTCTTTATCTGAACAGAAGCTCTTTAATTTCACAAGATCCCAACTGTTGAGAGTTGGTAGCAGTGACTGTGCCATTGGATGTCTGTTTAGGAAGTGTTGGCCTAGCCCAATCAGCTCGAGGGAGTTCCCTATCCTTTCAACTATGGTTTTTAAAGTCTCTGGCCTGATATCAAGGTCCTTGATCCATTTGGAATTAAGTCTTGTACATGGTGACAAGTACGGGTCTAGCTTTAATCTTCTGCATGTGGAGATCCAGTTTTGCCAGCACCATTTGTTGAAGGTGCTGTTCTTTTTCCATTGGATTCTTTGGGCCCCTTTGTCAAAGACCAAATGGCTGTAACTTTGTGGGCTTATATCTGGGTCTTCAATCCTTATCCATTGATCTGTGTGTCTATTTTGGAGCCAGTACCAGGCTGTCTTTATAACTATGGATTTGTAGTATAGACTTAGGTTTGGTATGGTAATACCTCCAGCTGTGTTTTTGTTACTCAGGATTGTTTTTGCTATCCTGGGTCTTTTGTGCCTCCATATGAACTTTGAGATTGTTTGGTCAACTTCTTTGAAGAATTGCTTTGGGATTTTCATTGGTATAGCATTGAATCTGTATATTGCCTTTGGTAGGATGGTCATTTTTACAATGTTGATTCTGCCAATCCAGGAACAAGGGAGGTCTTTCCACCTTCTGGTGTCTTCTGCAATTTCTTTCTTTAGGGTTTTAAAGTTTTCATTGTAAAGGTCTTTTACCTCCTTAGTTAGGTTTATACCAAGGTATTTCATTTTTTTAGGGGTTATAGTAAATGGTATGGTTTCTCTCAAGGCTTTTTCACTTCTTTCATTCTGGGCATATAAGAAGGCCTCTGATTTTTGCACATTTATTTTGTATCCTGCCACCCTGCTGAACTTCTCAATTAGTTCCAGGAGCTTCCTGGTGGAGTTTTTGGGATCTCTCAGGTATAAGATCATGTCATCTGCAAATAGGGATAGCTTGACTTCTTCCTTGCCAATTTGAATCCCTCTTATGTCCCTTTCTTGTCTTATGGCTTCAGCTAAGACTTCAAGTACAATATTGAATAGAAGTGGTGAGAGTGGACAGCCTTGTCTAGTTCCTGATCGAAGTGGGAATGATTCTAATTGTTCCCCATTGAGCATAATCCTTGCTGTGGGCTTGTTGTATATAGCTTTTATTATATCGATTAAGGTTCCTTCCATTCCCACTGTCTCTAGCGTTTTGATCATAAAAGGCTGTTGGATCTTGTCAAAAGCTTTTTCTGCATCTATCGAGAGTATCATGTGGTCTTGGACTTTGGACTGGTTTACATGATGAATTACATTTATTGATTTTCGTATGTTGAACCAACCTTGTGTGCCGGGGATGAAGCCTACTTGGTCCCCGTGAATGATCTTTTTAATGTGTTTTTGAATCCGATTTGCTAAGACTTTGTTGAGAATCTTTTCTGTTTTCTGCTTCATTAGTTCTGCTGATAAGACTCTGTGGAGTTCTGGGTTAAGATAACTTGTCTTTTAGTCAGTTTTAAACTCTGCTTGAGTCTGCTTTAACTGCTCTATGCCAGTTTTTGTTTCTTGCACTGTTTTTCTCAACTCCTCCAAGTGTCTGTTGTGTTCCTCTTCAAAGCGATTGATTCGATTATTTAATTCCTCCCGGATTTCCTCTTTCATAGTATTGAACATGGTAATGATCGTATTTTGAAGGTCGTTATCCTGGGTCAGGCTTTCTTTTTTTTTTAATAAATATTTTTTAAATTTTTATTATTATTTATTCAATTGTGCGTATGGGTGTGTGCGCATGTGTGTATGAATGCGTGTGTGTAGAACCACGGACGAATTCGGGAACCACCATGGACTGCTTCCACCTCCTCCTTGTTTACTCTGCCCCGGGATTCACAGGCTCCACCCTACCAGGACCAGAAACGCAGGCCGCCCCCGTTTCCGCCTGGCATCTATAAGTGGGATCTAGGATCCGAACTCAGGACCTTCCACCTGCAAGGCAGAGGCTTAACCCCTGAGCCACCTCTCCAGCCCCCTGGGTCAGGCTTTCTTGGCCATTTTCCGTGGGTTTGTTCTGGTTGGAGTCTAACATTATGGGATTAATTCCTTCAGTGGGAGATTTGTTTAGTTGAGTGTTGTTTCTCATGGATTTGCACTTTGACTTTGGCATTGTCGTTTTAACTCTTAAGATCTTCTTTCAATTTCTGTGCATTTTTCACTAAACTGAATTATTTGGCCTGGGGTTTTGGGGGTGGGCAGAGACGGAGCTTACCTAGCAGGCTGGACCCCTCGCGTCCGGGGAGGCAGAGTGGGGGAAGGAGGGATGGGGCATCGTGGGGGGGGGGACTATTTAACCTGTGGGACCTGGGGGCGGGGCCCGGGCGCAGAGGGGGTGCCCTCTCCTCCTCCCAGGCCCTGCGCGCAGGGCTCCGGCTGGATGGTGGGAGGAGCTGGGTCCCTTGGGCGACCTGGGGTTCTGGGAGTGGGCGGGGCCCGAGCTTACCTAGGTCGTGGTGAGGCCCCGCTGGACTGCGTGCGCGCATCCTGGGCGGCGGAGTGGAGGGAAGGGAGTGCATTGCTTCTTTTGAGAACTCGCTATTCAGTTCTTTAGTTCATATTTCGAATGGTATTTTGTAGGGGTTGATATGGTAGGTAGTTGCAGATGCCAATTTAGTAACTGAAGGCTGATCAAACAAGGGAGAGAGTATCTAGTGTGAATAGACCTAGTCCATAGTGGGTGGGACCATTCCCTGGTCAGGTAGATAAGACTGAAAGAGTTGGTCCAGTATTTTGGCAGACTGACAAGCGAGGAAGTACAATCCTCTAAGCAATTCCTGTGATATGGTGTAGCCAGTTCCCCAGTTCCTGATGTTGACATGACCTCTCCTGCCGCGCCAACGAACTGTAATTGAAGATCATAAACTGGATTAAACTTCTTGTTCCCTAGGTTGTTTAGGTCTGTGATCTAATACTCAGCAACTAGAAGATTGTAGGAGGAACGGACCAGGCAGGCCTGTATTATCTGTATGGGCCGCATGTGCGAATGCAACTTCCCAAGCTAGAATCTGCTGCAGGCGCCTGGTGCTGATGTCAAATCGCCTGGCTGAGAGGACCAACCCGGACAGGACAACTCAGCAAAAGCTTACGCTGGGACTTATGGGACGTTGGGTGGGGTATATAAGCAGCCCGATATTTACAATAAACAAGCCTGAGAACTGCTTTGCCACTCGCCTGACTTCCGGGGTCTGTGTGGTTGACTCTGGGCCTGCTTATCCCCGCCCTAAGGGTCTCTGTGGGTCCCCGAGACTGCTACAGAAGATGAAACTAACACAGTTAGTATTTAATTTAATTTTTGCATTTCTTTATATATTCTAGATATTAAGCCTTGTCTGTGGTATTCCTGACAAAGATTTTCTCCTCTGTAGGATGTTCTGTTCCATCCATTGATAGTTTCCTTTGTGATTCAGGTTTTTAATTTTTGTAATTTTGCTTGTCTATTCTGTGTTATTTCCTGTACTATTAGAAAGGTCTTGTCTATGACTATCTCTTGGAATGTTTTTCCATTGATTTTTGTGCAAGAGAGAGAAATGTAAATTTAACTTCATTCTTCTACTGGTGATATCCAGTTTCAACAGCCCCATTTTTAAATAGACCATCTTCTTTCAGTGTTCTTTTTTTTTTTTAGCACCATTGTCAGGAATCAGATGGATGTATCTGTGTGACTTTATGTCTAAATCCTTATTCTGCTCCATTGGTCTATGTATATCTGGGTTATTTTGGGAGCGTGTCAGTATCATCCTGCCTTTGTCACTGTGGCTCCTGTAGCATAATTTGAGGTAAGATCTTGTGATTCCTCTGTGTTTTAGTTTCATTACATGTTGCAATAACAAAATACTTAACCCAAGAAACTTTAAGAGAGAAGGAGTTTGTTGACTCACAATTCTAAGTTACAGCTCAACCTTGCATGAAAGTTATAGTGGCAGAATCTTGAAGTAGTTAGTCATATCACACTCACAGTAAAAGCAAGAACCAGAAGCCAGTGCATCTATGCTTGTTTGCTTGCCATCTAGCTCTCTCTGTCTTTATACATTCTCAGATCCCCTGCTTAGGGAATCACTTAATGAAATCAAGACAGTCCCTCACAGGAGTGCCCAGCAACCAAACTTGACCTACAGAATTCCTTTCAGGTGGGCCTTGAGGTCCGTCTCCTAGGTGTGAGGTTGATGATATTATCATACTGTATCATATTTTTTTCCTTAGGATTATTTTAACCATCCATGGTCTTTGACATTCCATATGAATTCAAAGTTTTTTTCTCATTCTGTGAATTAAATCACTGGAAATTTAATGAGGATTATATTCACCCTGTAGCTCACTGTCATAGTTAAGCACAGGTATCAACTTGACTGTTGAGGGTTTGAGCTCTGGGCACGTTTGCAGAGAATTAATGGTTGAGTTAAGCCTAGAGCAAATCTGTAAGAGATTGTCTAGCTGAGGGGAAGGCCCAGCCTATGGTGGGTGGGAATAAATCACTGAGAGTTGGTTGAGAGAGTTTGGCATCCTTCTGTACACTTGGCCAGACATGCTGGTCTGGCAAGTAAGGATTGTCCATCTCTCAGCTGTTAATATGGTGATGGTGTGGCCAGTTTCCTTGGCCTTGTTTGTGTGTGCTCTCCCGTCAAGCTGGACTGAGAACTGTAATCAGGAATTGTAAGAGAGAATAAACCCTTGTTCCCTTAAGCCGTTTGATAGTCATTTACCAGCAACCGTGCAGGCAAACTGCAACATTCACTTTTGGTAATATGTCCATTTTTACAGTATTAATTCTAGCAATCCATGAGTATGGAAAGTCTTTCCTAATAGAGGTGCAATGACAAGTGAGTGTGGAGTTGTGGTCTTCAGACTGGGTTCTGGACACCCATACGTGGATCAGGATTCAAAGAGGGGACTGACCCACACTATACCTGCTTAGTTCCCTTTTCCAGATCAGCTGCAGCTACATTTCATGTAGATGTATTTTAATGTGGTCTTTCCTGCTACATTACATTGGGAATGAATTCTTTCCACTGGTGACTTTAATCAGCAGTGAACCAGGCAAAGTCTGTAATCCTGTGCTTGAAGGATGAAACAGGAGGATTGAGAACTCAAGGCTAACTTGGTTTACATAGCAGTACCTTGCCCCAATATTAATTAATTAAAAAAGAAGTCACCATCTAGACCGAGAATCAATGCAAATATAGCTTCCATGTCATTTGTTTAGAGAATCTTGGCAAGTTCCTTTGATTTTTGCTTAATTGATTGAATTCATTAACTTTAACAGGTTATTATTGCCCTACCCAGATGTAAAATCCTGCATTTTTTTCTATAGGTAAGAGAAAAAGATATAGATTAATTCCTCCAAGGAAACATCTCCCAATAACAATGTTTTTCTTGATGGCAGAGCTGAGGGAGAAGTCAATGGAATGCACAGGGAAGGACTATTTGGGAGGAGGAAGAAGATCTGTATAAAGAAGGGGTGAGGGAGAAAGGTAGGAAGGGAGTAAATGACATACATGTGTGAAAATGCCATAATGAAATCTGCTCTCTTGGATGCTAACTGGAAAAGTGGATCAAAAAACTAAGTACATTTGCTGAACTTCTCCCCTACTATAAAATTCTGAAAACTTCCAGGTTGTCTGCAGTAGACTTCAAGGAGGCAAAAAGTTGTCCAGGAAGGTTTGGGAAGATGGTCAGTTTTTTGGACAAATGAAGTTAATTCTAATGTGAGTATTTTTGGCTGGAAAAGATACCTGTCTTTTCAAAAGATTACCTTAATCTTGTCCTTTCCAGACCAGCTACTGAATTCACTATGTCCTTCATGTTTAGGATAAAGGGACAAGAATCATTGATTTTTTAAAATTTTACAAGCAGTTGACATAATTTTTTGTGTGTACATGTTTGCATGCATTCCTGTGTGTGTGTGTGTGTGTGTGTGTAGGATGCACATGCTTATGGAGGCCAGAGAGGTCTTGTTGTTTCTTAGATACCATATGTCTTTTTTTTTTTTTTGAGACAATGCCTCTTACTAGGCCTGGGGCCCACTGACTAAGCTAGGCTTGCTGGTATGGAGTCTTAGGGATATGTTTGTCTCTCCCTCCTCAGCATTGGGATTACAGTTGCATGGCTTTTTTTTTTTACATGTATTCTAGAAATCAAACTCAGGTCCTTTGGCCTGCACAGGTGTGATAGCAATTGAGTCTCCTCCCCAGCCCACATACCATAAATGATATCATTTCCAGGTCACAGCTCATTAGAATTCAGTGTGTCCAATTTGTGATGCAGTATTTGAGTTGCATGGAAGTTAGATATCTATCCAGAACTTTTTCGTTTTGAAAAGCTGAAACTGTACAACCATTGAACACCAACCTCATAGTTTCCTCCCTTTTAGCCATTGGAATCCATCATTGCACTCTCTTGTTTTTGTAAATTTAGCTACTTCAGATACCTATGTAAATAGCATCATGGCTATAGTTGTCATAGTTTAACACTGGTTTATTGCATTTAATAAATGTCCTTAAGATTCTCCATGTTGTAACATGGAGTTCATTCTTCTGCTGATAGGCATTTGAGTTGTTTTCTTGTCTTGGCTATTATGAATAAAGCTTCAGTGCACATAGGTGTGTGCATGTGTCTTCAAGAGCCACCACTGAATCTTCGTGGGCACAGTCCTAGATGTGGGATTGCTGGATCATGAGGTATTCAAAGGCATCTATTCTCAGCGCTCTGTCACACACTGACTAGGTAGGTCCTGCAGAAAAAGCACAAAGGCCACATCTGAGAACTTCCATGCTGCTCAGAGCTTCTTGCCTTTATTCTTAAAGAAGCAGCAGGAATCGTGTAAATGTGAGGAAGATGTCTGCTTTGTTGATGTCCCACCATGCTGTCGATAATGCTGGCTTGTAAGAAACCTGCAATCCCTGATGTTCTTTTGACTTAAACCCTTCTGGTTGTTTTAGACTTTGCCTTTATCACTAGAAACTATAAAATGTCCACAGTGCAGTTTAAAACATGTCAGGTTCTCACTTGCAAAATCATTTGTTCAAAAATCTCTGTAATCTCACTCTCCTTAAGAATAGTAACTCAATAATCAAAATCATTCAGTGTTTTGAGACAGACTCAAGCACAGCTTCCTGAACTTGAAGTAGCAGCTATCTGGGAAGTCGGTCTGCTCAATAGTGTATTCACAACACTCAGTCACAGAGCCACTAGGTGCCATGGTGACAGAAATGAAGGTGGATGGATGGGAGTTATAGGAAGACAATGGGTCTCCTGTCTTTAATGTAAATTAGCTGGCCCTGCCCTATATCCCATCTGTTCCCATACTGTGACCCCAACATACATGCCACATGGAGAAATGAAAGAACAGAACACACATTAAAAAATTCTCACCAAATCTGAAATTAAAAAATTGACCCTGAAGCTTGATATCCATAAAGTGGTACTTTTTTCTCCTGCTCTTTGAAATTAAATGCAGATATAAAATTATCATTAAAGGTAGGTGTTTCTGTCTTATAACCCTCTTCTTCCCCTTTTAGCTGCTAGTTGCATTTTTCAAAGCTATCAATGACTAACAGTTTGCTACTGACCTATCAGCTATGTGGACTGCTGTCTCCATCCAGGCAACACGGAGAGTTTAGGTGCAGAGAAGGACCCGATGTTTTTTTTTTTTTTAGTTTTTCTTTCATTTATTTTTTAAAATTAGCATACCAAGTATTAGGTTTCATTACAGCATTTTTTAACCGAATTTATTTTTGTCGATTCTCTTCCTCTCTATTTCTTTCCCATTGCCCTGTTTCTGCTGGGGCCCTTCCACATCTAGAAACCTTCTTTCCTTTTATGTATGTGTGCATGGGATGTGTGTGTGTGTGTGTGTGTGTGTGTGTGTGTGTGTGTGCATGTGTATGGTTGTACATGCACATGAATGTACTTGAGTATGTATCTTTATGGAGCCCACGGATAATATCAGGAATCATCCTGAATCACTTTTCTACTTTATTGTTATGAACCTGGGTCTCTAACTAACCCCAGAGCAGACCCTTAGGTCTAGTTTGGATAGTCAGCTTGCTCTGGGGATTTTCAGGCTCTGTCTTCCAAGCTAGAATTACGAGCAGGTTTCTATACCCACCCAGCATTTTTACATGGAGTCTGTGGATTTGAACTCAGATCCATTTGCCTGGAGGCAAGGGCTTTAACCACCCATATCCCCAGCCCAGGAAGCTTCTTTGCCTTTCGTGTCGTATGAGTCCAACTGCCTCCCTCACTTCCTTAACACTTTCCTCCTCTCACAGTTTTCTTTCTAGTTTCACAGCTATGCCCACACTCACACCCACTTACACACATACATATAAACATTAAAAGCTATGAAGTCCATATGAGAGAGCACATGTAATATTTGCCCCTCTGTCTGGGTGTGCCAGTTAGATGCAATTGTGTCAACTTGCTAATTGAGGTCTGAACTTTGAGGCACAGCTGGGAAAGGTTATTTTGTTAAGACAGGCCCTGAGCAAGCCTGTGGGAGATTGTTTTACCGACGTCGGAAGGCACAGTCTACAATGGCGGAACCAGTCCCTGGATAGGATGGAGAACAAACTGCATGGAAATTGGCATATAGGAAATCTGGCACGTGAGAAAGTTTGCCCCTTCATTCAGCTCTTTGTGAAGATATGGTATGACTAGTTCCCTTGGCTACAGATGTTGGTATGGATTCTCCCACCGCGTTGTTGGAGTGTGATCAAGAATCTTAAACAACAATAAGCCTTTTATTCTCCTAAGTTGGTTGACTCCTATATTCATATCAGCAACATAATAAATAATTGCAACACTGGATCACCTTACTTAATATAATGCTTTCTAATTCCAGCCATTTCCTTCTTATAACTTCACTTTTCATTACAGATGAATAAAGTTCCATTGTGTATATATTCCATATTTTCATCATTTGTTCATCTGGCGAAGGACACCTCAATTGGGTTCATTTCCTTGCTAGTGTGAATAGTGCAACAATAAATATGGATGTGTAAGTATGTCTGTGGTATGGTCTAGCATCTTATTTTATTCAAACATTAGTGGTGATTCTTGAGACCATCAAAGCAGCAAACCAAGCACATGAACTTCTTAGACTATTTTTCAGGGCACATGTTTTAGGAATGACAAAGTTTATTCTAGGAAGCCAGTGTCTTCATATTGGAGAGACCCTCAGAGAAGTGGTAGATAAGTGGGCATGTTAGTTTCAAAGGAAGACAGAAGCTTTTAAGTATAGTTTCAAATGCTTAATACCGAAAATCTGGCCAGATGTGCAGATAGGAATACGAAATACATAAAAGTCTCTGGAAAACAAAATAAATAGACAAATAACCACAAAATCAACACATCTCTGCACAGGAAACAGTTCTTAGGTGAGATTCTTTCTATTTCTGCCTACTAAGATGTGTCTCGAGTTGTCTGTGGGCACAGAGGCAGTGAAATACCTTCTTTTTTTATGCTGAAGACAGGCTTGCATAGCTACCAGATCTCTAAGGAGAAGACCGTGGTGGCAGGTTTGGGGCTTGTTGCTTTCCAGGTGCGTGGAGGTTGGACCTAATGAAACGAATGTGCCTCTGAGTGGCATTTGTGTGGAGAGTGAGTGTGTGACCTCGTCTGGGGAGTAGGAAATGCCTTCTCCAGGATGGCAGTTCCTTCCATATACGAAGCTGCTTATCACTGCGTGAGGCCATTCTTCTTCTTCTTCTTTTTTTTTTTGAAAAAAAATTATTTTACTAAGATAATGAAGTTTTTGAAACGGGTTTAAATACAAGAAATTCATAAATATTTTAGATAATAAATGTTTATCCATTTTAAAAATTATTCAGCACATACATGCATTACAACCTTGCATAGCACCCAAATAATATTTTTATGTATGTTTGTTTTTTTTAATTTTTTTACTATATTTATTTTTTCCCAGTCATACAAGCTTAATAGGTAACCCAGTCCCCTTCCTCCCTCCATTCTTCCCCAATCCCCTTGCACTCTCCCCCCTTTTTCCCCTTCCTTTCACTATTTCTCCCATTCCCCCATTCCCCCATTACCTGGAACATCCTTTTGTGTGAATGTCAAACTTCCCTCTGAGTCCTCCACTCTAGTGAGGTGTAAGGACTCAGCGGCACTGCCCAGAGTCGTTTCTTGGACTCCCCTTTAGTATGGGAACACTATGATGACTGTTAATCCCTTGTTTCTAAGGATCCTAGTGCCTGTGATCCATGCTAGACTTTGGGGGGGTCGTTGACATGTCAGTCATTGTGCAGGCCATGCAAAGTCCGATTATGGCTACTGTGGCCCTAACTTGTGTGGAGTATCTTGCATATTGTTGCTCCTCCCCATCTTTAGGCTCTTACAATCTTACTGCCCCCTCTCCTGCAAATTTCCCTGAGCTTTAGGATGGGGAGAGATTTGGTTGGTCTGGTGCCAGGTGATTAATGTAGGGCCATTCTTTAAAAAAAATAGTCATGTAGTATGTTAAAATCAGTGAGGTCAAGGGTATAGACTCTGACACAAGGCTGCCGACTGTAGTCCTGGTGCCCCCACTGTGGGCTCCAAGAGAAGCAGCTTGTCATCTTGTGCCTCAGTTTCCTGGTCTCTAAAATAGGTACAGCAGAATTCTGTACTCCTGGAGCTGTCGGGAGGGTGAAATGGCTTTCTCTCTGTGGTTGTTCTGGAGCAGCAGTTGCCCAGGTGCATAGTAAGCATGACCTGTATGTTCCAACAGTCAAAGGCAGACCTCAGCTGAGCAGCCAGATAAGCAGATGTGAAGTGTGAGTAGAATTCTCTATGTTTTAAAAATGCATAGCACTCCCCTCCCCCAGTGGTCTCCTACTCTTATTCCATCTACCTTTGAATCTACTCTTATAATAAGACTCTATTTTAACAGCATTTTATCTCTGGCCAGGGAGTGAGATCCAATACCCATCAGGATGGAGCCAAGGGTGGTGCAGGAGCAGCAAAACTGAAAAAAAAAATCAACAAACCATAATTCAGAAAATCAGAGACTCTACATCAACCACCTGGAACCAGGTCAGCCTAATCTCTCCCCATCCTAAAGCTCAGGGAAATTTGCAGAAGAGGGGGCGGTAAGATTGTGAGCACCTAAAGATGGGGAGGAGCAACGATATACAAGATATTTCATATAAGTTAGGACCGAAGTAAACATAATAGGACTTTACATGACCTGCACAATTACCAACATATCATTGAACCCTCAAAGTCTATCATGGATCACAGGCACAAGGATCCTTAGATGCAAGGGATTAACAGCCACAATAGTGTTCCCATACTAAAGGGGAACACAAGAAAGAGCTCTAGGCAATGCCACTGGGTCCTTACACCTCATCAGAGAGGAGAATCCAGAGGGAAGTTTGACATGCACACTAAAGGATGCTCCAGGAATGGGAGTGGGGGAAGGGAGCACTGGGAGAAAGGGAGAGAGGGGGGAAAAGAAAAGGGAAAAGGGGAGAGGGAGCAAGGGGATGCAGGGAGGGGTGGAAGGAGGGAGGGGAATGGGGTACTTATCAACTTTGTATGAGTGGAAGAAGTAAAAAAAAGAATAAGGAAATGATCTAGAGTAAGATACAAAAAAAAAAAAAAAGTATAGTATTGGGCTTCTTGTTTACACTTTAGAGAAGCCTGTTGCTTCATGTCATCACTTCAGCCTGGGTGTCCTGGGGCCATACTTGCCAGAGCTTTATGAATATCAGGAAAAGAAAGAACAAAAATACAGTTTAATTGCAACTTTTTGTCACCACAAACAGCTTCTGTCAAAGAACAGAATTTCAAAGTTCTTCTCTAGCATTATTTTGGAGGCTAATTCATACACGTAGTTGCAAGCTAATGATTTCCCCACATTACTTAATAAAACCACATTTGGAGTTTCAAGTTCATGACCTCACTAGGAAATAATCACTATCGAAGTAAAGAAATGATCTGGCAGCAGCATCTACAGACAAAGCCTGGGGTGGGTTAACGGACATCACATAAACAAATAAAATGAAGATAATTATATTCTAAAACTCTAAGGCAAGTGTCCTTAGACCTGGTTCTAAAAATGAGTGGAATGTCTATGTTTCTCATCAGATAGAGATTTGAGCTTTGGTTACATTTGCCTAACACCAAACCTGTTAAAATCTATTGAGCTAGTAGCACATTCAGAACTGAGGGAACAGAGCAAATGCCATTTCTCTTATGTGTCTTTCTGTGTCATACATAATAAGTACACATACTTCTAAGTATTCCGTTTGCATTCCTAGACAGTCCCCTAGTAACAGCGAATTAATGCTGCCCAGGTATACACAGAATTTTATTCCTCTGTGTTTTTCAATCAGTACCGATCTGACTTCCAAACAAAATTATACCAAGTATCATGAGGAAATATACCAAGAAGCATATTTTTGGGGATGCAGGGAGGGGTGGAGGGAGGGAGGGGAATGGGGTTTCATCATTCTTAATAGTCTAGTATTTCAAAAATAAATGTTGATGCAGAATACAATTTGGGAAGGTTAGGACAGGACATATACATGTATGCTAATGGAAGAGACCAATTCTGCATTGTTGATAACATATGTAAAGGAAGACCAGACTGCATGTACTGTTGCTGCTGCTCCCACTACAGACGGTTGTCCAAACAGTGTCCACATCTCCTAGTGAACATTCTGAAAACAACAACAAAATCCCCCCCTCTTACTGCCTGTTCAATCGTCTCCTATTACACCAATACACAAGTCAACTATCTGGGTTGTAACCATTCTTGACGTTGGGGTCACCACCCCCATCATCTTTGTTAGAGAGGACCTAGCTAGGTACTCATGTGGCATTCAAGGTCCTGTGGACCCTGTACCCCCTCTTCCTCACCTCATTTTTGTCCAGCCTTGCCTTTGTGCACTCAGTCCTCCCATCTTGTGCTCTAGGCAGTAGAAAAGGTCTCTTTTTCTTATGTCAAGCACATCCCATACCTCTGTCTGAAACTCTCTTACTAACCAAACCTCCATTTTACCACTCGCATCCATGGTAACACTACAAGGCATACTTCAAACGCATCTCCATCTCCAGCTCTCCTGGTCAGAAGCAACACTTTCCTTTTATGTATTCCTTTTATTCCTTTCCTTTGATGCATTTTAGGTATTATAGCATTTAAAACTCTGTCTATGTTGGACATTTTGCCCCTCCCCATTCCCTTGCTCCTGACCTCCTGAACGTGGACGTTTCAATAAAGCCGGAGACCAAACTAAGTTGAACACAGGGGCTACAGTGATAGAAAAAGCTCCAGTTGCTAATAAAAATATTTCATGTAACTTGTTTTTTTTACAGCTCCACAAGCATGTTTATCTCCTCGTCCTTAAGAGTTCAGTGACAGATATGCACTATCTACATACATGAACCTGCACTAGGCGTGTGATCACCCAAAGGTGCTTCAGTTCACCTTTGTACCAACACTGCCCCTGCATAAGATCTCAAGGGCTGAGCACCGGGTTTGTTCTTGCAGGACCATCTCTCTGATTCCGTTTTATTAATAGGTAGTGGAGGTAAACAGAGGCCTCCCAGAGCCATTTGAAGGCAGGGCTTGGCTTCTTAATTCCTCTCTTCCCCAGCTGGAATTTTGTCTCTTGCACTCAGTACAAATGTTTCCATGTGTCCACATGGTTTCTCCTTGCTTGTTAAATCATCTTTTAAGGAGGGTTTAAAAGTCTCTCTGTGTCTCTCTGTCTTTGTTTCACTCTCTTTCTCTCTTCTCACTTCTCTCCCTTCCTGTAAAGATTTTTAGTTACTGTTGTGAAGTGATTCCCAGGTAAGTCCCTGAACTGAACTTGCCCTGGTTCTGGGGCTGCAGCGCATGTGTTCTGTTTTGTTGGCTTTTACCGCCCTCTTCTGGTCCCTGAGATAATCTGAAAATTTGGCTCAGGTCCTCGAAAAAAATGCATAAAGCATTCATGCATGGAGAATGAATGAAGGTACAGGGCAAATTAAATTTTGATATGAATAATATCAACATTTACATTTAACTATTATTCAGTGTCATTTTTCATACTTTTTACAAATATCTGAAATTATATTCTTGAAATTCTTTTTCTTAAATTTAAATTTCTTTTTTCATCATTTTTATTTTCTTAATGTTTCGAAAAAGTGTTTATTATATAAAATATCTTTCTATGTGGATTTTTTTGTTTAAATATATAAGAATGTGAATGCTGGGGACTCAGGGCTGTATACTTAAAACATATTTAAATAAATAAAAAATTAGTTTTTAGTTTTTTTTTTAAACTCATGGCAGTATGTTGGTTAAGTGGCCAGAATGGTTTGGTAGCATTTCCTGTTTTGTTAATAGCTTTCCTGAGCATTTTGGCACACTCGTGGGGTGGGATATTGTTCAGTTAATCTGTCAGAGATTATCTAATTGATGTGGGAAGGCCCAGCCCACAGTGGGTGGGACCGTTTCCTGGGTGGGATGGAGAAAGCATTCAGTACTTTTGCAGACTGGCAAGGGAGGATGTATGTCCTCCCGCAGCTCTTCCTGTAGGCATGGTGCTGGCAGTTCCCTTGACTTCTTGTGCCCTCTCCAGCTGTGTGATGAACTGTAGCCAAAATCATAAGCTCGGAATAAACTCCTCACTCCCCTAAATTGTTTCGGTTCTGCATTCATTCAGCAACAGGAAGAAGAAATTAACACGGGGAGGCACCAAGGCTCAGAGGAGTTAAGGTGCTTAGCACAGTCACGTGACAGACAAAGGATTCGAATTACAGTTGCTTTGGCTTATCAGCTTGCATGAAATAATATTCTATTTTACATTCCATGAAAAATGCTGGTGATGTTGTTTTGGAAAGTCATGGAACATTAAGGAGATGGATCCTCGCTGGAGGAAGTTTGTCCCTGCAGGTCCGTGTTAAGTTTCTTTAGCCTATGTACACTTCCTGTCCACTCTGTACTTCCTGTTATTTTTTATGTTATGTTACTGGAGAAAAGAATCTTACTGCACATACTGCTACTGCTGGTGCTGCCTGCTGCCACGCCCACCCATCCATAATAGACTACATCCCTCAAACATTGATTTGAATTAAACCCTTAAACTGTTTCTTGTCAGGAATTTGATCACAGGAATAAGAAAGAAACCAATACATATACTTTGATAGATATTGGGGGGATGCTGTGAATTGAAACCAAGGCCTCATTCATGAGAGACAAATGTTCTACCACTGAATTTTGTCTACCCTATCTATCACTAAATAGAGTTTTTCCATCCAATTTAAAGACAAATTCAAGTTTGCAAAATACTCTTCATCTTCCAAAGCACCTTCTTTCTCCATTTAATTTTCTCACCTTTATTTTATTTCCAAAGTGGACATTGTGTTTTTCATTTCCAGTAAGAAGAACGAACAGTGTCATGGTTTGGATGTGAATTGCCCCCACAGGACCGTATCTTCCCTCTGAAACCACACGCTGAATAAATCTCCCCATTCTCCCTTAAGTTGGTTGAGTGTTGTCTCATAGTAACAGAAAAAAGTAACTGCAACAAACAGAATAAAAAGCATTAAAAAAATTGTAATCCCCCAAATCTAAAAAAAACATCATTAGTGTGAAGTCGTGTATCTTTTTAGAATTTAAAACTTTATAGATAAGCTTTCTATATAAGCATATGTACAATAGCATGCATATATATACATAAATATGTTTTGTTATATTTTGAGTGTGGTGTATGTGTGTGTATGATGTATGTGTGTTGTATGTGATGTATGTGTGGGTTGTGTATGTGTTGTGGTACACATGCATGTGTGTGATGTGTGTGTATGTGGTGTGTGTGGTGTATATAGGTGTATGTGGGTGTGTGGTGTGTATGTGTATGCTGTAGAGGATATGTGCAGGTGTGTATGTGGTATGTGTGTTGTATGTGTGTGGTATTTATGTAGTATGTGGTGTGTGTGTGGTGTGTGTAATGTGTGTATAGTGTATGTGGTGTGTAGATGTGGATGTATACATGGTGTGTATGGTGTGTGTATATGCAGGTGGGTGTGTATATGGTGTGGGTGAGGTGTGTATATGTGTGTGTGGTATATTCTCAATGAGTGGGTGGATGTGCATGCTGTGTGCATATAGAGGACAGAGGAGGACTCCAGGTGTCCTGCTCTCTCTCTCTCTCTCTCTCTCTCTCTCTCTCTCTCTCTCTCTCTGCCTTATTCTCTTGAGACAGGGCCTTTTGCTAAGACAGGGGCTAGGCTGGCAGCCAGCAAGCCCGGTGGTCTTCCTGTTTCTGCCGACACAGCACTGTGGCTAGAAGCAGATAGCCAGCTACGCTCAAATTTCAATGCAGGATCCAAGCTTTCTCATGCTTGCATGCAGACCATCTGACGTGCACACATATGAACACACATTAATGCACAAGCACATACATACAAATAAAGTAAGAGTTTAAAATGAATAGATCCATATTATACATAATTGTTCACAAGATAATTTGTTCATTTACTCTGTATTAAGGACACATTTCCTTGCCAATAAATTGGGACCTATATTTATTTTAAAAGATTCTACTACTAAAGGCATGAAGTTAATGAAATAATATTTTGTGATATGACATTTTTCTGGAGACAGCTGAAAAAAAAATCCATCTCTGGGTGTGTATTCAGATTCCAGGACACATCTGTAGTGTACGATACAGTGCAGGAGACGTTTACAGGAAACAGCTCTGTGGGGGAAGCGGCTCTTTCTCAGACTCTTCTGCCTGTGGTTTCACAGGAAAGTCTAGCAGTGATAAGCAAGGGCTTTGAAGTCTTGCTTGGGCTTGGTGCCCAGTGAGTCCTTAGCTCTACTCTTAGCCTGCCCCCTTAGTGAATCCACACCTGGACAAAGGCCTAAACTTGCTTCCATTTCCTCACTTGTAAAAACTGTAAATAATATTAATGCTCACTTGAAAATGGACTGTGGGTGATATCACCCTCCACAAGGGTGGTGTGTTACCCATGGTGGCATTAAGCCTGGCACATACAGGACTTAAGGTTACCTGGTAGCTCAAGACAAGGCAGGAGAATGTGTAAGATTCCTTGTACCACCTCCAGAAAGCTGCCAGAGGAGAGAGAATCGGTGGAAAGTACAGGTAAAGCAGGGGATGGCAGCGGACATGTGTGTGCACATGTACACATGTAGGGGAGGGTGCGCTCATCTATCTGCAGTGTCAGGAGCCTTCCTCTGCTTCTCTCCACGGTACATTTTGAGACAGGATCTCCCAGTGAACGGGAACTCACTGTTTAGGCTGCACTGCCCAGCCAGTGAGCCTCTGAGACCCGCCTGTCTCCTCAGTGGTGGGTTTACAAATGTGCTCTGCTGTGACTGGCTCTGACAAGGATGGTAGGGATCCAAAGACAGGTCTTCCTGCTTGTGTAGCAAGCACTCTCCCAACTCCTCCACTGAGGCATCTTCCCAAGCCCCCAGCATCCACGCTCTTCTGTAACAAGTCCCGCCAGCATCCCAGAGCAGCAAAGACAGGGTTGCGCAGGGATGTGGGGGGCTGGAGAGGTGGCTCAGGGGTTAAGCCTCTGCCTTGCAGGCAGAAGGTCCTGAGTTCGGATCCTAGACCCCACGTATAGACTCCGGGCAGAAGCTGGGGCGGCCTGCGTTACCGGCCCTGGTAGGGCGGAGCCTGTGAATCCCGGGGCAGAGTAAACAAGGAGGAGGTGGAGGCGTCCATGGTGGTTCCCGAACTCGTCCGTGGTTCTACACACACATACATACATACATACACGTACATACACACACGCGCACACATGCATACACATACAATTGAATAAATAATAAAAAAAATTAAAAAAAAGATGAACCACGTGGGGGCACACGCTGGCCTGTGAGCCAGTCCCAATCCCAGTAAGATGTGGATGAGGCGTCCCTTTGATTGTTGTTCCACGCAGATTGGAACACTGCCTGCTCACTGCATGTGCTGTACAATCGTGTCGCTCTTGTTAGAGTGAGTGACAGGTGGCAGACTCAAGGTAGAGCACCACACTCTAGAGAACGGGAGTGACTTGAAGTTAAAGCATCTGCCTGTCTTCCTAACAGCATCCCCCCCCCATAGAAGTGGACATGCATTTCTTTCTGCTCATCTAATCTTTGTGGAACTAGCAGTCTACTGAAAGATGTTCCTTTTTGGTTTTGTTTTCTAAGCGTTGTCTCCACAGGGAGCCCAGGATGGTCCCAGCTGTCTTGGCTTTTAGAATGCTGGGATAATGAGTGGGAAAACACACCTTGAAAGAGATGTCAGTTCTTAAGGGCTCGCAGAGATGTCCCCACAGTGTGCTAAGAAAATGCTCAGGGGAGGCAGGGGTGCCTGAGCTTGTGCTGGATACAGGCTGCTGCTAGGTCAGTTCTATTTCCCATCGATGTGCTGCCAGCCCCGCCCATTGTGTGCTTGAGTTAGTTAATATTTTGCTCATCACACATTCAGAAACCCTTTACTGCTATCAAGTGTTGGGAACCCCATCTAGAGTTACCACCCACAGTCAGGAAGCCAAGCACCCTGAGGTGGAACCAGGAAGTAGCTCGAGGCTGGCTAATTTCCAGCCGTGGAGCTGTAGAGGTTTTTTCCTTTTCATATGAGGCCAAGGGTTTTATCTTGTTCAGAAAGCACACAGTTGAAGTCAAGAAAAAGAAGGAGGAGGGGGAGGAGGAAGAGGAGAAGGAGGAGGAGGAAGTGGGGAAGAATGAGGAAGAAGAGGAGAAAGAGGAAGCAGAGGAGGGAGAGGAGAAGAGGAGGAAGAGGAGGAAGAGGAAGAAGATGAGGAGGAAGAGGAAGAAGATGAGGAAGAGGAGGAAGAGGAGAAGAAGAGAGAAGAGGAAGAGGAAGAAGAGAGAAAGAAGAGAGAGAATAGGAAGAGGAGGAGGGAGGAAGGAAGAAGAAGAGAGGTAAGAGAAAGAAAGGACAAAGCAAACTGTGTTTCCTCCAGGTGAACATGTGTATCCCTTATCTTCTAAAAATTCTACTTTACATATATTTATCCAACAGAAATGTGTGCATATGGTCATTGAAAGGCAAGGGCAATTAGCACATAGCAGATGCCAAGAAGTTTAACACACATCAGCAAAAGAAAGAATGAAAGAATATTCACCAAGCAAAAGATACTCCAGCATTGAGAATAAACAACTTACAACTACACACAAAAACTTGAATGAATCCCACACATATGTTGCTAAAGAAACAAAAAAAAAAAAAAAAAAATAAGCAAGACACCAGAGCCTGTAATCTGTGTGAGACTGTCTGAAAGCCCAAAAACAGCTCACACAAATCTAGGCCTGGACACTGGATACTTCTCACCCTTGTGGAGTGAAGAGAGGCTTGGGAGGCACAGACAGGTTTGTTGGTTGGGAGCATGTTCTGTTAGTTGATTAGGTGGTGGATTAGTGGATGAAAATTTGTTGAGAATTTACAGACTAATGTATTCAAATGTATATATCTTCCTCCATGTAACTTTTACATCAGTAATTTTGCTTTGAACTTTACAATAGGAGTTCTGATTCCTCCAGGAAAGATCTAAGTCCCTGGAGAGATGCCACAGTACTCAGTACCTGGATCCACGGTCAGCAAAGCAAACTGTAGTGGCCAGAACAGGACAGAATGAAGCTTGCAGCTCTGCTGTGTAAATGCATATAGCCTTAGACCCACACCAGGAAAGGAGAGTACGTGGTTCTCTGGGGAAAAACAGATCCTAGACAGTGTGGCATGAGGTGGCCAGAAGATGGGAGAGTAAATTCTGTGACTATGGCCCCCAGAAGCTGGCTGCTGAGGGCAGGTTGTTCTTTTCTCCATCCCGTCCTTCTGAGGTCTCCTCCTTCTTTGAAGACTTTCCAATTTTTGAACTGGAAGTGACCCAGGATCCCCAAATCTTTGGTTTTGATGGGTGGTAAGAAGGAGTCAGAAGTAGCTGTGTTTGTCATATGATTTTCTGGAGTGGAAAAATGCTTCCCTGTAAAGTAGGTGTTTCCTGAGTCTGACAAACCACGGTGGCCTCCTGTAGTGTTTCTTGTTGCTCCTGGAAGATGGAACCTCTACGGTCAGCTCGCCTGGGAGTCTCTTCCTCTTGTGTCAGTTAGAGAGACATGCTGTCTTTTCCAGTCAGATGCTGGGACAGGATGGAGACAGCTCTCTTGCTCACTTTATCTGAAGTGGCTATACTGAGTCCAGAACTCAAAATGAGAATTTAAGGAGTGACCCATGACCCTGACCATGACGACACTTTCTAGTTTCTGGAAGAACATGGGGTGGGGGAGACTTTTTTTTTTTTAACTCATGAAACAAAGGAAGGCCATTCTCACCTGTTAAGAAAGTTCTGAGAGAAGCGACTTCCTATGCAATGAATTCTGAATTTAGCATGGAGGTGGTCGACCTGTTCATAAAAGGAGAGAGATGGAACAGATAGCACATTTCCTCTTGAGGCTGAAATTTATATTCAACTTGTTAGTTAGCTGTGCATGCATAGTTGCGGGCCAGAACTTCACTTAGCACACAATTATGAGCTTACGGTGTCAGAAAGGCTGCCGCCCAGAATGAGCTGAGACTTGAAAAGGATGCAAAATGCAATATTAGGAAAGTCTGAAGGGAAATTACAAGAGGGGTTTTAAGTTTTATTTGAGCCAGGCGAACAAGGCAGCGATTCGCCCACTGCCTGGGGCAGGTGATGTAATGTTGACAGATGCAGAGCAGCAGGATTCACTTCCCCCTGCCGCAGACTACACAGGAGGCTGCTTGGAGAAAGGAGAATCAGTGGAAGCCCTCCAGGTGTGGGGGGAATTCTTGAAAGATATGAAGTTGATCACACAGAGCTGATCAAAGGTGATCTGGTGTTTCCGACTGAGGTGAAGTAGAGTAAAGTCATGGAAGAGTTTTTTTAACTGCTTAAAATGATTGCTGTGCCTGGCACATAACCTCTCACTCCGAAAACTATGTATTAGTGAGACTGAGGTTGGTACTAGACAAAATTCCAGGGCAATATGTTGAAAGGATGGTTGCAAGGTAATGCCATGGTGATCCTGGGGAGATGAGCCAACCTGGTTTATTATATCCAGGCCATCTGGACAGAACTCAGTGCATTGATCAATAATAGACTGACTAGAGAAGCCGGAACAGTGAGTACAGGTTTGAACTTGGGGTTGACCAAGGGTCCATGACATCATCACAGCAAAGGGAAATGGTGTCCATGTGGTGGACACGACAAACTTGTTGATTAGAGAATCCTCTGGAAGGAAGTATCCAGTGGTTAGACTTGGTGCTGAGATTCCCTTCTCTTTCACATTGTTATAGCTCTGAAAAGCAATTTCTGTAGTGCACAAATAGCGTGTGTGGCACTGATGAAAATCTCTATCTGTGGTAGGAAGAAAGATGCACATAAATATAAAAATAAGATTTAAACCAGTCTAATAATTGAAGTGTTTCATCAGACTGGGTTAACGAACATAATCTAATTCTCAATTTCCTCACCCATAAAATGGGGGAAATGTTATTATCATTATAGTGGTTCTGGATAGCCAATAAATGAATGGATTAGAAAGCAATGCATTTAACTACAAGCTTAGCACATGGTTAGTGGTCAACTGTTTTATTTGCTATCGCTGATGTACAGTCATAGACAACAAATAATGCAAAACACAACAGGAAAAAACTTATGGACTTAGGTCCTTAAATTGACTCCACATATACAGAACCAGGAGTGTGTAACTTAATGGAAATTCATAAGAAGAACACATAGATGTTCATGGACTTTAAATACTGTGTCTGGGCTAGAGACATGACTCAGATTGCTCCACAAGCATGAGAACCTGAGTTCAGGATTCCAGAACCTGCATAAAATTCAGACGTTCCTAAGGGGATGGGAGGTGGAGATAGAATCCTCCAGTTTGTAGACCAGATAACCTGGTATTTTCAATGGAGATGAGGCTCTGCCTCAAACGAGGTGAAAGATTAGAACAAGGTTGTCCTTACTGTAGCACACACACACACACACACACACACACACACACACACACACACAAACATGTATATACACAAATCCATATACACACATACACAAACATGTACATACATGTATATATCATACACAGACACATACAAATCTTGTCTGACTTCAGTTGCCTTAACAGAATTTCATTGTCTAAAACAAGGAAGATGGTGACCCCTTGGTTCATTTGAAGCTTTCTCTGCCTGGAAGGTTCTGAGCTCAAAGGTGGGACACATGCTTACAGAGGTTCTCACTGGTGACTATAAGTGACAGTTACCTGAGAGCTCAGATGACGATTAATGTCTCTGGGGCTTAACCTGGAACCCCTACACCAAGATTCTGGCCATTTCTTTAAATTGAAGAGTGAACTTTCAGAGCTTTTTTCTTCAGAGATCTATCCTCCAACACTGTGATTAGGTTTGAAACTCAGACATTTAAAAGATTATGAAGCACAGGGCTTATTTAGCACAGTAGAGCAGTACCAGCAGATAGCCAACCATTGTGCTGTAAATAGCTAAGATTTAGTTTTTGTTTCCAAAGGGCAAAAATTGCAGCACTATGTAAATTTATAGGGAAATAGATGTTTAATTATGAATAGTATTCTAAATAATTATATTTGTCATAAAATGAAATGAGTTAGCTTGAGAACTTACCATTCAAGGATATTATGGAAGGTGTATTCATAAAACGAAATGTTGTGTTGCCATTAATTAATACATTTTTACTTTTATTAAAAATTCCTATTTTTATGCTGATAAACTATAATCACAAAGAAGCCTGGGGTGAAATTCTGGCATTTCTGACATTTCCGAGATGCTTTGTGGCCATGTTTTGGTTTTTGACTCCAGTCTCTACTAAAGTTTTGTGCTAGCTCATTTCTGTTAGTATAGCAAAATATTCAAAGCTACATAACATTTAAAGAAAAGTTTATTTTGTTCATAGTTTGGGGTTCTGAAGAGCCAAGAGCAGGCAGCACTCTCTGGTCTCCAGGGACGCCGCATGGCACTGATACAGATAGGTGAGCAGCCTCATGCAAAAAAGACAAGGTGGTCCAAGACTGGAAGCCAGACAGCTCTTTAAAATGAATTTATTTGGGGCTGGAGAGGTGGCTCAGGGGTTAAGCCTCCTGCCTTGCAGGCAGAGGGTCCTGAGTTTGAATCCTAGACCCCACGTATAGAGCCGGGCAGAAGCAGAGGCGGCCTGCGTTTCTGGTCCTGGTAGGGCGGAGCCTGTGAATCCCGGGGCAGAAGGAGGTGGAGGCGTCCATGGTGGTTCGCTGAATTCGTCCGTGGTTCTACACATACGCAGACACACACACACACACACATACATACATACACACACATACACACACGCACACACACAATTGAATAAATAAAAAAATTAAAAAATAAAATGAAGGAAGGAAGCAGAGTGAGAAAGAGAGGAGAGAGAGAGAGAGAAAATAAGAGAGAAAAAAACATGCACGTCTTGCTGCAAGGGTAGAGGTTAAAGGACAATATTGAGAAATCACTTCTCTCCTTCCACCATGTGGACTTCCAGGGATTACGTTCATGTTGCCAGTATTCATAAGCAGATATCTTATCTTCTGAGCTGTCCTGTTGACCCGAGTTCTCTTTTTAAACGAACGTACTCTCATACAAACTAACCAGCATCCCTCAAGAACTGTATTGATGTCTACCTTCAGTGCACCCACAAGGATCTGCCTTTGAAGCATTCCCCCACCTCTGGGCCCAGCAGGGCCCAGGTTTCCATAACACAAGTCTTTCAGGATTACATGCCTGAAACCACACCTAAACTGCAGCCATGACCTTCCATGCCTAAGGACCAGAGAGAGAGAGAGAGAGAGAGAGAGAGAGAGAGACTTCCTGTAGTTAAAATTATCCAGTCTCCAAAGAAAAGATGTCTGATCCTTGGTCCATTAAGTGCTCATTGATTGAAAGCAGTTGATGGAATTCAGTTCCGGTGAAATAAGAGGGTTTGGAGAGTCCCTCAGAGGCTCAGTGACAACTGAGGACCAAATTTGCTTTCCTGGCCTCAAAGTCACAGAGCCCCACCTGTGAAGCTCTCTCCTTTGGTTCCTGTCTTTAATGTGTCAGTCATTCTGAATGCAAGGAACATTTCTATGCTGGGAAGACTGCTTTGCTGTAGGTAAGTGATTACTTCATCAAAAAGAAGGAAACAGCCTTGATAAAGAAGAGATGTTTATTTCACCCAGTTTATTCATCGGCAATCAGTGAACAAGAGCTATCACATTAATTCTGTGAAATTCCGACCGATCTCTTTGTTGTACCGCCAAAGAGTAACAGCGAGAAGGGCCCTTCCTTTCATCCCTTGGGCTCAGTCTCAAGGCAATTTGTTTTTAGACTCATGAAAAGACTTTTCAGCCACTAATTGAGTCAGTGAATAAGGAGTGCCTCTGTTTCAACTCATTACCTAACATCTTTGTTTATCCATGTGTTTTCTTTCATTCTGTGTGACTTTCAAAAGAATTGGCTATTTTCAACCAATCTGGCATTCTATCAAGTACATTAAGATTGCCTTTTCCATTTGGCTTGAGTTAGACCACACTAAGTCAAAATGGATTCAGAGTCAAGTTCTTAGACTGAGTTTACTATACCCTGATTGCGATGATCAATAGTTTCTCTTAATGTTAATAGCAGTTAGAACTTGTTTTGGTAGTCACATTTGTTCAAGTGATTCATGTTTTTTGTACAGGAGTTCTATAGTTTGGTACACTATGTTATTAGTGGCCTACTCATGACCCTTTCTTTCTCTTATTTCTTAATTGCTAACAGAGCCCCATTTTGGTTTACATGCCCAGAAAATTATGCTAGCCGCTAGGTGGAGCCAGTCACTGTAGTTTTCCTCAATGAGAATCACAGAAACAAGGGGGAAGTTTCCAGAGAAGATTGTGAATTTCTTGCTGGAAGGGAATGGACCAGTTGTTCCATCTTTTACCTAGACTGACAACTCAAGGATCTTCCTGTGAAGCTGTGGGAAGCGCAGAGAACTACAGAGACATTGGCCCTATTGTGAGAGAGTTGCTATTTGGGGGGAGGGAGGGAACAACCTGTGTAATACTTCAGATACGTAGTTCCTGGTCAGCCCAGACTTTGCCCTCTGTGAAGTGAACAGACCTTGTCATACTCCAAAAAAGGCAATTGTGAGGTTAGGGAAATGAAGAATTAAAGGAAAAGAAAAGGTGAAAAGCTACTGTGGTGAATTCATAAATGCAAATATACCATATAAATACCCTTTATAATCTCGAGACACCTGAGAATCAATGGTTATAAAACTTTCAAGGTGGAAAGGAACTGACACAGCAAGGATCACACTTTCATCAGCAGCACTAGTCAACGTGTGAAAAGTGAGTATCTAGAATTCTAATTCAGTTCATTTCCTAGGCACAAGCAGCTCTGATCTTAATAGAATTACCTATTTCTTTTTTTCCTTTTGTAGACATTTTACTTGCATGTAAACATACATACACGTTTGTGTATGTGCATACATGTGTGTGTTTCTGCACTTGCATGGCATGGGCACATGTACAAACCAGAGGACAACATTCTGGAGTTAATGCTCTCCTCCCATATGGGTTCAGGGATCATCATCAGTCTTGGCAGCAAGCACCTTTATTCAGTAGTGCAGAATACTGATTTCCAAATATACAAAAAAGAGATAGTTCACTAAATTCAAGTTTTGAGTATCTATAGAGGAAATACTTATGTAAAATTTACACACAATGTCAATGTTGGAAAATTTTTCTTTGAATTTACTTTTCATATCTAAGATTTGCCAGGTCGAATGTACAAGTAGGTTGTTTGCCTTTTCCAGTGTTTCTTACTAGCTTTGTGTAAATTGAATGCTTCCTTCAGGATTGAATAGGGCCCAAAGATATAGCCAGCCCTGGATGCTTGAAGGCAGGTGCAAAGACCAGCACACTTTCATTCTTCCATAGACATCAGTTTTAAAAGAAAGGAGGGCACCACACACAGGAGACCATGCTTCCTAAGAGTCCTGGGGTTTTCTGAGCAACTACCGACCTGGATGTGTGTGTGTGAGAGAGAGAGAGAGATTGAGAGACAGAGAGAGACAGAGAGAGAGAAAGAGAATATGCTAGTTTTCCACACAAGAAGAAAGTAGCACAGACTTATGAAAGGCAGAAAACACATGAGTGCAAAATCTCTGGGAAGTCTCAAAGCATTGTAATTAGCTTCTTTCTTCTAGGCAAAAGCCCAAAGTCAAATGACATTAACTCTCATCTCCACTTTTTGTTTCGTTTTGCTTTGTATTGATTTTGAAAGATTCTCCTATAGCCCAAGCTGCTCTCAGACTCAGGATGTAGCCCCCAAGTCTGGGTTTGCATTTCTGACCCTTCTACTCCACCTCCCAAGCACTGGCATCTACCATGCCTGGCTTCTTTTTCTGAGGTTCTGAACTTAGAACATGGCTGTCAAAAATTCTCCCCTTTCAGGCTATGTTATTTAATATTTATATACTGCCCTCTTTTGGATCGAAAGAGAACTTCACTTCAGTATCTTGTTTTTCTTGGTGGTCAATTTAGGTGAATCAGAAAGGCCTGGATGGAACAGTGCAAAACCAGAGTTCTTGAGAATTACATTTTCCTCCATATTGGCAACGAGAAACAGTAACAGCCATTGTGATTTCAAGTTTGTACTGCTTTATAGATTAGGTGAATAAATAAAAATCTGCGTTAAGGCAGTAGTTTCCTAGTTTTCTGATTTGAGTAGCTAAGTGTACCAGCAAAACCTTGAATGAACTGCCAAGTTGGAAACAAGGACTCATTGCCACCCCTGCCACAATCTCTGCAAGGCAAAGTAATGGGAAAAACAAAGCAAAATAGAGTCAGAAAAAACCCAACAGTCTTTTTAGATGAAACTAAAACTTTCTTTGGAATTTTCTTTCTCTATTTAAAACAATATTTTAATGAACTGCTTTCTGAAATGTGAAGTATTTTTCTCTACAAAAAATGTGGTGCTGATTTCACTGCTTCCATCAACAAATATCCTGCCAAATATCTGCCGCTTACTGAGCCATAAATATTATCAGTATGTAACATTATGCTCCTCAGAGGAGAAAGAATGTTCTGGAATGTGTAGGAGTTAGAGGACCATATAGTTATTCACACAAGGTGGTTTCTGTAGCTTCTTCTAGTACACTCACTATGTCTTATTTGGCAATACAGCTCCTTGATATCCTTTAAGCTTTAAAATTAAATTATTCTACTGTTTACTAACAGTGAGAAAAGTGTGCAAATAATAATGTTTTTATATTTTTAAAGTGTGTGTGTTCAGAGGGCACTTGAGTGTGTGTACCTGTAGAGTCTAAGGATGACATTGGGAATCACCCTGGATTGCTCTACCTCCCTATCATTATATTCTGGGGTTTTCCAAGCTCCACCATCCAAGGTCCTAAGTGCAGGACACTGCTGCCATTTCTGCCCACATTTTTATGTGGCATCTGGGAACTGAACTCTGGTCCTTCTGCTTGTGAGGAAGAGGCTTTAACCTCTAAGCCAATACTCCAGTCCTCAAGAACAAAAAAAAATTTAAATCATTTTTATTAATATTTAGGTCTTCCTAATTACAAACATTTTAAAAATTAATTTTGCTTTTTATTTTTACTTTTACAATCTCATACATGTAGACAATCCTTTTTGATCATAGCTACCTCTTTCTCCCTTCCACTTCCCCTGGACATTTCTCTAACATGTCTACCTCCTTCCTTTATGTTCTAATTTTTTGAATTGGACAATATAGAATGAAATGTAAGCAATAAAAGAAAATACATTTAGGATGTAGATAGTTATGATTGAGCTCCCCGTTACACATGGTTAAAAACACATGCTAAAGCTGAAGAATAGCAGTTTTGTCCATCTTCTATGAGACTAAGTTCATGATGCTCCAGTCCATAGGAGGCCATCCCCGCTGTGGGCCCACGGAGCCCTGACCCACAAGAGACCATCCCATTTGTGAGCACACAGGAAGCCATCCACCTTGTGAGCATACAGAGCCCCAACTCAGGAAAGCCATCTACCTTGTGTGCACATGGAGCCTATCCCATGAGAAGCCTTCATGTGAGTACACAGATATGGAGTCAGGATCTTGACAGGTGTTATGGTTGCATTTTGGTGTCAACTTGACAGTTGCAGACTGTTTGGGACACAGCTGTGGAAGGTTAAGGGTTAGAATGGCCCCTGAACAAACCTGCAGGTACTTGACTGATTGCTGTGGAGAACCCAGCCCATAGTGGGTGGTACTTTCCAGTGGTGGACCAGATAATAGGAGGTGAGGGAGGAGGGGCTTGCTCTTCCCTTATCCAGTGTCGACTTGCTAAACGGTCCACTCTTCGTGCACGTTGTTCGCCTTTAGAGCATCTGGACTTCTTGGTTGCTGCTGCTGCTGCTGCCTCCATCCTTGGCTGACTTGGAGCTTCACCTTTTCCATCATGTTGTTGCTGTTCCCGCTGCCTTTGGAGCCTGGTCTAGGCCTTGCTGCTGTTGGCTGTTCATCGCCGACCTCGGAGCCCAGCTGTTCTTCACTGATGTCGGAACCCAGCATCTTCAACCATCCAGAGGAGCAAAGGCTTGAGACCTTCTCGGGATCTTTTGGCTTTGTGGAACATTCCAGCCAGGAAAGAGGCTGCTGTGGGTGGCTACCTTGAAGGACAATATTTTTATTGTGAGTTATTTTTTAATAAACTTATATATATTGCATTCTGTAGATTCTGTTTCTTTAGAGAACCCTGACTAATACAGCAGGCTATTAATTGTCCAGCTGCCCACAGGTCAGAACACTGAATGTAGAAATAGTCTCATCTCTCTGGCACCATCTGACACACATGGGACATGGCAGCCACATGTGCAGTGCCTCTAGAGGTAGGAAGGCATCACATTTTTTAAAAAGTCAAAAGAATTAGCATATAATGTGAACTATGAAGGTCGCTCGACATGCTTCTCTTGTCTGACTCATAGGGTCTGTCAGATGTCCTAGCTCATCAGCCAAACACCAAAAGGCACAGAGCAAGAGGTCCGAAAGATCAAGCTTCTCAAACCATTTCCAAAGAGATGAGCTACTATGGGATTTGAGACAAGGGTAAAATGAAGTGAAAATTTATGTAAGGCGGTACTTTGAAAGGAATGAAGGCAAAACATGGCTATGTTCAATATCCAGTTCTGGTCCATGATGTGGAATAGGAGTTATGTCTCCTTGGAAACCATGCCATTAAAACTGATGTGGAATAGCACGTCTAGACACTCCCATCCAAAACTCTTCACCTGGGTCAGAAGTTGGGATTGCTTCACTGTGTAAAGTGATGGAGATCCTTCAGGCAGTGATGGAATGCTTCCTTCTGTTCCCATACAGTTTTAGACGGCCAAGTTTCTGATGGTCAGTGACAAGAGAAAAAAATGCTTCTCTGTGAGGAAGAAAGAAGTCATCCTCCGAAGAAAGGGACTGGAGAACATTCCACCGCCATGACCTGCCTTTGGAAGAAAGAATGTTTCCCATAAGCCTTTTCTATTACGCCAACCTCCTAGATGTCAAGCCATTCCTTTCCTTTCTCGGGGATGTGCATGGTGTGAACCAGCTGGTTGAGCGCACTGGCAACCTATCAGGGCAAGATTGTTGGGGCACTCGATAGCCCACAAGTACCTCATCTCATATTGGCTTTGACTCAGTTTTCTCCTTCTCTTCCCATCCTTCCTTACCTCTGTCTTCATATTCACGTGTGTAGAGAAGGGAAGGAGTAGGGGGACCAAAGTTCTCTTTCAAGACATTGTTCTTTTATATGTTAATAATTTTTCTTTTTTCTTCATGGTTCATTTAGCCTTATCTAGCCTTATCTTAAAGGTTCACATATTAGTTCTGGACAAAGATAGGAGAACTAATTCTTTCTTCAGAGAATAATGAGGGTCATAATGACCTTCCAAATTATTGAAGGAGACACCTCACAGTTGGCCTTAATGATTATAAAGTTGGCTGAGGTCATAATTTGAATCATTTCAGCATTAGACAATCAGCTATCTCAATGCCTTCATTTTAGGAGTGAGAGGAGAATAATAATAATAAATAATAATAAAAGAAATCCAGAGAAACATAGTAATGAACAGCAAGTTTCAAGAGAGGACTGGTCTGATGCAGAATAAACAGGTTTGCTTGTTTCCAGAGAGACCTCTGTCTTAGGAGAGTCCTGAGAACTAACGCCACATGTAGCCATCACCAGCAGGTACAGCCATTATGTCTGAGTAATTATCTAGTATAGTGGTTCCAGCCTCCCCTGTTATCTTGAAGGTAGCTCACCAAAGTATCTCTTTCTTCTCCTCAGAGCCAAAACAAAACGCGGGCAATAACATCTAAGGAAACTTGACGATCTCATGTTTATTTAGTAGCACGGCAGCTTGCTTTTTGTGGAGAATGCTTTGCCAAACCAGTGCAAATGAAAACAATGTTTCAGCCCTGCAGCTCTTTCTCAGAGGAGCAGGATGCTTATATGTACACACACACTCTGCTCTGAAGAACGCACTGGAAAGTTCACAAGGATGCTTGATGGACTCGCAAATCAAAGGTTTTTCTTGATGTAATTCCTACATAATTTTCTAAATTTTCCAAATGAGAGAGAGTGAAATCCCCCAGGGCAATTTCTGTTCAAGGACAAGCTGGGTAAGTCTGGACTTCCCAAGTGATATCACAGTGAGAACAAGATAACCACGCCAACATTTCAAGCGATCACCTACAAAAACACACATGAGATCTAGGTGAGATGCTCTATTGGGATAACACACTACCGGATTTGTTAAATGCCTGTAATTACACATTGAAAACAAACTTTGAAAATACCTTTATATGTGATATTTAAATGTTCTGGAAAGAGTCTTGCAAAAGCTGTCTTGTGAGGAGTGGAAATTCCATTTTTAAGTGGCAAGAATATGTTGCAGAGCGATATGGATATATTAAAAATCCTCATTCAATTAAAAACAAGAAATGAAAAAAACTACCTACAGACAGTTGCATGTATGTATCAAGTATGTGTTTTTAAATATAAAATATATCTAGACAAAAATCCATGTAACTGTTGTGCCTTTTCAATGGTATAATTGTGAAGACAAGAGACTTTCATCTTTATTTTATGGCCCTCTGTTTACATTTGTTGCAATGAACACAACTTCATAATTTAAAGTAATTCAAATGTTAAGACATTACATAGCTCCTTTAATTTGTAACTTCTTATGTACCATGAACATTAGCAGAAAGGTTAACCTGAATTGTTTTAAATGTCAGCATCAACGGCTTGCAAAGCTGTTTTTGATACATTAAGAGGTAAATGAAATACTGATCAGTGTGATAGGTATTATGTAATGCATATGTGATAGCATGTAATATGAATAGTAGAGACTCTAAATTTGTCAGAAGTTCAATCCTTTTATGACCTCATTCATTGATTCAATCTGCATAAAGTACCTTCTGCAAAGAAGCCTCTGAGCTAGATGTTTAGAAGCAAACATGAAAAAGTTGTGGTCCTTACTCTTGAAGCTAGCTTAGGTTCCCTTGGGATGAAGGAATAGTAGAGACTCTAAATTTGTCAGAAGTTCAATCCTTTTATGACCTCATTCATTGATTCAATCTGCATAAAGTACCTTCTGCAAAGAAGCCTCTGAGCTAGATGTTTAGAAGCAAACATGAAAAAGTTGTGGTCCTTACTCTTGAAGCTAGCTTAGGTTCCCTTGGGATGAAGGAGCAATCCTGCTGTGAGAACGGAAGAACAGGAGCATCTCACAGAGCAGTGGGGATTCCCATGCTGTGGGAAGAAAGGCAAGGAAACTTCCGAGGAGCTGACTCCAACTTGAACTTAAAGGGTAGAAACTTTCCCAGGCAGAGCACACGAATAAGAGCATCCCAGGCAAAATAAAAAGCCCCAGTGAGTGAATGGACCTATCTAAGCTTCCAGCACAGAACGGGGCAAATAAGGAGGGTGAAAGGAAGCTGAAGATCAACAGGCCAGCTTATAGTAACCTTGGTTCCTCTGGAAAAAGAAATGTTCCAGATCATGGAGCGGGTTCTCTGGCAACTGCTTAAATTATATGATACTTTCCTCCTGAGCACATAAAATTAGAATGGACAGATTCCTCAATAACATCTTAGAAATGTACATGTACATGAAGCAATGGTTTTTATATAATTAAGCATGAGGAAAACTCTGAAAGAAAATCAAATTGAAATTCTTAGGAACGTCTGATGCACTTAGTGCTGATTTAGAAATGTCCGAATAAATCATAAAATAATGGCAGATAATGGCACATGTATGTAATCCCAGCACTTGGGACACAGAGATAAGAGAATCAGGAGTTTAAGGCCAACCTTGGTCACTTAGCTAGTCTGAGCTACATGAAGTGGTGTTTAACAATATTGATAATACTGGTTTATATATCTGTGAACTTTTAACAAATTTATTTCATAAAGCAAAATTTTCTTTCCTTCAGTTTTGGTCAAATTAATAATGATGTCACAGTGGTTCAGATTTTTGTAGTTTATAGTGTATCAACAGTAATGCCTGATTAGTATTTGCTAAGTCATGCTGTTCTTAGTTTGTGTTGGTTTCAATTTAGGTCATCTTTACTTCTTGAGGCAATAATGAGAATCATCAACAGAATTCTTAAAACAATATCTAGATTTAGAATGATCAGTGAAATTTGCATGTAATGTTTCATCATTGAGGTGAATCTACAGACAATAAATTACCATGATCATACAATCTATAGCAAGCTGTTTGAATATCAAAGGTCACTATCACAAAACTTTCATAGTCTCTTACAACAATATCCTTACAGTACTTCTTGTTTTTCATTTTCAAAAATGTTGATTTCATAATAAAAATGCAAGTTTCAAAAGTATATTATTCAAGTTATTGAAGTTTTTCTTCATTTAAGACTCTATATGGATCATAGATGTGTTCAGAAAGGACTCTCTGATAGAAATCTCTTTAGAATATTCTCCTTTATAAATATGCAAATGCTCTAATTTCCTTTTTCTTTTTATAGAATGACACTTTTGTTATTTGCATTTCTTTCAATTTAGAAAAATAATGCATTTTTTCTGAAAGAATTAAGATATGCTTTAAATTTTCCTGTAACACAACCAAGATAATCTATTTAAACTTTTTATAAACTCTTGGAAATATAATTAATAGCAACAATAATGAAAATAATTGATTAGTTTACAGCAAACAATGAAATACAAATTTAATTTATTTTTTATCTAACATTGATTTTTCTTTGTTTGAAGCCTTCTGCTCTTTTGCTGTCCTAGTCTAACAACCTCTTTATAAATCTTACGTAAATGAAATTGAGAAGTTACCATGTAACTGATATTCTGATTGTGTGAGATTTTTTTTGGACAGACCTATAAAATATCTAATGTAATCACTGAATTATTCTACATATCATCATCATGGCTGAACAGTGGAGACCTTGTTTCAAAAGAAAAATTCACAAACCCATCAATGTATATCACAATTATAATAAAAATTAAAATGAGTTGTCACCTGGAATCAGGCCTGCCTAATCTCTCCCCATCCTGAAGCTCAGGGAAATTTGCAGAAGAGGGAGCAGTAAGATTGTAAGAGCACAAGGATGGGAGGAATCATGATATGCAAGATACTCCACACAAGTTAGGGCCCAAGCAGTCATAATAGGACTCTGCATGATCTGCGCAATGACCAACATATCACTGACCCCTCAAAGTCTAGCATGGACTAAAGGCACTAGGATCCTTAGAAGCAAGGGATTAACGGTCACAATAGTGTTCCTATACTTAAGAGGAACACAAGAAAGAGTTCTAGGAAATGCCACTGAGTCCTTACACCTCATCAGAGAGGAGGACCCAGACATACACATTAAAGGATGCTTCAGGGATGGGGGGGAGGGGGCACTTGGAGAAAGGGAGGGAGGGGAAAGGGAGAGGAAAAGGGAGAAGGGAGCAGGGAGGTACAAGGAAGGGTGGAGGGAGGGAGGGAATCGGGGTACCTATTACATGTGTATGAGCGGGGGGGGAAACTAAATACATTATTTATTTTAAAAAATTAAAATAAGTTGAATGTTAAAGAAATCTAAATGTTCCATGAAAAACAAAGCTATTTACAATTTTGCCAAAGAAAGGAGTGGGTTCATTGTTTAACTGGTGTTATAAAACTATGGGTACAAACTTAAAAGTAGCCTGAAGTGCTGAACATCATAAACCCTTTCTTAGCTGAAACATGAAACTATTAAGAATAGGCGAAAGTACCAAGGACCACAAAGAATAGATGTTCAACACTACCAGAAAGCAGTATTTCATGCAGGGATCTTTTTGATTCGTGGTATTTGAGAAGAAAAATTTGACAAGTTAATTAATGTTTTTTTTTCTTCCTAACATATAATAACCACTGAGCTATTCCCTGTGGTCTTCAAACATCAATACAGAACACCCCCTAGAAAAAACTCACATAATCCAATTACTGAAGATCCTAAAGCAAAGCATGTCGATAAATGTTTCCCTGAGGATTTAGGATTAACTTGTCTTGTATCAAGAACTACTTGAAAGAACTCAATGATAAAGACACTGAATTTTTAAGTAGAATTTCTTTCATACTCTTTCATCTGCAGTGTCCATAGAAATGTATTCCCACGATTTTGGAATTCAAAGCTAAGGCTTGCTAGTGGTCGAGCCATGTTTGTGACAGAGGAAAGGAACTTTCCTTTGTGGAAGTTTGTAGATCTTTCAAAGGCTAGACAAGGGGAATCTATACATTCCATCAAATATTTAACACTTTTAAAATAAATGCTTTCTTTGTGTAGATTACCTAATTTGTTTCTGTTACATGTAGCCTGAGGGCTCTGTAATAATGTGTTAGTCTGTTGTGGGGAGGGAAAAGATGGAGATGGAATGTTGGTTGGATGTTGATGAAAAGTAACATCCACATTTTCATTAAGGAGAAGCTCATAAAATACAACTCGGAAAATGCATTGTCTATAATTTATTCATCCATCCATCCATTCATTCATTTGTTCAATATGCACTGAGTATTAGTATTAGACCTAAGACAGTATCCTAGGTGTTAAGGACACTTAGGGAATGGTATCGATATAATAATGCTTCCAGAACTCATGGTGTATGTGAATACTATTTATATTGTATTGACTTAAAAAAGAAAAAAAAATCTCAGTTTATGTGGCAAAGAAGTTTGGCAATATCGTTTCTCATGACCTAAGGACAAAATATAAAAATAGCTTTTGCATAGTCATGTGTCCAAGTACATTGGAAAGAGACACCAGTGTACAATCCCGTTCTTGCTTACTACATTATGTTCAGCAATAATTTCAAGCTCTTATTTAAGTAATATACAATAAATAATCTAATCTCTGTGCTCAGTCTTTTTTAAGCTCTAAAAGAATAAATGTAATGGGACAAAGAACATGGCTTTTTGATGGTTGAATGTTGATCAAAAGGGTCATCCATGTTTCATCAAGGAAAAGAAACACAGCTCAGAAAATAGTCTCTTTGTCCTGATGTTAGGGGGCCACAGCATGAAAGCTTTGGTCTAGTTTTTTCCATTGCCTTTTGCATGCGTATATGTTGCTGTTGGATGAGTAGGTCTTTCCTATGGTAGGTATCTTTGGGTGTGAACTGAGTAACAGAAAGTCAGAATTGTAACTGTTGCAATTTGCCTGCATGTTGCTGATAAACTCATGACCCAACATCTTAGGGGGAAAAAGGTCTTATTCTGGCTTATGATTACCTGGTTTGGTCTAATTTGGCAGCCCATACCAACACCAGGAATTGAGGCAACTAGTCACACCATACCCACAGAATTACTGAGTGAACACCTCACTTGCCAGATAGTAAGTCAGTCCAAGGAATGCTGAAGAGCGCCAATTTACTGAACCAGCTGCCATCATCTTATATCCTGTGGGCTGGGTCTTCCCACACCAATCAGAAATCTCCTTCAGGTTTGCTTAGCGCTTACTTCACTAATTCTCTGTAAATGTTCCCAGAGCTCAACCCATCAATTGTCGAGTTGACACCTTTATATGCAGCAGTCCCAATAATTGTCTACATTTTCTCACGCTGGCTGATATGACTGGGACTCTAGAAACTCATTGATCCCCAAACTATTCAAGCTAAGTCTTCCTAGTTTCAAAGAAACAGAACCTGTTCTATGCAAGATCATTTCTGACTATTCATTAAGTTCACAGGTGCAGTGATGAATTCTAATGGGTACACCAAGTTCAATCTACGTGGATATTTATACTTGAGGCTGGAGACTTCCTGTTGCCTTCTGTAGAGCCAGACATTCCTACATGTACCCCTGAACCATACCACCAGACAAGTTGGGTCAAGTGATTAGAACATGAAGGTGTCTATTCCCTGTGAGGGATGCCAGAAGAATTCACACCATCATCATGTAATTTTCTGGCCAAGATGTGCTAGGAAACATCAGCAACTCCAATAGTTTAGAAAAATCACTGGCTTGTGCCAGGAAAGACAAAGAAAAGACTAAGACACCATTCTACAGCACCTAGAGAGAAATTATTATCTGTATTATAGAGAGAAAAAGTCTCAAGGAAAGGTTCCCAAGGACAACTGGAAAAGTGTGAATGGTAGATTGAGTGATTGCACCAATGCTAACCATCCCAAGTTTGAAAACTATGCCAGGTGGCTACCTAAGAGAATGTCCTTGGTCTTAGGAAATATACCATACTAAGGCACAAACAGAAGAATAAAGGGACACATTTCAAGTGGTTCAGGGAAGAAAAGAACTCTGATACAGGTAAACAGTGAAAGACAGAATGATAAAAGAGGAACGTGATACAGAAATGCTAAAAGTTTGGAAGCAGAATAAAAGGACATTATGCATTAATCTTACCATTTTCCCATAATAATTCCCAGAATTACTACAAGAAAATAATTTAAAGAATATGAATGAAATGTTTTCTAGATAGGGTTGTAGCTCAGTATAAGAGACCTTACCTCATATGTGAAAGACCATGGATTAATTCACAGCACTGCACAAACAAAAACAAAAAATATTAATTCCAACTGTTCTTTATCTACTTTCCTTGAACTTGTAAGAAATGGTTCTAATCTGCTGATCAGTATCCTTACAGTTGGTGAAAAAAAAATCCCTGTAATAATATCCACAGAGTCTCTATGGGTGAAAAACAGGCCAGAAACCCCTGGTGGGTGGGTCTATCTGGACTGCAGAGTTACGGCTTGAAGAGACTATGTTTAGGAAGAAAAACAGAAGTTTCCAGCTACTGAAGTCTAGAATGAAACAGAATGTGGAGCCTTCATCCCTCAGAGCTGATGGAGTGGAAATGTCAGTGTGGAACTCAAGGTTAACTTCAATTCTCATCATGACTAAGTGCCATAAAGACTCAGAATGTAGTAACCTATGGCCGGCCTAAAGGAGAAGTCACAGTCAAATCATGATCATTTCCAGGATTCTTGGTAAAGTTGATTTGGCAACACACAGTTTTCGACATTCACATAAAATACAAACATAGACCACTACATGTGCATTATTTCCAGACACAAAGGCAATACAGTATCAAGTTATTTCTCATGACTCAATGATGCTTATATATTCTTTAAAAAGATACGGTCCAATGAAGAACCAACTTGACAAAGAGAATTTGTGCTAAAATGTACTAAAAATGGAAAATCCAGCATGTTCATCAATCATCTTGAAATGATTTTCTTAGCTCTGGGAAAATCACACATTCTTCAAAAGCTACTATTTTCATTAGCCAAGAACCAGAAATGGTACAAATTCCTTCATACTTGTTCACTCTTTTTTTGTTAGAAAAGGTTGGGAACACATTCATTTGTGCAACTGGAAAATCCTAAAAATTGTGTGGCCCAAGTGTTGCCATGGTATAGATTGTACTCCCAGGATCCCTGCCAATCCTACTGTTTATAGCTCAGCATTATTCACTTTGTGAAAAGAGTCAATTAGCTGCAAATAAACACAAATTCAGTTTTAATTACACACACTGTGTGTGTCTCTCACACATACAGTTAGATACATAGTAGATGATAGGATAGATAGATGATGTGGACGGACACATGGTCTTACCATGTAGACCAAGTAGGTCTCAGACTTGTTATCCTCCTACCTCAGCTTCCAAAGTGTGGGAGCTATAGGCATGCACATCAAGTTTTCAGCTCTGACATTTTTAATTTGCAGTTTTAAACAAATAATTTCTCTCTTTTGGGGCCTCAGTTTCTTCATGAAATAGAGTTTTCCCTGCAGGCAAACAGACCAGAGTGGGGTCTAGAAACCACACTGACTTGGAGAGTGGTTCAGAGAAATAGAGATATATAAACTCTAGTTTGGGAGTTGGATTAATTTATAACAACCCCTTTTCCATGGGAAAGAGAATGGGGAGTAGTCTGTGTGAGTCAGTGGGTAGACTTAAAAACAATGGGCTGAAATGTCCAGAGGCATTTCAAGGTGTATATTTAACCCACAGAGAATGGATTAACAACTGCTTCGTGCTACATGTTGTAGACTATTTCAGGGATCACCAACAAGGTCAAAGGAGACCCTGTGTGACTATTGATAGCCAAAGTCCAACAACATGCAACAGCCTGGCTTTCAAAATCATCCTACATACACACTTGTGCACACACACATACACACACATAAAGTAAATAAATAAAAAATATATATTAAAAAATCATCCCACATACCTAATCATAAGTATATGTGATTCATTGTTAAACTTTGTCTAAGAGTAAATTAGCCCGTTTGAGAAATCAAAGTATGGCCTTACTTTGAATTAATCTTGAGATCATCTAGAGCGCCCAGATTCTTTTCACAGTAATGCCTGCCAAGTCAGACTTCCCCAAACATGTATTTGTACAACAAGTTCTTTCTTTTTCTGAGTGATGTAAAATGGAAAGGCTTAGCAAAGCTAGTTGTTAATACATGAAATTCAGGCCACTGAATAGGCAAATTACATAGTATACACCAGTGAGTGAGCAATTAAGTACATTTGTTAAACTGGCCAAACATTGTAACTTCTTGAGATAGCTAATCCTAGCTTGCACATGCTTTGGGGTAGACATTTAAAACTGTTTCCAGTCCTGAGGAGGGACAACTTGGTATGTCATAGAGGCCTGAACCCCCACAAGAGCAGACAAGTCATGGGGAACCTGGGGGGTCCATAGAAGCTGCCAGGTAGGAGAGTAGGAGGGAGTGGAATGGATTGATGAGGGGAAGGAAGGGGAATGAGAGGGAGGAGGGAGGGAGGGAAACAAGGATTAGTACTCAATATGTTTGTAAAACTAAAAAAAAATTTTTTTTAAATTGTTGGGAGTTGGGAAGTTGGCTCACTGGTTAAAACCTTTGTCTCTCAAACAAAAGGACCAGATCCCACAGAAAAATACTGGGTGGGGATATGGTGGCGGCCTGTAATTCTGGCTCTGGAAGTCAGAGCCTGGGAACCCCAGGGCAAAGGGGTAGGCAATCTTGGATGATTCTCAAAGTCACCTTTGGGTCTCCACAGGCACGTACATTCAGGTGCCCTCTTATATATATATGTGTGTGCATACACACATGTATACCCACCCACATGCAACACACACACACACACACACAGAAACAATAAAACTTTCCATACTGACATGTACTCTAGAATTCTTCCACTGTTATTTTGAATGTCTTGTTTGTTTTCTGCACGGCTAGGTTCTAGTTTTCAAAGTCAAAGTAACTTCAATTATTCAACCACAGAAGAACTTGAACTGCTGAACCTGGATCAGCTTCATCACACTGAGAACTATTTGCTTCTCTGCCTTAAGCTTTGCTTGGTGCAGTGGAAAATACAGAAGAGTTTTATAAAAAAAAAAAAAAAAGTCCCGGTTTCACTTGGACGTCTATGAAGGTAACTCACAATGCAAGCAAGACAAGTACCAAGAGTGAAGCAGTGGGGGAGGGGATGGCAAGTACTTACAGGAATCCAGCAGACAGCGTCGCTTGGGCAGATGTGATCATGGACATTTTCATAAAAGTAGTAAGAGTTTGACGGCTGCTCAGATAATGGCTGGGTCTCATTTTGGTTTTTCTTTTACTTTCTTTTTCAGCTGTCAACAAGTGGGTGTTTGCATGGTAAGAAGAGAGCCATGTTTCAAGAATCCTAAGAGGAGAAAAAGGCAGCCAAGAGCCCAGGGAAGCAATATAAAGAAACTTGGAAAGTTCCAGGCTTCCCATTCAGAATTTCCCCCTATTCCTTTAGAGTCATCTGCTTGATTCTCTCTCAGCTTCACTCCACGCAGGTTTTCTTCTGTTTCTTTAGTCGTAGGGAGGCATTCCTCAGCTGTGTCACTTGAGCCACATGGAGAGAGAGAGAGAGAGAAAGAGATAGAGAGAGAGAGAGAGAGACCTAATTTAGAGTTTGTAAAGGAGGTGAAGTTGTTGTTCAAGGGAATACAAAAAAAAATTTAGAGATTATTGTCGAAAAAAAATTTAGTCTCCCCTTCAAACATTTCTCAAATGCTTCCTGTCTTTCTGTGTTTCTTAGACTTTTTTTTTTTCCAGCAAGTTTTTAAGGCAATGATATAGAGTGGCGCCTACCGTCAGGTATGCACTGATGAATTGCATTTGTATCCGCCTCCGTCTGTTAGCTGACAGACAAGAATTGAGATCGGCTTTCCCAACAATAGGAAACAGGGCAGAACTTTGATAGAAAGCCTCTGAGAATCTCACTCTGAGAAGACCTAATTTTCTCAGTGGTGTTCCTTTGAATATGGGCCCTCACCAGTTACAACAGTATACTTAGCCGACTGATTTGTTAGAATGTAGCCCCACATTACCGTCCATTGAAGACCACTAACGCCACAGGCAGGGCTCCATTAGTCTGAAGAACTCTACAAATGAAAGGGATGAAACCCTTCTGGATTGCTTGAGGAATCTACACTCACTCATTATCTGTCCCTGGCCCGAATTAGGCCTGCCAGAGAATGGTTTGTTCATTTCACCTTCCACAGGAAATCGAAGTATCACACACAACACTCTACCATTTTTGAGCCTGTACTCGTCTTCTTTGTCACAGATTAATAGGAACTCTGGGATCACTTTTCTCTGGCAGTTCATCAGTTTAATCCAAGAAACTTAAGCTCACTTAAAGAAAGTGGGTTTTAAGAGTCTTTTGCCAGAGGTTTGGCCCAACATTGTGGGGTCTAAAGACGTCTCCATAGATAGATGGGCTGAAATACACCTGTACATTCAGCATTAGGGAGGCTAAAGCAAGGGGCTGGTGAGTTTGAGGAGCCAGGACCATCTAGTAAGACTCTGAAAAAAGAGATAGAAAAAAAAAGATTATTGTCATTTCTGAAGATCCAAAATGGAGTAGAGAAGTTTGCTTTTCTCCAAGTTTCCTGTTGGCATTGAGTCATGACTCTCAGGGCATGACCTTTGGTTCTTCATTCTACCTTCTGCTTTGGCCATGCCATAGGTACCCACTTTTCCAGGCCTTGGTTCCTATGAAGCAGCAGAAGTTCTGGTTCTGGATATACCCATAACTATGAGCTCATCCACCCGTTCAGCCTTCTGGACTCTGAGCCCGCTTAGCGCCATAGCCGAGTTTATTTGCAGTTTCTCAGTCTCTCTAACCTTTTTGGGTCATCTCTACTTTTCTTTGAAATCACAGACTCACACCCAGCTTTCCCTGAACATTCTGGTATGTTTTCTTAGGTATAGCTTAAAATTCTGACAGAATTTTCAGAGCATATGACTATTTCCCCTCTTGTGTTCTCAGGGAAACCGCGTAGAAAAGTCAGGACGGTGCTTGAAGCCTGCAGTTACTTGATGTAGCCGGGCGGCCCGGGGCTGGTGGGTCCCCATGGGCAGATCCCTTGCAGAGTGGCTCAGATGTGTAGGTGAAATGTGCATGTGAAGCACCTACCTGCTACAGGGCAATGCTCAGGAACTATTGGCTTTTCCCTTTCGCCTTCCTCGTCCTCAACTCTCCAACCTGCTTTCACTATTTTATACAATTCACTCAGAGAAGTAATTCCTTTCAGAAGCATTTGTTTCTTTCTGGGACAGTCAATGCCCAGTCAGGTTAAGTGGAGAATTCCCCAAGCTTCTGCTTCTAGCTTGGATGATTCCAGCTCTGTCAGCAGTGTAGAAATCCCCAGGTGTCACCGCCTTGAGCTTCTATGTTCTTTCTTCGATTTGGGTCAAAACCTCAGTCATTTCCTCCATCTGGTCAGGTGTTGCAAACTACTAACTCTAAGAAATATTTAGAAAATACCCCTAAACACTTCAGCCTTTTACACCTCACTTCTTGGGTTTAGTTTCTGATTCCAAAACATCTCCTCTTTCACATCACAAAGCTCAAGAGCTCAACTCTAAAAGAATCTGGCTGGAAAAATTCCACAGAGAGACCAAAACAACATTCCTTCAACAACTCCTGGAATGTGGAGGAACAAATCTGAGTGTGGTAGTTTTGAATGGGGCTTCTCATAGTCACTGTTTGCCTTCTTTCCCAGACTCAGGGTTGGGTTGAAATGCTTTACTCTGTTTGGATCTTGCTTACTTCCTTCACTTTAAAAATGCCACCCTTCCGCTGGCAGGATTGAACCCGCGTGGCAGAAAGAGAGAACTGACTCTCACAAGTGGCCCACGGACTTGTGGACACATGGACACACACACACATACACACATGGACACACACACACTCATATACACACATGGTAAAAAAATAAATGTAACAATATTCTTTAAAAAATGCCTACCACGGGACTGGGGTTCTAGCCCTCCATGTTAAAGCAAAACAAAGCAGTGTGGTGGCACGTGCCTGTGATACCAGTGCTGGAGGAGGAAGGGGTAGAGACAGGAGAATCTCTGGACTTGCTGGACAGCCAGTGTCACCTAATCGGTGTGCTCAGGCTCAGTAAGAGATTCTGGCTCAAAAAAATAGGATGGAGAGTCATACAGGAGACATCGACAAACCTCTGGCCTTCATGCACACACACACACACACGTGTGAATTCACATGCACATGCAACACACACACACACACACACACACACACACACACACACACTGCCCACCCTTCTTGGTTTGTGTTAGGATAGCCATTGGCACTGAACATTCATCACTATACAATCTACCTGCTCTTCACTCATTTTCTGGTTCCTTTCCCACCTGCTGTTCTGTCTGATTCAGGTGGCAGGGACCACTCATCCTAAGATATCTGAAACTAACCCTTCCTCCTTGTTGGACAGACTATACTTATCAGTTTCTGGCCCAGGTGTACGTCTCTTATGGGACAGGAAGAAAGCAGGAAGTCTAGGGAACCACAAGCCCCCACAGCTGCCTCATCTGTTCCTTCATACTTCTGCCAAGTCAGGCCTCTCCAGATTTTACCTACTGACCTAGATTTGCTTGGTCACAGTATTCTCTTGAAGCTCAGGTCTTACCTGCAACTGGACATCTGGCCTACATATCCTTTCCAATCCTCCCAAGAAGATATGTATCTGTTGTGGAATATTTTCATGGTAACTTAAAATAGCCTTTGATGAAAAGTGAGATTTTGTTTGGTTTAGAGACAGTTCTTGCTGTGTAGCTGGCCTTGAACTTAACAATCTTCCTGCCTCAACCATGTGAAAGCTGGGATTGCAGACATGCATTACTACGACTGGCAAAAGATGAAATCTCTCTCCCCCCCCTTCTCTCCCTTCCTTTCTTCTTCCTTGCTTTCTTTTATATTTTGGAGACTCTGTCTTGGAACTCACAATGAGGCAAGTTGACAATGAAGTGAACCTATAGTGAACTCCTGCCTCAGCCTCCTGAGTTCAGATATGCTCCACCACGCCAAATAAAAGATACTTTGCTTGCAAATTCTCTACTGAAATCTTCAAGACAAATGTCACTTCCCTTATGCTTTTAAGCACACTTTCAAAACTTTCTGCTTGATATTTCATTATGGACATTTTCCCAAGGAAGTACCATGAAATTGTAATGTGGTTCAGAATTCAGGAATAAGTCTTTAAACTTACAAGTCTAAATAAAATTGTATATATGTAGATAGGCAGGCAGGCAGAGCAGACAGACAGACAGACAGACAGACAGACAGACAGACAGATAGATAGATAGATAGATAGATAGATAGATAGATAGATAGATAGATAGATGATGGATAGATATCCCCGGAGCACAGGGTATTCCTGATAGAATGTTGTTCTCATGGACCTTCCCAGGGTATCCAATGTACAGCTTCACTCCATGAGGATAGGCTGCCAAGCCTCATGTGTTGTTTGGGTACATCGGCACTATTCCTGGTTTTATTTGGTAGCACAAGCTCCGAGACAAGCTTTTCATTTGTGGTGGTTAGAATCCCTACCAACTTGGAAAGTTTTCGTAGGAGGAGGGAGGCAAGTCGCATCAGTAGGTGGTGAAAGGTCAGGGCTGGGTGGTTGTTTTGTTCCCAGGCCACTTGGGTTGAGCTGACATGGAAGCACATCAGACGCTTGTAGGAAACACCATGGAACTCCCCATCATCCAGTGCCAAGTGGTGACCACAACAGATGTGAGCAGAGTGATAAGCTCGGCCTCCCACCGCAATGGAAATGGACTGGGAAATGACTGGAAGAGAAAGGTCAGGAAACAAGTCAGCATCTCTATGCAGGTGAAAAAAATTTATAAAACTCCACTCCAAGAAGGAAGATAACGGAAATGCCCAGAAATCCATGTGGAGCTCCTTTGTGCCAGCTAGGCACACGGTTAATGCCTTTAGTCAGATTACAGAGGTCTTCTAACCTCAGCAAGTACTTTTACATTTACCCTAGGTGCTGTTTGTTCTCAGAAAGTTGAGAACGCTGCTGCTTCCCAGATTTCTTACCGGAGAAAATCCTTTGTCAGTGAAAAACACAGGAAGTGATTATCTCCTGACTTTTTAGGATTAAAAAAAAAATGCCCAGGGAAGCCATTTGAGCTGACTTTCAGTGCCTATTATTCTGTCTTCCCTGAGTTGGATGCTGCTTTTGATTTATTGATGGGGTCTGCTTCGGCAGCTGCCTTTCACGGAGACACTGAAATAAACAGCTCGGGAATTTAGGGAAACAGTGACCTGGGAAAGCTGAGACTGGGCAAAGAAATCACAACCATTAATGCAAAGAGTAGCATCCACACATGGTGTGGGAGGGTGGGTGGAAGAACAGAGGATCCTACAGCTCAGCATATCTAGACTTGTTGTCTATAAAGTGGGTGGATAAAGTGCCATGCAAGTGGGAAGATGGGAGTTCAAATCTCCAGAACTCATATAAAGCTAGATGTGATCAAACACATCTGTGCCCTCCCACCCTGGACACCTATGGCAGCATGGATGGCAAAGATGGGAGGCTTCCCATAAGCTCCCAGGCTAGCTGACCTGTGAAAGCAAGAGACCATCTCAAGTGAGGTGCAAGGGGAGGATCAAGACCCAAGGTCTTGCACATGTCACCTTTACTCATCCATACAAATACTCTTACACATACCAACATGCACACACACACATGCACTGCATATAGTTTCTGGTTGTTCCATTATACACTTAGAAAGAAAGATCCGCCTCCTTAGCCATGATATAATACATCCAGATTTTTCTAGTATTAGCAACAGAGTAAGACTCTCATGTCCAGAGGGATGGCTAGACCTCATAGCTCAAATTTGTTCCATTTTCTTCCTTGCTCTTTTAAAATCTGACTGTTAGTGGCATGAACAGTACTGTTCCATCCTTGTCCAGGTGGCAAACAGGCTTCCATGTCTTAACCTTCCTGGAGGTATTTGACAAGATAATGAAAAAATAAGGCCACAATTGAAAATATTACAATTTACAAGGTGTGTCTGTCATCATGCAGCTCCCCCCAGACTCTTCCCATCCCATCCTGTGATTAATCTCTATGAGCCACATGCTTCAGCATCAAATCCCACAATGCCCACATCTTTTCTCAAGATGGCATATCTGAGAAATACCTCTTCAATTTTTTGTGCCAGAAGGCCATTAAAATTGTGATGGTTCATTCTGTGGATCAACTTGACTGGACTAGGAAATGCCTATGTAAGTGGCAAAACCTTATCTCTTGGGCTAGAGAGATGACTCAGCAGTTAAGCCTCTGTCTTGAAAGCAGAAGGTTCTGAGTTTGGATCCTGCATCCCATGTGAAAATGCCAGACAGAGATGGTGGCAGCCTGTACTTCTCATTCTGGAAGGCAGAGCCTGGGAAATTCCAGAACAAAGCAAGTGGGAGGTAGAAGCAATCCAGGATGATTCCCGAAGTCTTCATAGGTACAAGGAGAGAACCAGCCCCCAAAATAAAATGGAGAGTGACTTAGGAAGACACCTGATGTAGCTCACTGACTATTCTCTCACATACACACACACACACACACACACACACTGCACACGCACGCACGCACGCACGCATGCACGCACACACTACCCCCAAGAATCCTGACTAAGACAGATTTTGGTACAGGAGTGGTTCTAGGAGTGGAGAGCTTTGAAAATGAATCTCTTTAAAATCTCTTTCTGCTTTTTTGGAACTGGCATCCTCCCTGACCTACTTGGGATTATAGATGCAAATGACTCTGTTTTTGGCAGGGAAGAGAATAGCAATAGCCCATGCCATTGGCTGGGCAGAGAAATACAGAATGTCTGCATCGGAGGCTCCTAGATAACCACATGTGTGAAGCAAGGCCTTTTGGCAGTTCTGTACTCCATGCTTTAGAACCCGTGAGAACTCGATGCTTTAGAACACAGCAGGGCGGTTTCCATTGCTGCCTGCAGGTGAATGTTGCCCAGCAGAGCTGGGAGAGGACATCATGTGCCCCGAGATTCATGTTCTCAGCTCAGTAACCACACCAGAGACCCAGGAGCCTCAACGTAGGCCCAGGACAGCCTTACCTCCTGGACTGAATTGCCAAGTTGAGTGCACCTGGAATGTTGTATCACCCATATTCTTGTTTAGAACCTCAAGAAGTTCCAAAGTTGCCTACAGATTTGTTTGATTTTGTTCTTCATTTTTGAAAAACTGAATCTCTTCTTGGCTCTCAGATCTCCAGAGACACATCAGACCTTTCCAATCGATTGAAGATTGCTTAATGTTCTCTGAGTTCCTCTGCAAGTATCTAGGCGAATCTATAAGCCAGAAGAACTTTTTCTTTTGTTTCTGAAGGAAGCTATAAGTACCTTGTACTTGGCAGACATTTATTCTTCTTGAACTGGGCTGACATCTTTCAGGCAACATGGTGGAAGAGAGACAGGAAAGCACTTTACTTGGAAACGCCTACTGTTGTGGAAGGCTACATTATAGTCCTAAGGCTCCTGAACACAGCTACAGAAGAGCTATAGGTTGGAAGGATGATCCTACTATGGTGTTAGACCTCATCAGCATTCCTGAATATTTCTGTGGGGCTCTGTTCCATTTTCCCAAACCTCTTGTCACCCACCACACACTTTCCTAAGAGAAAATAAAAGAAGCCACTCCCAGGAAACCATAGTTATAACCTGTGTTTCAAACCTCTAATCCCTTTGAAAGATGCTGTCAGTTGTAAGCATCACATGACTCAACTACTTAATCAGCGAGATCATTTTATCAGCTCACCCGTCAATAAAGGTTGTTGCAGGGCCTCTCTGAGTTGGTTTCTTAGTGGCTTAATGATGTCAAGAATGAAGGTGATTTCCCAGCTCTCTTCCCCTGTGACCTCTGTCGCAAACAAGCTGTCCAGCTCAAGACAGCGCATCTGTGCACAACAACATTCTGTGGATGAAAGCTGTTCCCTGAAATGCTTCCAAGTCCTGGAGCCAATTGCCCTGCATATTTGCTTTATTGAGATGGAGTCACGTGCTCCCAGAATCCACTCCTGATGAGAGAAACGCTGCTTTCATGTTTGCCTTCTATGCAGAGCTGAGAAATGGAGGTGCAGTCTTTGCAGAACTGATACCTGAACAAAACTAAGAGCACGGATTTGCTCTCAAATCCACCCGCCCCCTTGGTTAACATCTTCACTCCCTGTTCTCTCCCTTCCGAAAATTAAATATGGAAATTACCAATACCAAGATGAAGCCATTCTGGCCAGACAGAGGACAAAATAAAGCTGACATAATGAACTATCACAAGGACTTTCTGAAAGGACTTTCTTCTCATCATCAGGCACATCTTATGCAGCATTTCCACAAATACCTCGCTCATTTTGTACCTGTTTCTGGAACAGGTTTGTCACAAGGCTGCAGAAATGTAGCCAGGTACTTGTCTAGCTGTGGCTTGTTGATCCCTCATACCACCACGAAGTCCCTGCGATGCACTTCTGTGACCAGTGAGTCTGGTGTCACAGTAGCCTGGGTAGAATTCTTTAAAAAGCTATGCTTGCTGCAGATTCCATAGATATATTTAAGGCGTGTCATCACATGCACATCCTAGTTCCAAACTCCCGTCACTCTTTCCTCAATATATTCAAGTTTTTAAGAGTTACCTCCATCTGTTGAGATCTCAGACTGACACCCTGAACATAAACTATGTTGAATAGATAGATGAAACTTGGCTCCTTGTCTTGGCCCTGCCACTCAACTGTGTAACTCTAAGTCATTGATTGAACTTCTGAGGCCCCTGCTGCCTGTTCTGCAGGTCCGGGGGCTAATTGACGGGCTCCATCGCTTCCACTCCCTAGTAAAGGCACGTGTGTGAGTGCCAGCCTTCTCCGAGTGTGGCCACGACTCTGAAAACTTGGCAGGGCAGCTGATGACGAGAAGTCCTGCAGTGGTCTTCCAAGCTGCCCTGAGTGGGCAGGAGTCCACAGACCCTGTGCCCAGCCTCCATGCCAGCTGGAGGGAGTCCTCCGCAGAGGCTTCTGAGGAAGGCTGACCAGTCCCCGCCCGCCCAGGGTACTGATCTTGGCCTTCTCTCCTCTCAGGTTGCACAGTCTGGAGTTTATCTTTATAAACCATTGTTCGTGAAACAGACAGAGCTCTGGACTTTCCCAGGAATTCCACTGGAATGTAAACAGCCTTCAGTTTTCCCAAGGCAGCAGCCGGTGGGTCTTCTGGGCTGAATGACGCTTACACAGTGAAACCCCTAAAGTTGATACTTTCCTCCCTTATTTTAAAATGTATTTTTATCTCCTGAGGTATAGTTCCTTGTTTTATACCTAAACATATAACATTGCTAACATCAGTTAATATTAACAATCTGAAGTAAAGACTGAATGATGACATTACACAATTTTATTTGCACTCATGTGCACACACACATCCATGTGTACGAGAGTGCACTTGAGTGTGTGTGTGTTCCCAGGCTCTGCCTTCCAAGGCTGGACTTGCAGGCTGCTGCCACATCTACCACTGTGTTTTCACATGGGTTCTGAGGGTCTGGACTCAGGTCCTTTCACGTGAGTGGCAAAGTCTTTAAGACCTGAGTATTTCCCCAGCCTCATGCAAACAATTTCGATGCTTTTTTCAGCCCTAGAAATTGGCAAGCACACAGGTGTGCCCAGTCTAACTTCTTATTGGCTTGAATGGAGAATTAAAATCCTAAATCCAAGCTCGGAATGGGTGTTTATTTTTAATAGAATGCAAACTCTTCTTCCTGTATTGTGCCGGGTCTGCCCTCTAGCCCAGATCCCTGGTTGAAGGCTTGAAAGACAGAGAGCCATTGGAAGCCCAGTGACCAAAGATCCTGCTGGCCTGGGTGCACACAGTGACTACATTCAGCATATGTTGCTGCCTCTGCCCCGAGGGTCCCTCTGTGTCCTTCACAACTCAACATCCAGACTCCCAGTCCATCTCTCCCCAAAGCATCAGATAAGCCAGTCTTGGGGAAAACACTTCTAATGAGCCGGAAGGATCTGGGTTGGAATCTTGCATGGGTCCTGGCCCATTTTTTTGGTCCTCCTTGACCTCACTGCACTGAGTAGCTGTGAGATGAGGGCGATACAGTCCTCAGGTAGGAGTGGATTGAAGGTAATAGAAGAAAGCATTCAGAAAGCTTCGAGGCATGAGACGCCCTCTCACAAGGCGGTGCAAGCCTCCTGCTTCCTTCTCTCTCTGTCCCCAGTTGGGGCTGCAGTGTGTCTAGATGAATGCACGTTGAGACCACCTGAAACCATGGAAACGGCATCAAAGCCAAGCTTCATCCTTGACTCCAGGGAGCTTTCCTTTGACCGTCTGTCCCGACAAATACATGTTTGGCCTCTACACATCAGGGAGGCTGGGAAATGGATGAAAAGCCATGCCTTCAGAAGACGAGGACATACACAGAGAAGCTGACCACATATGTCTTTCCTTTTTCAGTTTCCTTTTCCTTTGAAAACACTTTCAGATCTCTGAGGCAGCTCCCTGTCACCTTCCTCTTTCTAAACTCTCAGATGCTGTCTATGAAGAATGGCAGCTGTTCTTTCTAAGGGGCAGCTGTCGTTGCCCATGAGCCCCAGGCTCATTGTGGGGGGAGCACATCCGGAGAGTCTTTGAGAAATCTTTGAAACCTCTGTTAACATGTAAATGTGGAATCCACATAGTCTGGTCAAGCCGGCAGACCAAGATGCTTTGCTGGAGATCCAAACCTGATGAAACTCTTCAGGAACCCGGGCTTCCCATTTCCCAGGAGCAGGAATGAAAAAGGAAGTGATTAATACAAAGGATTGTTGTAAGAACTGGATTCCACCTAACTTCTGTATGATTGGAAGGTCTTACCTTGGATCTCCCCCTCCATCCCTCCTCTCCATCCATTCATCCTCCTCCCCCTCCCACACACACTCAGTCAGAGTGCTTGAAAGAACTAATACCTCAAGGTTTTGCCTGCTAGGGTAAGCCGCAGTTACAAAGAATGCGAAGAGTCTCAGAATTCTGCCCCCACACTTCAACGGCTACATGTGGGAGTCTGGCTCAGAGCAGGCAGAACCACCATGAGAAGCCAAAGAAGTCTCCTATCAGGAAAAGTCACACCCAGATACTCCAGAGGGTTCTGAGTCACCGGCAGATGAGGGGATGACGAAGAGGGATGAGGGAGATTCGGAGGAGGCCAATTCCTGGTGTTGGGCAGCCATTGTTGATGAAGATTTACTCATCTGTGGATCTTTGTCTCCTTTCAATGAATAGACCTGTGTATCCTGCCTGGCACTTTAAGAACAAGAAAATTTCTATTGTTCTTTGGATACAGGTACTCTATGTTAGTGGCTCTTGGAATTTGTTTCCTTTATGAAAGGGACCATGATGATGAATGACTATTCTGGAATACCAAAACAAGGGCATTAAGAAAACCCCCCAAAACTCCAAGTACATCTAGAGCTTTTATTGCCTAACCGGGACAGTATTCTATCGCCAAGGCAAGGTATAAAACTTAGAAGGACATAGATCTCAAGATAAAAGACATTTCTTTAACTAATTCACATGTAAGTTGAAAAACTCTTTAAATTGTCCTTATTCATTTACGTTTTTCATTTTGCAGTGAGCTGAGAAATGTCATCACAATCCGAACACAGAACTAAGAACTCAGAGCTTAAATCTACGTTTGGATGCTTTTTACGTCTCTTGGGCAGAGATTCCCTCTGTCTTGTTATTTCCTAAATGAAAGAATTATGTTGGCAGATTTCTTAAGGAACCCCAACTTTCTTTCTGTGATTATAATGTTTAAAACTGAGCTGTGATTCCATCAACACATAACCAAGCATTTTAGATAATATTTCACAATGAATTTTGTTTTGGTTGTTTCCCCCACTAACGAGTCTTCTCATAGGATTAGTGACCGTTTATAATATCATACAAACCAGTAATTTTCCCACTAGCCTGGGAGTTTCCCAGGATTTTCTGCCAAAGATTATTTGGCATCTCACAACTTTTTTTAGTTTTCCGTCATCGGTTTTACCATCAACAAAACAATATTTCTTGAGTACATAAGGAAAATATGGACTAAAGGTAATAAGGACAGGATCGTGTAATGGGCAAAAGTTCAGACAGTCTATTAAGGACAGGTCTTTCCTCACATCATAAACACGATGAAGATCTGGAAGAGGGACAGGGGTGATTATGGGGCACCCTGAATATCAGAGAGGGACAGTCCTGCCTGCCACAACCCTAGAAGTCCAAGGAGAAATGGAATTATGAGAACAGGAGGATTAGCTTGGGGAGACAGGAGAGACCTTGCAGAAGCTTGCCACAGAAGTTAATCCTGTACTAGACCCATGCCATACCTGTGTGTGTGTGTGTGTGTGTGTGTGTGTGTGTGTGTGTGTGTGTGTGTGTGTGTGTTGGGGAGCAGCGATGCTGGTCCTCAGTGATATTCGGCAACACCTGGGAATATCTTTGGTTTTCCCAGTCAAAGTAGGAATCTCCTGACAAGGAGAGAGGAGAGACATGGATACTGTGAAACCCTGAGCTTCTTGTTCTTCTGCTGTCGTGTGGAAGGCAGCTGTTTCTTTCTCCCCATCACTGGAACTTTGCATATTTCACAACACATTTTGGTTTCCCATTTGTTCCTTTTCCTCCAAAACACAACCATCCTCTAAATCTTACAGGCTTGCCCCACCCATCCCAAAGCTGAAAAAACTCTGAGTTAGAGTAAATTGGGGAATAGGAGTGAAATTCAAAGCAAGAGGAGATGGTAGGGGCTGAGAATATAAATCAGTACTGGAGCACTCAACTAAATAACGTGAAAGAAGAAAGAAAAAGAAAGAAAGAAAGAAAGAAAGAGAGAGAGAAAGAGAGAGAAAGCAAAAAGAGAAAGCAAAAGAAAGACAAAGAGACAAAGAAAGAAAAAAGGAAGGGAGAGAAAGAGAAAGAAGAAAGGAAGGAAAGAAGGAAGGAAGGAGGAAAGAAAGAAAGAAAGATAGAAAGAAAGATAGAAAGAAAGATAGAAAGAAAGAGAGAGGACAAGAAGGAAACAGGGAGAAGACACGAGAGGAGGAGGAAGGAAGGAGGAAGGAAGGAAGGAAGGAAGGAAGGAAGGAAGGAAGAAAGGAAGGAGAGAAGGAGGGAGGGAGGAAGGAGGGAAAGAAGGAGGGAAGGAAGAAGGAAGGAATGAGAGAGGGAGGGAGGGAGGGAGGAGGGAGGAGGAAGGAAGGAAGGAAGGAAGGAAGGAAGGAAGGAAGGAAGGAAGGAAGGAAGGAAGGAAGGAAGGAAGGAAGGAAGGAAGGAAAAGATTGGAGGTAGGCATAAAGAATAAGGAAGACCAGGGCGTGGAGGCGGAAGGGGAGCGAGGAGGCTTGTCTGTCCTCGTTTGCCTCTCATCCCTTTCCTGGGCTCTGAAATCTGTCCTCAGAATTTCTAATCATTCATAGCCCAGGCAGGTCTGCAGCCAGGTCCCGGGCATCAGGTGCCTGGGAAGGGTGTGGAACCGGCCAATCTCTGCTCTTTCTCATTGTGCTCTGTGGAAAGCGGCTTCTGTGAATGAGAAGAAAGCAGAGAAAGCGACAGTACTACAGTCAACAGGCCTACAGCCCACAAGCGATGAGGGCGGAATGGACGTCAATCCTGTGTCCAGGGGGTCTGTAACCCAGATTCAACTACTTGTAATATACTATCCTCAAGGTGATTTGAAATACACAGGAGGAAGTGCACAAGTTATGTTCACATACTACATCTTTTACACCAGGGTTTGAATGTCCAAATAATTGCTAGAACAACCCCCTAAGGACACTGGTGGTCCATTGCATTGCGAAGTGCAATAAAGGTGTCCTTTAGTCACAAGGGTGCAGTGGAGCCTGCCCTTGAAAAGGCATCTGGAGGTCCTTTTATTTTTATTTAATTTTTTTGAGACGGTGTCTTGTTTTGTAACAGAGTCTCATGATCCTCCTGCCTTGACCAGCTTCTTGCTGGAATCACAGGTGTGCACTTGGCAAGAAGCTAAGAAAGCTGGAAATGAAGACTCTTGACTCCATGTGTGAATAAGGCTCGATACCCAGGCTGGGCATCTCAACAGGTCTGTGCTCTGCCCAACTCCTGATCTTAATTGGTGCCTTCACTGTGCCAGCTCTCAGGACAAATGCTTTAGAGTTCCCTGAACTCTCCCCTTTCTCATCTCCCCATCAATTTGTTCTTCCCTGGCTTGATCTTCAAATGATATCCATATTCTGGACATTTCTCATCCCTCCACTGACACCTCACTGCAGGTCACCAGGGTCCCCAGCCAGGCTGAATTCAAGTCACCTATTGGATCTTCTGGCTTCTGTTCTGGTTCCCTACAATCAAGTCTGAAAGCAACACTCAGAGCAATTCTAGAAATTCTTTGGTTGGAGACCTTCCAATGACTTCTTGCATGCAGAGCTCAAGGTTCTAGGAATCTGGAGGTATAGTTCAAGGGCAGAATGCTCACTTAGCATTGCATGAGGCCTTGGATTCAAGTGGCGCCACTTTTTTTGAGTGGAGGAGAGTCAGATTCCTCAATGGAATCCGAGGAATGAAACCCCCAAAGTATTACACAGTCTGCCCACTCTGTATTGCCACTCCCCCATCCTGCACTCCATTTCCTCTGTCATATCAGGCATATCCCTTCCTCAGGACCTTTGCACGGACTATTTGAAATGTTCGTCCTTATACCACAAGGCTAATGCCTCCACACACTTGGAATCTCTGCTCAGATCTAGCTTTCTTAAGGCATGCTTTGACTACCCACTCAAAAATGACAGCTCGCTTCTCTACATATCTTCCTTGCTCCCTTTTCCTATGCACCTTTTCCCAGAGTACTTTTCTCCATTCTCCTAAGCATGTATGGAAAGGACTTTGTTCATTGTTTGTTCCTTTCATTAATATCTGTGTTGTTAGAGCTAGATATTTCAGTCCATACTGTTCATTGGTGCATGCATGCATCCAGTCAAGACTTCTATATGCATGTGTATGTGGATGCATGCATGTGTACACATGTCTGTATATGTGTACACACACTAAGTGAATCACAGAACCATAGCTATTCATTCCACTGGTATAGTATTTGCTAAGTTAGTATTTTAAAATAATCTCACAATTACATAATGTTTAATAAATTACATTGTATTTGCCCATAAAATGATTGCTTCTGTTTTTCCAGGGTAAACATTTTAAAACAGGATTTTGTTAACTATTCTTCAGGAATCGACTCATTTTTGTAAACAAACCCTAACTCTTAAAAAATGGAAGAAGCTGGAACACGGTGTCCAGTTTGTCTTACAAATAACCCAGATGGTGAAACATTTAGAATTGAACAATCTTTAAAACATAGAGGAGATTTTGAGTAGAAAGCTTCCCTTTGCACATATGGTAATCTCTGAAGGTCCCTGAAGCAATCGGAGATCTGAAGAACACTGTGTTCTCTGACATCCTTCGGACAGGATAAGCCAATAGGCCTTTCTTCCCTCAAGCCATGCCGAAGGGGAAGGAGGTTCGCTTGGACAGAGCCGCAAGCGTGGGAATTCCCCTTGCCTTTGGTCTCTGATACAGCAGCGCTTCTTCGGGGTTAAATTTGGGTCATTCCCATCCACCGATTACTTACCTCGATTCAGGTCTCTTAGGAGACCTAGCGAGTAGGTGAAATGAGTCTTAATTCCCCTCCAGAGCCCCCCAATAACAAACCAGTGGCATTAAAATTTACCTGAACTTAAACCCTGCTGTTTCACAGACTTGCCAATAGATGGCAGCACGTGACTCGTCTTCATTAATGAGTGGCCCACAGCCTGCTTTTCCTACTCAGGGTCCATTGAGAACGGGCTTTCAAGTTGTTTCTTGTTGCAGCTGCCGTCCGGTTAGACAGTCGATTGACGTGGGCAATCAAATATTGGGCTTTTTTCCCCCCGCTCCGCCCTGCTCTAGAATAAAACTCTTGGCGACCTCAAACCACAATCAGCAAATCAACTGTGTTTTTGTGACCTGGAAAGAGTAGCCAGGAAACTCGAAACAAAACAAAACAAAAACCATCTTGTGCACAGCAAGAAGGCAGTTGGCAGACTAGGCTGGAAAGTGGCAACATTCAGAAGAATGAGCTCAGAGAAGTCCAAAAGCAAAGGTGACCATTTTCGAGAATTGCTTTCTCAGGAGTCCTGCTCTGAACATAGAGACCGTTAACAAGGGTGAGTTCTCACCCGGCCACCTGGTCTCCTCCAGTTCCCAGAATCTCTGATTGTGACTAGAACATGCCCAGCAGACAAGTTTTCAACAAAATGAATTGATGATCTTCACTCCATACTGGGATCCACAATGGAATAATATATATACTATAAACAATTTTAAAAAAAAAAAATCCATGCAGATGGTGTTCTGTGTCCTAGATTTGAGCTTAGGAAAAAAATCTGTCTCTGGAAAATTTGAAAGGGATCAATAAATGGGAAGGTGGGAAGGGATGATTAGGGTGAAATCTTTTAAAGGTGAGATTTAGGATACCATGGCAAGTAGGGTGAGGGAGGGAATAATAGAGAAAAATACATAGTAAGAAATAAGGGGTGAGAGATAGGATAGACAGAGGAATTATTAAAAAAAAAACCCTATTCTGGGATGTAACCCCAAAGGAACCTCCTATGCTAGTAATACGCCAAAAAACATGTCTTTCAAAGAAAGGAACAAGAATGAGCAGCCCTTACACAGAGAAGCATAGAGTGAGGAAAATGGGGTTGGGAGAGCCCTGAGCTGATCCACTTAGAACCCAGGGACAAAAATATACTAGAAGTATATTAAAATATAATGTTAAAATATTGGTCAGAAGGGTCTCAGAGACTCATTGCTCTTGGTTGCTCTCCAGAAAACTGTCAGTAAGATCCTATTACTGAAGATGCAGCACATAAGGATCACAGAATATGGGCAAAATACATCAACTGGAACTGGCCTGAGAACTTCCTCTTGCTGGAAAGTTCACACGGTACCAAGGAATACTGAAGAAACTACTGGGGGACAGAAATAATCACAGGCCTCATCAACTCACGAGATCTACAAGTTACAATAAAATCACCGTAGCAACAAGTGAACACCAGTGTAATAGTGGCATGAGTATCAAGGAGACAACCAACAGCTTTATGATTGAACTCAAGATCCACTTGTCAAAACAGAACACATTCCTGTTACTGTTAATTAGAACAAGAAACTAAAAAGGGAAGGAAATAGATCAATAGGGAAAAATGGCCAATAAACACCAAACTGCTCTGTAAATAGCTGATATACTCATAGATTTGAGAACACTTAACACAAAGCCTAGAAATCTTCTTCTACGACAGAGGATCTCAACATCCTCACATGATGCAGCCTAGGGCAGTAGAAGAGCAGTAAAGTGGACAATGGCCAGTCATAATGCAGTGTCCTGTTGACCTAGCAAGATTCACCCAGAATCAGGCCAACCTAATCTCTCCATATCTTAAGGCTTTGGGAACCTCTTGGAAGAGGGACAGTGAGATTGTAAGAACCTAAAGATGGGAAGGTTCATCACTGCACAAAACATTCCACTCAAGACAGGACTTCTTCATCTAAGAACTCACTGTAGTGAGAGATTTGTCCTTACCAGACTTGCATAATAGCTGGCATACCAACATGCCCTCATAGATTATCAAGGAACTCCAAAGAGATGGGAACATATAGTGGAAATCTTGGGAACTAAAGCTGGATGTGAAGGAAAATGCCCCTATCAGTGGGATAGCTCAAAGAAAGGCAATTTGGTATGCCACAAAGGCCTGAGCCTCCACAGAAGTAGACAAGCCAGAGGGAACCCTGGAGTCCATAGAAGCAGACAGGCAGGAGGATGGAAGGGAATGGGATGGATTGGTGAAGGGAATGGAGAGGAATGGGATGGAAGGAAGCAGGGATAAGTACTTAATATGCTTGTAAAACTAGAAAAATAAATTATTTTTTTTAAAAAGGAAGGAAGAAAGAGAAATATCTGTCTCTGGCTAGACCAATAGATCTAGAGTCAGAACTCAAGTGTCTTAAGGCACTTGTGGAGATGAAATGAGTAAGCAAAGCAGGCCAGGAATTTATAGGAGGAAGGGTTGATTGAGGTAGGAGCAAGAAAGAGATGAAGGGTGAGAATGAATGGAATGTATTATTTACATGTATGAAACTTCATTAATAAATGTTTTCAGTGAGATTTTTAAAAAATGCATTTATAAGGAATGTATAGTGTTAGGGGAATCAGGAAGGTTTGAGATAGGGGGTCACCATATAGCCCAAGTTGGCCTCAAACCTATAGCAATCCTCCTACCCCAGCCTCCCAAATGATATGGCTATACAAATTGGCTATCATGCCTAGCTCCCATATCATGATTTTGAATGTTGATAAATAACATTTAAGAAGAAAAATATAGAAAATATATTGTGCAAAAAACAAGGCCTGCTCTGACTTAATCTTGTCTTCCTCCCTCTCTAGTTTACATGTTAAATCACTGAAATCCAGCATGACTGAATTTGGGGGTAGGATCCTTAGGTAGTAATTAAAGTTAAGCAAGGTTATCAACTCAGAGTCCTAATCCAATAAAACTAGTGGCTTTATAAAAGAGAAACAAAGACAAATCAATTTCTCTCTCTCTCTCTCTCTCTCTCTCTCTCTCCTTTCCCCATCTTTTTTCTGTGGAGTCACTTTACTTTCTCCCTCTTCCCACAAGCACTCAGAAGAGTATGAACCTTTAGAGTTAGTTGGTAGACGTCTTCAAGTCACCACTAGGAACCAAATGGGGCAGCATCTTGAATTTTGAGTTTCCAGCCTTTGGAACTACAAACGTAAATTCTGTTTCCTTAGCCATAGAGCCCGTGACAATTATTACTATTTATTAGTAATAAATTAGTAAACTAAATTAGTATTTATTAGTAATAAATTAGTAATAATTACATACTATTACTGTTACAAGGTCTAAAGCCTGCATGTGCCCAGAACCCACTGATCTGTGATCTTCAGTTCTCCTTCAGGCAGAACAGAACACAACCTCACTGGGTAAATATCAAAAGTCCTCATAATGCTTTGAAGTCCCAGTGGCAGTGAGTTATTCACTGAGCAAATATTTCCAGGCATGCAGTTGCCACCAGTTTGACTGTGAGTAAAATAGGTAAAAGAGCACCTGCTTAGAGAGAGAGAGAGAGAAGTGTTTTGAACCATTCCCAGATAAAGAGGTGACCGACCACTCTGGTTTCAGAGTGAGCCAGGGTTCCGATTGCACCCAAGCCCTTGATCCTGACGAGGGATTGGAACCACCTGGACTAGGGCCTCAATCACAGAATGGCTTTCACTTTCCTCTTCTTTATTGCCGCAACTGCCTGTCTCTTCTGTTCCACCATGCTTAATCCTTTATTCAATTTAATCCTTGTGGCTTTCAAAATTGCATTCATTATAGCTGTGCATGTGTGTGTGTATATGTGTGTGAGTGTGTGTGTGTGTGTGTGTGTGTGTATCTACAAGAGGGCACTTGAGTGTCTGTGCCTGTGGAGGCCCAAGAGTGACATTGGAAATCATACTGGACTGCTCTTCCACATTATTGTTCTCAGGTTCACAGGCTCTGCCTTCCACAGCTGGAATTACAGGCTGCTACCATATCTACTTGGCATTTTGATATGGATCTGGGGATCTGAACTCAGGTTCTTTTGCTTGTGAGACAAAGCTTTAACCCCTGAGCCACCTCCCTAGCTCTTTAGTAGTTGTTTTTAAAATACACATCTAGATGCTGAATTACATGGACTTGTTTTTGAAAAAGCATTAAAAATTATGTTCGTGTCACTTGTAGTTAAGTGAATGTGTGAATCAGCTTTTCATTATTGTGATAAGATACATGAGAAATAGTGAACTTAAAGAAAAAGGCTTCCGAAGTTTCAGTTCACGGTCCCTTGACTCTGCTGTTTCTGACTCCATAGTGAGGCTGAACACTGTGTCAGGGAGCATGTGGTAGAGCGAAGCTGCTTGCCTCATGACAGGGGAGAAGCAGAGAATGAGAACAAGGGTCTAAGGACCTTCAAGTCATTCCCACAGTGACTTGCTTTTTTCAACTAGGCCCAACTTCCTAGTAGTTCATTAAGCTTAATCTATTAAGGAAGTTAGAGCCCTTATGAGTCAATCACTTCCCAAAGCCCAGCCTCAATACTGAGGCACTGGGCACTGAGCTCTCAGTATACAAGTATGGGGGGGGTCATTTCTTATTCAAACCATAGAGGTAAGACAGGTAACAATCAAGTAAATAAGTGGAGAATGCAATGTGTTTGATGGCGCCATGTTGGCAGTATTGTGAGGAATATTCAGGTCTACTTCAAACCGAAACAACTTCTAGGATGAGAGGTGTAATGTAAGTAAATTAGTAACGTGTAAGACCTGTCAGAGGGATCAAGCCCAGCAGATGTACACAGTATGGACAGGAAGAATGGCAAACCAGGACACCTGCTAGTTGTGACATCATCAATGCATACAAGGCACTCTTGTATTCAGGAGTTGCTTATTTGGCAACTCATTTGTGAAATTCATTATGACCTCCGGTGGCTTTGGCTCAAAGAACATAGAGAATCTGGCCGATCAACAGACTGATTGGCAAGCAAGAGTCAGGGCCTTGGGATGCATTCGCATACTGTTTCGTTTAATGAAACAACCTGATCAAGTTCAGCTCCATTCCTTGATGGCCAACAAGGCCGGCTGGTAGGGCAGAGAAAGAAACAGCCATTGGAACGCATAGGTGTGGCCCAGGCACTTTTGCCTTTGTCTTTAGCCCATCTATATGCTAGGCTAAACGTGCAAACAGATCTCCAGTGCTCACCCAGTGTGGGTTCCAATTGGATTTATTAGACCTCATGACTTCCAGGAGATTAACTATTTCCTGGCTTTTAATTGTGACCGGGTCTGGAAGAAGGGAATATTCCAGACAGCAAGGAGCAGGCTGACTGAAAAATCTATGCGAACAGAAAATTCAGAGAATCACACAGAAGTCAACACATCCAAAGACTAGGCTATAGTCATTTTAATCACTTTAACTTAAACTTGGCATGATAATCAATGACATCAATTTATCTTTGCAGGGATACATAGTAGTATGCAGGGAGCATACTACTATTCTGTTTTCCAGGTGTATTCCAGTTTCTCTTCATGTTGCTGATAAGTACATGATCCAATAATTTAGGAGAACAAGGGGGTTTGTTTCAGTTTAGAATTCTGGGTATATTCAGTTCAGAGTCCAGCTTTGCAGGAGAGTTCACACCAACAGGAACTGAGGACTCCACATCTACAAGCATTAATGAAATAGGGGTAAACCTTCTTATGTGCCAGATTGCAAGCTGTGCCCAAGTATAGCAAACTACTGAACCAGTTCGCCCCATCCCATTCATTTGCTCAGAGAATGCTCCCACCCACAATGGGTTGGATCTTCTCTCATAAGGGAGACAATCTCCCACAAGTTTATTCAGGACTTGCCTTAACTACAAATTCTTCACATATGTGTCCAAAAATTCAGTTTTCAATTGCCAAGTTGTCATCTGTCACTAACTGCCAGAGAGAGAGAGAGAGACAGAGAGAGAGAGAGAGAGAAACCTTTCAGTTAGATTTTTCTAGACTTTTCTTCCCATGTCTGCCAGAATGGTGGGTCTCAGAAGACACTAGAGCCACAAGAGAAAAGATAAATACTAAGATTCAGGGCTTGTAAAGTCAGCTGTAAGCTGATATACCTGGTAAACAACTGCAATTATTTATAGACATAGAAGTAACTTGATATTCTTAAACTCAGGTCTCAGCTCTCAGGTTCAATAAATCTGGAATGAAGCTATAAATTCTGAAGTTCTTACCAAATTCCCAGGTTGGGGATATATCATGGCTCACAGAATGTTTCAGTTTCTAGCATCACACAAACTGCATATATGGCAATACATACTTATAATCCCCACACTCGGGAGGTAGAGGCAGGATGATTAGAACTTCGAGGTCATTCTTGGCTATATATTTGAGGCCAGCCTGGGTTACACAAGATCTTGTCTCTCAAACAAGCAGGAACAAAAGTTGAAATTACCTAGTCATCCTGATGCATGCTTCAGCAGTAAGATTCAAATCCAATCCTTTAAAGTCACTTCGTCAAAGTAGGATGAAGAAGGGAACAATTGGAAAAATACATAGCAGGAAATGAGGGATGGGAGATAGGAGAAGACTTTAGGAAGTAACCCCAAAGGAAGTTCCTAGGCTAGTAATATGTCTAAAAAAAAAAAAAAAAAAAGGAAAGGGGAGGGAGGAGGAAGCCCTAAACTGAGCCACGTAGACACCAGTGACAAAATTATACTAGAGACAACAGGAATGTGACACTTCCTAATAAAATGTTGGCCAGATAGGTCTCAAAGCCCCTAAAACATTATTGCTCCCCCCAAAAACTGTCAATAAAACCCTATCACTGAAGATACAACACATAAGGATCATAGAATATGGGCAAAATATATCAACTGGAAATGGTTTGACAACTTCCTCCTTGCTGGAAAGCTTTCATAGTACCAAGGAATACTGTAGAAATCACTGGGCGAGAGAAATAACTACAGGCCTCATTAATTCATGAGATCTGTAAGTTGCAATAAAAATCACCATAGCAACAGGTGACCACCAGTGTAATAGTAGCATGAGCATCAAGAAGACAACCAACAGCTTTCTGATTGAACTCAGGAACAGAACACATTCCTGTTACTGTTAATTAGAACAAGAACCTAAAAAAGAGAAGGAAGTAAATTCAATAGGGAAAAATGGCCAATGAACTTATAGGTAGGAAGACAGTACATTAAACTGCAATAGCTGATATTACACCCATAGATTTGAGAACATTTAACACTCAGCCTAGAAATCTTCTTCTATGACAAAGTTAGAGGATCTCAACACTCGACATGATGCAGCCTAGGGCAGTAGAAGAGCAGTGAAGTGGACAGCAATGGCCAGCCATAATGAAGAGTACCGGCGACCCAGCAGGATTTACCAAGAATTAGACCAACCTAACCTCTCTATATCCTAAGGCCTTGGGAACCTTGTGGAAGAGGGGGGAAGTGGTATTGTAAGAGCCTAAAAATGGGAAGGTTCATCACTGGACAAGACATGCCATTCAAGGCAGGACTACTGCATTTAGGAACTCACTACAGTAAGACTTGTTCTCACCAGACTTGTATAATAGCTGGCATACCAACATGCCCCCATAGACTATCAAGGAACTTAAGAGAAATGGGAACAAACAGTGGAAATCTTGGGGACTAAAGCTGGATGAGTGAGGGAAATGCTCCTATCAGTGAGGTAGCCCAAAGAGAGGCAACTTGCTTGAATCTCCTCAGGAGTAGACAAGCCAGAGGGAACCCTTCTATGGACATAGAAGCAGAGAGACAAGAGAGTGGAAGGGAGTGGGATGGATTGATGAAGGGAAGGGAGGGAAATGAAATTGGAGAGTGGATAGAGGGAAGCAGGGATACATACTCAATATGCTTGTAAAATTAGAAAAGAAACCTATGCAAGGTTAAAAAAAAATAAAGTCACTTTGTCACATGGTAGAAACACCTAGAGATCGGACTGCAGTTCCCACTTGGGATGTTAAGTGAGAAACACAACTACAAGTTACTTTTTTGTTTGGAGGTGGCAACAATATGAAGTTCAGTATTAGAAACTGAAAATTTAGACATATTAGAAAAACAAACAGCTCAGCAAGACCTTGTGATGAAAAAGGAAAACAAGAAGGAGGAAGAAGAAATTGCAAAATATTTCTCTCTTCTTGCCACCCTCCTCTCACCCAGCAGAAAGTGACAGAATCCAGTTGGAGTATGACCCCATGAAAGAGGGCAGTCTGACATGATCCAGAGAATGTGGGCAAAGACCCTCCTGGACTGGGGAAGAGCCCATGGCAATGAGGCCAGCTTCTGTCAGAAGCAGAGAAACTGTGTTTCTAGCCGCCTATGCTTCGAGTAAGCTCCTGGAGAAATTTGGGAAGTGTTTGTATAGTACTCGTAGGATGAGGTCAACCAGAAGAGGAACTTAAGTGGTGCAAAAGTGTTGCCATGGCGGCTGGGAGGCTCCGTGTGGCAGCACAGCACACCTGTGTGACTTCCGTCAGTCAGCTTGAGTAACTCGGGGGGGCCCATATTGCCTCTCTGTTCCTTCTTCTATCTCCACACGAAAGGAAGCCTGAGGTTATGAAGTGACTGTGGCCCCTGACCAGGCTGCTGGTATATGACTCTCAGGCTAGTCTGGCACTCAGAGACATGGCTTTAAAGCTAGGTTTCCAGGATGGGACCCACAGCTTCACCTTCTGTCATGCTCTGACCCTGGACAAGTCACTTCTCACCATTCCTTGGTTTCCTCATCTCTGAAAACAGGTGGATGGTAGCAATCCCGTGTCCTTGCCTGTGAGGCCTAGAAAAGTGCTAATCTGATGTTTTATAGAAACATGCAATAGATAAAGTTGCAGCTTACAGACTTGCTATGGTTTCAAAGGTGAGTTGTCCCCCACAGGTCATGTGTTTAAAGCTTTAGCTGTTTGGGAAGGTCATGGCACCTTTAGAGAGTGGAGCCTTGCTGGAGGAAGGCAGTTTACAGGGGGTGGCCTTGAGGTGGATTAGCCCCGCTCCGCTGTGGCTAGTTAGGCTGTTCTTACAGTTTGCAGTGGCAGTCTTGCCGCTCTCAGCTCCATGATGCATGTCACTGAGGCCGCCCCAGCTTCTGCCAGCCAGCCGTGCCTTTTCTGCTGTAATGGACTGTATCTCCCCTCTCGAACCATAATCCATACGAATCTCCCTTTGTCCCTTAAGTTGGTTGAGCCTCAGTGATATCTCTCAGAAACAGAGAAGAGTAATTGGTAGAGACCCTAAAAATCTATGGCCAACATTTACAAAACTCCACAACTCATTCAATTTGGGGATTTAGTTCAATTTTATATTGATGGAAGCTTATTTAGATTTCCCTATATATCTGCCTTGTCCCCAGAGCATGGTCATGTGATTTCAGAGCTGACACATGTGTATGGATGCTGTATAAACATGGTTTTCTGGTATTTTCAATGGAAAAATGTGTGTGTGTGTGCATGCGTGTGTACACAAGAGGGGAGGTGCTTTAAGCATGCCTTGCCCCCTTCCATTCACACTGAAAAAGGAAAGCTGACGTTGAGACTTGGGTTTGCTGGCAGCACGTTCTTTGTCACTGGACACACAGAGGAGCAATACAGATACCATCTTTGCACACACAGTACTTATTTGTACAGTGATAAATGCATAATGAAAGCCGTTCAGTCCCATCTCTCGCTTGATACATATTGTAACAATTGCTAGGTTCTGACCTCATCTTCAAGTGACTAAGACAACCTTTGGGAATTAGGTAGTACATTTCAGACCCCTGAAAAAGGGGACCCCTGCCCAGCTGCTGCTGAGCTACCTGGACAGTCTGAGAATGTGAAGGGAAGCGGGGAGTTAGGCTAAGCCCTAGGCTCATTGCCAGGGGCAGAGCTGCTGTCCTTGCCAGGCACAGGAAGCAAATGGAGGGCATCGAGTGACTCTTCCTGCCTCCCCCTGCCATCCAGTCTCTCCACCAGGGTCCATTTCAGTAGAACCCAGCAGGAAGCCAGCTCAGGGAAAATAAATCGATCGAGGCGCCAGACCAACATCACATGAGTAAGCACAAACTAGCTCGGTTTGGAGTTGAGAGGTAAGAATGTGTTCATGGCCACACACGATGAAACAGAGACAGCAGTACAGCCTTGAAGATCAGACCTGGAAAAGTCCTTATGAACTGTGCTCTGTGTTACAAGGCAGTGCGGCAGAGAAAAGCAAGGGAGAGTGACCTCTGGCTGCGAGGAGACAGTTAATCTTGTGCAGAAGCCTTTACTATTTTGAAAATAGGAAAGTACTTGGCACACCAGAGGAGCATCAGGAGGTCAGTGTGGCCGAAGTACAAGCAGAGGTTTTGGCGAACTAGCCGGAGAAGAGCCAGATCCTGTGTTTGGATTTGATTCTGCAGTCAACAGGAAGTCTTTTGGAGATTTAAACAATGGACTGGCATGATCCATTAGACTTGCACGTGAGGGATGGATGACAGAGCAAAGTAAAGAGGGGTGTATGAGTGAGCCAAGCAGTCACCATGTGTCTGCAGAGGGGTATATTTATATAAAGAAATTCCACTGTTCTGGACAGAGACAAAGTGGCAAAGATAATAACAAAATGGGTTCAGATCTGAGATTTATTTTGAAAGCCTACAGCGTAGGACTTGGGTATTAATTACATGTAGAAGAGAATGGCCTTAGTTTCCAGAAGTGAGCCATCGGCTGAATGGAAGAAGGAAGAAAGGACTTGTGACAAAGGAAAAACATAGGTGAAGATACCTGTCATGGTTAGGCACAGGTGTCAACTTGACTGTTGAGGGTTTGAGCTCTGGGCACGGTTGTAGAGAATTGATGGTTGAGTTAAGCCCAGAGCAAACCTGAAGGACATTGTCTAGCTGACTGGGGAAGACCCACCCCATGGTGGGTGGGATTAGGCCCTGGATAAGCTGGTTGAGAGTGTTGGCATCCTTCTGTTCACTTGGCCAGACATGATGGTCTGGCAAGTAAGGATTGTCCATCTCTCAGCCATTGTACAGTGATGATGTGGCCAGTTCCCTCAGCCCTGGTGTTGGTGTGTGCTCTCCTGTCAAGCTGGACTGAGAACTGTAACCAGAAATCATAAGAAAATAAACTCCTTGTTCCCTTAAGCCGTTTGATGGTCATTTATCAGCAACCATACAGATGAACTGCAACAGAATTTACTTGTGATAGTTAAGCTTGGGTGTCAACTTGAAACACCCAGTATTAACTAAGATGGGCTGAGACCACCTCTGGAAAGGATGAACTGAGACCACTTGATAAGATTGTACCTGCTCTAGATCCTATCAGAACCTCCAAAGCTCTCATAGGATCCTCCCAGTACTGCATAATATAAAAAGGAGCCACCAAAGAGAACAGATGCCTTCTTGCAGTTGTGCTAGGAATTATTCTTCCTTCCGGCTGCCCAGTTTCTTTGACCCTCTAGCCTTCCAACCCCCTAGTCGTTGGCTAGACTGAAGACTCTAGGAATTCTCCAGCCTTCAGCCATCACCCACTTGACTACCAAACTGAGCAGATACTGGCAGCCATCATTGGACTACCTTGGTTACTAGCAGCAATTGTTGGACTACCTCGGCCATACTGTAAGCCAACTTAATACGTTCCCTATTATATATAATATATATAGAGTGTTGATTCTGCATCTCTAGAGAACCTAATACAATACCAAAAAGGATATCAGGAGTGAAAGGGATAAAAGAGATAATAGGACCTACCAATTATGTGCACAGCATATAAAAAGAACACACAGACCACAAACCAATGACCACTTATAAACTGACTCAGAAGACAGTGTCTCTTTATTAAAAACTGAGACTTCTTGCTAGCAATGATTTGAAGCAGGGCCAGAAGTACTTCTCAAAAGCTTCACTAGGGTAATTCGCTGCCACTTAAAATATCTAATGCCTCCTGGCTTTAGAAATGAAGAAAAGAAATCTCTAGGAACAATTATGAAAGCTCAAAGCATATGCCAGTTAATCTTTTGGTATCAACTTGCAGTCATAATTCTGAGAGCTTAGAAAAGAAACAGCTTTTATTGGAGATGGTCTGTAATTTTTAGAGTCCATAGTGACTTAGAAAATGGTAGAGTAAAGATTAGAGTCCACAGGGAAATAAGAGTTGAATTCTTACATGACTGAACAGATGGGAGTTATCCAAAGACAAACCACCCACTTTCAGGCTTCAACAATTCCACTCAACTATCAATAGTGCCCAGAGCCATTGAAATAGTGTGTCGTATCTTAATTTAACTCTTCAAATATTATTATAGACATCATAATAAAGTTTGAAATGTAAGTAGATCAATAAGATCACAATTATAGAGAGACCTCAGCTGCCTTTACTGTAGATTCTGAACCGACAAAGAAAAACTGTAATTGCCAAAACATTCTAATTTGATTTCAAAAGCATTTCCTTGGTTTTAATAATGATGAAGTCATCAACTTCTGCTAAAAGCTTTTAATAGACAAGCAGCCACTCAGCGAACTTGATCATTGAACAGGCTTCATTGAAAGACTTCTGACACTTGACTTTCTATATCTAGGAGGAATCTAAGTTCTCTGTCATAGGAACACTTAGCTTATGGTGTCTGCATATGGAAATAGGGCTATGAGAGGTTGGCTGCTGACATGTCATAGCTCTGTTGATAGAAGCAGCAGCTGAGTTGCTCAGGAGACTGACTCTCTGGGCTTGAATTCCCCATTCTGGTCACTAAACAGCTAGCGGTGTGACCTCAAGCAAGATCACGTCAATCCTCTGAGCCTTGTTTGCTTCATCAATAAGATGAGGATGATGACCTACTCATGCTTGGGGTCATGAAGGGATGGAATGCATTCGTGTTTATAAAGGCCTTGGGAATACACCACGTAAGTGTGAACACACACTCTGCTGGCTGGGCAGGAGGTGTTGCTTGTTTGGGTTCTAGCTCTTCAAAAATGAACCACAAGAGGATGTGGTGACTTGATAAACGGAGTGTCCTATGAGTAAATGTTTGTACTTTTTCTTCTTTATGAAACCATTCCTAGTTAGACCCTAAACACAAAGAATATGAAGGACAGCCTGCAAAGGAATTGATGATAGATTTTTTTAAACTCACTTTATCTCAGCTGGTGAGTGCTATTCACATTTGAGAGACTTTTAACTCTAGTACTTAGGAGTCTGAGGCAGAAACATAGTTGTTTGTTTCAAACAAACAAACAAAAAGTAAACAAACTCATATCTGCTAAGAATTATTTGATGACCTAGGGAAAGATAGCTTATATCTTAAAAATCTATCATATATGCATCAGAAATGTGTTGCATGCAGAACACTTGGCACTTGTAGTGAAGTTATAAAAGTCCTAAAATATGATTACTTATGTTGAGGTAACTTAAGCCTTATGCAAGAGATGAATATGTGTTCAGAAAGTAAATAAACTAAGTTTATGAATGTCATAAAACTTAAAACTTTCCAGTCTCAGGTTCCACATTGTAATACTGGGATTGCAACTTGGCAGTTCCTTTTAAACTCAAGAATATTCCAGAAGTTGAGAAGCCTTCTGGGACCTACACAGGACATCAGGTGTCACAGAGCAGATGCTTTGGAATCCCATGCTACAGTGTGGCAGTCCTGGGGAATCTACCCGACTGGCCTTGAAAAGTAGTGAAACATATGCTAAAATTCAAACCACACCATTCTTCATTTGTGAAGCCTATAAGATGTTCATGACTTCGTTGTTATCTACCAACATGTTATCCACTTACATCTGCTTCCAGATGTAAGTAAGAGGATATTCAATCAACAGTGGTTTCAGCCAGAGCTTCCAAAAGTCTGGGGCAATTCCTGATCACCAAGACTCCTGATGAAAATGCACATTATGTTTCTGGGGTGGAGCTTGAGACCCTGAACATCTAGTAAACTTCTGTATGATGCCATTCTAGTGGCTAAGGCTCTACTTTGAACACTAAAGCTTTTTAAACAGTATTCTCATCTTCACATGGTAGGAAGCTCCAAGGTTGTTCCAGATTTGATTCAGAAGATCAGCAATATTGTGTTATGGAACCGGTTGCTCCAGGATTGCCAAACTGTGCTCCACAGGCCATATCTCCATGACCGTTTTTTGCAAATAAAGTTTTATCGAAACACAGTTATTCTCACCTATTTCATGCTATAATGTAGGTGATGATGCAGGTCAGAGAGCTCATCAAAGCCTTAACATGTTAACCCTCCCTGCTCTTTATAAGAATTGCTGGCACACATAACTTAACCATCAGATTCACTGTTCATCCAACATGCTTGTCCTCCCAAACTCAATGAGGGCAATTGATGAGCAGTTGACAAGGAAGAAAGGGAGGACATAGCCACGTCTGCATTATGTTCTTCTCCTTCCATCCTCCCATACCCAAGCACATGAGTCATCTCTTAGCCATGGCAACGATGGCAATTCCCTCAAAGCTTCCGTCTCACTGAGGCTTCAGAAAATGCCAACTGTGGTTTAAAGACATGAGATTGGTGAACAGGCTGGGCAGGTAGCCATGAGATTGACATAGAAGATGACCTCAGACAGTAAGTCAAAGGGTTGGAAATGAGAAGTCAGAGGCAGAATTCAGACAATTCTTAAAGCATGAGATCAGTGAAGTGTTTCCAGCATCTAACTCTGCTGATGCTACACAGAAAGGTCTGTTTTTATTACTCTGCTGGAACTGACATAGCAAACAGAGCAGATGGCTTACATGATAAAAGTTTCATTTCTCATAATTCTGGGGCCTAGAAGTCCAGACCAAGGCACTGGAAAATTTGGTTCAGACTAGGATGCTTTTCCTCTGTCTTCACCTGTCCTTTTCTCTTCCCTGGGCAGAGGAGAGTAGTCTGATATCTCTTCCTCTTCTTCTAAGGGTCTGCCCTCTGTCTCCATTGACCTTCACTTACTTCCAAATATAGTGATTAGGGATAAGCCTTATACAAGACCATGTGAGGGAATGGCATAATTCACCTGTTAACAGCTGATGGTGGAGAAATTTAAGCAAGGAGAAAAAGAAAAGAAAAGAAAAATATTGAGTAGATATTAGAGGCTGAGATCATAAGGCCTGATATAGGAACTTTGGCTATAGGGATAGAAAAGAAAGAACAGGAAGCAAAAGAGGTTAAATGGAAAGGAGGGAGGGAGGGCCAGTAGGTCTTGGTGACTAGCTGAATTTGAGCCAAGATTGACTATCTCTGACAGCTGTGTTAAAACTGGGATTAGAGAGTTAAATCAATCAACAGAGAAGCAAAGACATGGAAGGAAGGAAAGTCTTTGAGTAAATCTAATGATTTGAGATCTATTCAATATGAGGTACTAGGAGGTAATGGGAAGGTTATTAGTTAATCCCTTCTTAAATAAATGCTATCTACAGCATCTTGTAGCAAGAATTTGTCAATGTTGAGTTTTTTTTTTAAAGTTGTCACTCTGTCCCCTTAGGATCTATTTGTAAGAAATCATTTGTAAGAAAGAGTATTCCATTCCTAATGGAACATTCTGCCTGACTGTTAGGATGTAAACCAGGTTCTTTTATTCTGTTAGATGGGGCAAGTCCATCACCATGCCATGCTATTGACAATATCCTCTGAAAACACAGGTAATGGACGCTTATTTGTGCATGCATTCAAGCAAGACATACATTGTCACTATCACCCAGTCATAAGATGTAGTTCTGACCACTGGCAACTGGAAGGAGTGAACGCCAGGCTAGAGTACAGCAAGCTTAATGTTTGCTCACTATATATGTGCTTACTCATTTTCTCTTCTTAGCTTTGCTTCCTTCCGTTTTCTTTAAATCTAAGGAAAGAGGATGAGATGCGTTCGGAGAAGGCTCTAATTATAGCACACAAGCATTCGGGGGAAGGCTGGTGGGGAGGAAACCGTGCAATGTCAACCCTGGGAATGGGACTGACAGTTGGGCTCAGGAAGGACTGGTTTCTGAGACAGGTCGACAGAACACTGGGCTGCAGACCCTGTGACTTCTATCTGCTTTTGTGAAGACCATCTACTTATATACCGTTGTATGAATTTCCGTTGTATGAATTTGTTACAAAGAACCCTTTTAGGCTCGGCTCTTGGAAAGAGGACAAGTCAGAACCAAAGACCTTCAGGATCCTTCCAGAAGTTTCCAATGATTTGAAGTCTTATAAGCACTTAAAAATTCTCTTTTAGGGCTGGGGAGATAATTCAGGGGTTAAAACTTTTGCCTCAAAAGCCAAGAGCCATGTAAAAAGGCTGGGCAGAAATGGCTGAAGTTTCAGCCCTCAAAATCCCCGAAGAAAGCAATAAGGAGGTATAGTAATCCAGGATGAATCCTGATATCACCCTTGGGCCTCCACAGGTATATTACTCAAGCGCTCTCTAGCACACGTACATGCATGTGTACACGTGCACACACGCACGCGCGCGCGCGCGCACACACACACACACACACACACACATACACACACACACAATAAAATTCTCTTTAACCTGATGCTCTGAATTCCAAACATAAAATGATGAATTGGTTCTTTTGTGTGATCTGAGACCACTTGTGTCCACTCTGTTTCTTCCTAGCTAGATTTGAAATTTCTTTTCATGCAGGCATGTTTTCTAGTCAAGCAACTCTGTCCTGGTGCTTAGCACCTTTACTAACAAGTAGTCATTGTCTCTACCTGGCGCGCATGACCTTGGGCCAACTGCTATGAGTTAGCAGAGGTGAATGAGATTTGAATGTTGTCCTTGCCTCCAGATAGCCCAGAGCTGCTGGTGAAGACCTGAACTTAGAATCAGACTGAATTTCCAGACTCTCTATCCGCCGGCTTTGGAAAATTAGTTCAATTCTTTAAAGTTCTGCTGTTTTTCTGCACAAATGAGTTTGGTCATCAAATTTACCTTATAGACTTTTTGTGAAATTAATGAGCAAATAGTTAAAATGTGATAGAAAATGCTTAATACTATTTATCTTAGCATCATGGCATCCAGAAGGAAGAAAGAGAGTGTTGCAATTAGCCTAAAGTCGTAACAAAACAGCTTAAAGAGGAACAAGGGATTTTTATTCTGGTTTACCATTCTTGGTTACAGTTCCTCATCCAGCTTGGCGGGACTGCTCCAATACTAGGGGTCAAGAGAACTGGCCATACTGTATCGACATAAAGGTTGAGAGAGGGACAATCCTTTCTTGCCAGACCAGCCAAGTATACCAAGGTATATCTACTTACTCAACCATCTCTCTGCATTTTGTTCGCCTGTCCAGGGCCTAGTCCCATCCACTAAACAATCTCCTGCCGGCTCGCTGTGAGCTTAACTCAACTACTAATTCACTACAAATGTGCCTAGAATTCAAACTCTCAACTATGAAGTTGACACACCTGTATCTAATTATGGCAGCTGGTCACGTGTGTTCAGTAGAGAGAAGAATGCTGACACTCAGCAGGCTTTCTTCTTTGCCCTTTTCATTCAGTCCAGGACCTTCGCCCATAAGATGGCACCGCCCAAGCTCAGAGGGCATCTGCTCTCCTTGGTTACAACTCTCTAGAAAGTCTATATATATGTGCCCAGAGGTGCGTCTCCTATGTGATTCTGAATCCAGTGAGGTTGACAATAGAGACGAACCATCACAAGAGTGTTTGGACTTTTTCCTTCTAAACTCCTCCCTTTGCTTTTATTGTCCATTCCGGCTGGTGACTAGGGGGTTTCCTCCATTTATTTTAGGCGAGGGAATGACAATACTTAGATAACAACCCTGAGGCCTAAGCCCAGATTGCACATGCAGAGAGACTCTGGCAATGATGTCAGGTCTCTAATTCATCTCCTGGGATTCCTGTCTTCATCTTTACATTCCTGATCTCTGAGAATCATTTGTTGCAGAAAAGGAAAAAGAACACAATGATGCAGCCAGCATACAGCGTCAAGGCATTTCCTCCGTAAATATTTATTCTGCAGTTTCTAGATGTGGGACTCAGAGTCAGTGAGGACAAACTGGTGGGCAGGGCAACCACAGCCTCTGACCTCATGGAATGCCCAACCAGGAGATGGCAAACATACCCCAAGGCAAAACAGAAGACTCTGAAAACTGAGCCCTCATCCAGCCCTGGCAGCCAAGCAGTAGTGTGAACTACCACCATGGTGGAAACCTTACATGTGCGTGTGTCTGTGCATGCATGTGTGTGTGCGTGTGTGCATGTGTGCGTGTGTGTGTGTGTGTGTGTGTGTGTGTGTGTGTGTGTGTGTGACTGGTAGTTGTCCACTGAAAGTCAAGTTAAGCGAACAATGAAAATGCCACAAATGTGAGGAAGGAATGGTGACGTCCCTAGATACCATTGGCTTAAAACTGAGAAAGAACCACAAAACTTTATGAGTTGTTAGGCGACTTTAACGTTGTTAATCGATGTTATGGCCGGGAATGTTAGTGCCTAAAAATAGCCTGCCCGTGGGAGACAATGACTGATTTTCTCTGTATCCTACTCTTTGGACAGCAATGGAGAGCAAATTAAGAATTGGACTTAAGCAGTGTGGTGTGGTGGGAGAGTGTCGCCTTCACCAGCACTAGCTGGGGTCTCTGAATCCGCGAAGTTCCCAGGCCTCAGCAGGTCACTGCAGAAGGCACTTCTGTCGGGCTCAGGGTCTACAGCTATTTCAGTATAAAAACACCATCCAGTTGCCAAGCCATCTGTCCAGGATCTGATCTGATTACTGCCCCTTGAGATTCAGGAAGTCAACACATAGCTGAGCACTCCAGGAGGGGGGCTCGGATGTGGCCTTAGCCAGGCCCTATAACTGGAAGGAGCTGGGTGCTGGGTCAGGTCTGGCTGACCTTCTTATTCAGCCCCGTGTACACGGCTCAACCAGAACCACGCCATGGCGAGGGCACCAAGGCCAAAGACAGCTAGTGGGACAGCAGGGTGGAACCTGGAGAATAATGCAAGAGGCCAGAGAACAGCTTGGTCCCCATTTCCAGATCAGTCTCAGAAGGGTGGTGAGGGTGCAACCCTATCCATTTTAGCTTCTGAGCACCTACCGGGCCGGGAGAGACTGAGGGCTTGAGCTACTTCCTGACTCCCTTGGTTAAGCAACCGTGGCCAGCATAACGGGCAGGAAGGTGATGGAATGGGCAGACAGGTTATAAAGGGCGACAGGGCAAAGGCTGCCACTTACTGGAAGGCTGCTGGTTTCCATGCAGGACTGACACTTCTGAGGAAAAGAGTAATAGAGTTGCTTCAGACTTTTGGAGAAAGCATACTTTCATTTTTACCCTGTAGCAGCCTGGCTTTCCCTTTCTGAGTAGCTGTCCACATCTGGGACACACACCCTGATATCACAACAAATCGGCCATCTCTGTAGTTACTGGGAAAGAGAGTAGGTTACTCTGGGCCACTTTAGCAAGTGCAGCTGTACGTTCAGAAGGGCCACAGCCTGGTCAGCCAGCTCACAGCCTCAGAGAGTGAAACGCCCAGCCATGATGGGCCTCTCGCTGGACCTGCTCCCTTGCCTTCCCCGCCCTTGGGAATTAAGCAACCCAGAGTCATGCAGGGGACACAGGAGCCAAACTGTGCAGGTTCTGCGACAGCTCTGTTGTTATGGAGATGTCTTGCCACCCCATTCTGTTCCTCTGGAATGTCAGGAGCGGATAAGAGACGTGGAACTCTCCCCTTCACTGTTCCCTGGAGCTTCCTGCTCTCTGTATCTCACCCCCACCCCCTTTCCCCAACCTATTAAATCTCTCTTGAACTGGTCCCTGCCGCTTCCTCCCTGCCTTAGATCAAACCCTCCAGCTGTCTTGTCTGGAGACGCTGCTTCCTGGGGTTCAGGGTCACCTTCTGTTTCTGCACCTGCCAAATCCACTTCTATCTCCCACCGATGTGTAAGTCATGAGGATGTACCTAGCTTCTCTCTCTATAGCACCACTGCCAGGCATGACAGTGTGAAATAGTGACCCCTCTATGGTCCATGCTGGGGGGGTGCACATTCATTCAGAGGGACAAATAGTTATGAGCACAGCTATTATGCCTCTGCAGTTCCCCAACAGTGAGCACTGGCTGTAGGTGGCCCTGTGCAAAGTACTGAGGCTGTAAAGTTATCCTGGGCATTTACTTACCTCCTAGTGAACAAGGGGGGCTGCATTGGAACTGTGCTGAGAAACACAGCTAACAAGGACACTACCTATCAGACTGAGAGCATACCAATAACTCAGCAGTTAGAGTGGATCAGAGCTGGTTACAACAATATTATATCAGGTGCTCCAAAGGGGAAGCTTCTCAGATGTCATTACCACAATGGAATTTGTTCTTTTTTTTTATTATTTATTCAATTGTGTGTGAGTGTGTGTGTGTGTGTGTGTGTGTGTGTGTAGAACCACGGATGAATTCGGGAACCACCATGGACGCCTCCACCTCCTCCTTGTTTACTCTGCCCCGGGATTCACAGGCTCCGCCCTACCAGGACCAGAAATGCAGGCTGCCCCTGTTTCTGCCCCGAGCCTATATGTGGGGTCTAGGATCTGAACTCAGGACCTTCTGCCTGCAAAGCAGAGGCTTAACCCCTAAGCCACCTCTCCAGCCCCCACAATGGAATTTGATTAAAAAATTGTCCCTTTTATTCCAGGCCAGATACAGAGTACATAGACAGTAGTCTTTCTCAATGGGCAAGACCAAATTGTTGGTACTAGAGTGACCTTTTAATCGTATGTTTGATGAGGGAAGCTTTGTTGTTAGATCTGCCCAAGTTATATATAAATATAAATATAAATGAAAATGCATGTACATTCAGGCTGGGGAGAAGATTTAGAGGTCAAAGACTTTGCCTCACATGCAAAACGACCTGAGTAAAATGCCAGGTAGAAATATTGGCGGCCTACAATTCCAGGCCTGAAAGGCCTAGTAAACCACAAAGCAAAGCAATAAGAAGGTGGAACAAGCCAGAATGATTCTTGACATCACCCTGGGATCTCCACAGGCACACACATTTAAGTGTTTTCTTTTATACGTGTGCATGCACAGAGAGAGAGAAAGAGAGATAGATAGATAGAGAGAGAGAGAGAGAGAGAGAGAGAGAGACAGAGAGAGACAGAGAGAGACAGAGAGAGGGAGAGGAACAAAAAGAAAAATGCATCCTCTCTGGAGCTCTGTCTTTCACCAAAAGATGCATGATATGGACATGTGAATAGAGTTAATATTTACTCACTGTTTATCAAACAGGACTGTCATTTCAAGAGATATAAAATGAATAGCACATAATCTTCAACCTCAAGGACCCAGAAAATAGAGAAGAGGAAAGGTGTAATATTTATTGAGTGGCTACAGTAATAATTTTCACTCACTTAATCTTCGTAGCAATATCATGAGGTCATTACCACAGAGAGGAAGTCCACTTTAGCAAAATGGAATGACTTTCCCAAGGTCACATGACTGGTGAGCACTATGAAGCTATTTCAGATTCCTTTCTAAATCCAGTGCTCGCGTCCTCTACACCATGTTGCAGGAAAGATAAGCCACTGCAAGTATGAAAATACAACCCTGAGAAGTATCAAATGAAAGGGGGGAGTGTCTAAATGATATTTCCCAGATATGGAAGGGTGTTTTATCAGAAGGAAAGAACTGAGTGAAACTTGGAAGGAAAAGTAGGAGGGTTAGGAAGAAGAACTGGACAATCTCTCCTAGAGCATTAGTCAGGCCAATAACCTGGAAGTGGTAACTGGTGTGGACTAGTTACAGATCTGGGAGAGAGATGAGGTAGCCAGGGTGCCAGGGAGAGCCAACAGGAGCAGGAAGAGAAGCAGAGTGGAGATAGATCGTAGAAGGGGTCGTGGGAAGGTTCAGAAAGGAAATGCTGAGTGGTTGGTTCAGACTGGAACAGAGCATGAAAATGTGATCTATCTACAGTATTTAGACATAGATGGGGCCTTTGTAAGGTGATTAGATTGAGATAAAATCCAGGTGGGCCATGTGTAGACAGCTTCCCGTTACTGGGACAAAACTCTGGAAATAGCAACTTAACTGAGGAAATGGGATATTGGACTCAGTCTCAGCCCATGTCACTTGGTCTCATTTCACCTCGCAGTAGCCGGTAAAGAGAGAAAGAGAGAGACAGAAAAAGAGAAACTGAAAGAGAGAGAGAGAGAGAGAGAGAGAGAGAGAGAGATATGTTGGGGTTCCAGTGCCTAAGGTATTAAGCCTGGTAACTAGCTTTATTGTTCTAACTCCATCTTTAAAAGGTTTTACCACTTTCCTAATAGCATCAATGCTTGGGGACCATGTTTTTTCTTTTCTGTCTACATTTTCTTTCTTTCTTTTTAAGCACTTATTGTTTGTGTGTGTGTGTGTGTGTGTGTGTGTGTGTGTGTGTGTGTATCTAAGTGTGTGGGTATTGGTATGCATGAGTGTGGGTATATATGAACGTGTGGGTATGTATGAGTGCATGGGTAAATCTGAATGTGTATGTGGGTGTTGGTGTGTATGAAACTGTGTTTTTGTGTATCTGCGCGTGCGTGTGTTCTTGCTTGCTTGTGCTACAGCAGGTATGTAGAAGTCAGAGAACAACTTGCTAGGCTCATTCTTTCCTTTCATCATGTGGATTCTGGGGCCCCAGCTTAGGCCATCAGGTTTGGCAGCAAGAGCCTGCTGAGTCATCTTGCCAACCCAGGTCCAAACTTTTAAAGTCATGCCATAAAGTCATGGGACTTTGGGAGACATTAAAGAGCCAAGCTATAACACTCAAAGGTGGATGCAGGTAGCTGTTTAAAGAGGAGTCAGCGATCAGAAGACAGACATACACGTACCCTCACTATGTCTAGTGCATATCCCACACTACCTCAAGATTCTGCCATCACTGTATATGGCCTCTTGATTTGATATCTGGACTGTAATCCACAGTAAATCTCTTTTTCCTGAAAGTATAAGCACGTGCAGTACTAGTGACAGAAAACAGATGCATACGGGTGAAGGTTTTAGGATTTGCTATCCTGAACATGAAACAGATTTGAGGTATGGCCAAGTATGGCTGCTTAGGGACTGGAATGGCTGAGAAGAATGAAAAGTCAGTGGAGGAGATGGGAAGATTGTAAGTCTGGAAGGAGCCAGAGAGGCTGGCGGTAACAAAGGAAGCCAGGATTTCAGATGCTGGAGCCACTGAAGAAAGTGAGAGGAAGTCCTCAGACTCAGAGGTCATTGGGATCTGGGAACAGAGTCCAGGGTGACCAGTCTCAGTTCCTGTTGAGTCTGGGGCAAAATAAAGTAAAATGAAAAATGAAAAATGAGTAGTGGGGCCAGCGAGATAAGCTTAGCAGGTAAAGCATGTCCTTGCAAACATAGAACTCTGAGTTCAATTTGCAGCAACCCACAGTGTGCAGCTTAAGGGAACAAGGGTTTATTCTCTTATGATTCCTGGTTACAGTTCTCAGTCCAGCTTGACGGGAGAGCATGTACCAACACCAGGGCCAAGGGAACTGACCACACTATCACTGCATAACGGCTAAGAGATGGACAATCCTTACTTGCCAGACCAGCATGTCTGGCCAAGTACACAGAAGGATGCCAACTCTCTCAACCAGGTCTCTGTGATTTATCCAGGGTCTAATCCCACCTACTATGGGCTGGGTCTTCCCCATCAGCTAGACAATGTCCTTCAGGTTTGCTCTGGGCTTAACTCAACCATCAACTCTCTACAACTGTGCCCAGAGCTCAAACCCTCAACAGTCAAGTTGACACCTGTGCTTAACTATAACACACAGAGTAGAAGGAGAGAAGTTGCTTCTGAAAGTCATCCTCTGACGGCCACTGATGCATCATGGCTGATGTGCTCCTATCTTTTTTTATCATAAAAGATACTTAAAAAAAAAAAGCTAGTGAATTATACCATGAGCATAGGAGACATTTCCATCAGGAAACAAAAGGCATTTCATCTCTACTTTAAAAATTAGGAAAAAATAAACTATTAGATGTTCCCAGTAACAATCTACAAATCCCATATTTTCTGGCAAGAAATGTCAAGAAAAGAAACAGGCTGTCAGGCAACACTGAAATGCTCCACTCCCACTGTCTTGGGACACTGCTATCTTCTAAAACTTGGTGAGAAGAGAAAGATAGAAGCTATATAAATTGTCTCTGTTTTATTGAGCCAATTGTTTACTCTCATGGGAACATGCCTGAGTGATCGAGGACAACAGTCTCTCCTTCATAATGTCAAGTCAAACGTGCAAAGTGCTGACCCAGGTAATGCGCGAGGACATGCAGCCCAGGTGCCTGGCTTGCAGTCAGCATGAGGTGTCCGGGGAAAGTCTGTCCAGCATGGCATCCTGAGCTACATTCCAGCCCCATGACACGACATCAGGTTAGGAAGCTGGGTCAACAAGTGTGCTTCAGCTCTTGCTTCCATTAACTCCAGGGTTGTGCAAGTCTGGAACTTCCAGCCACCCGAAGCAGATTGTTGACGCTTATCTGGTATTTATGACTGCAGAGCTCATTGGGCTGTCATGCTTCGTCTGGCTCAGGCAAAATCTTGAAACCCTCGTCCCCAGCACCATCTCAGTGTTTCTCTGCCAGTGCTCTGAGTGCTAGGGATTTACAGAAAGTGGCTGTTTAATAGTTTGTGGTAGATCATCACAAAGAGATGAATGGAGTAGGTCAGCCACAAAATACTGTCAGGGCAAAGAACTGACTAGAAGCAGCTGACTTTAGTATCTTCCTTGGAAATCACCATGGAGGTTACCACTTAGAATAGGATGTTCCGGCCTCAGAGGGACAGCTACTCATGAGACATGGTGATATTGCCAAAATGGTCTCCCATTTCTCCCTACTGACTATAGTTTTTGTGTTTATGTTAGTGTCTAATATTGATAGTTCTCTCAATGCATTATCCCCATAGCTCCCACACTGAACCAGGAGCATAGGTTCTCCTCTATTTCTTTTCCAGAAGGGAACCAGACATAAGTCCCGGGAAATCCAAAGTTGAGTGCACAAATGCAGATGTAGAAGACGTGGGAACTCTGCTCCTCCCATCCACACTAGCTGGTTGTTCACTCTGGGATGCAACCCTGAATTCTCTTCCTTGTGCAGTTCTTCCAGATCTTGTTTAGGTGGATATAAGTCTGTAGGTTCTTTCACAGCGATAGTAGCAATGATGATTATGATGGGTTTTAAAATAATATTCATGTTTTAGTTCATTGTTATAAGAAGATAGAACAAGTACTTGATAGTTCAGTTTACCAAATACGGTACTAAGACATGAATCCTCTACATCACAGCTAATAAGGGGGGTGTCCACATTCAAACCCAGGTCTTCTTAGCACAGGGCTGGCGAGTCTAGCTTGTGCCACCTGGAGCTAGCAGCATCTGAACATTTGACTTAAATGCAAGTTCTCAGAGCCCTGGCCTCACTGAATGGATCTGAAAGGCAGTGGGGAGAGGACCAGCAATCTGTGTTTGAACCAGCCTTCCAGGGGTCAGAGTACACACCTTAACTCAATCAGCTTGGCCTAGAAGACTGTTTTTTCTTTTGCACAACGTTGTGTTCATCCCATCTCCTGTATCCTGTCTCTTCACAGTGAATGAGAGTGCAGAAAAAGTGAACCCATCTGACAGACCTTTTTTGTACTTAATGTGAAATTTCTCCTGTATGTTCTTATATCGGTTTTATCTTCCTATTGCTGAATGAATACAGGCTCCAAACAACTCAGAGGGAAAAGGTGTTTCTTCTTGGTTCACAGTTTTGGGTTACAATTCATCAGCTCATCAGCATGATAGGCGAGCTCATACCAACATCAGGAGCCTAGAGAACCAGCCACGTCATATTCCCAGGAAAGGCTGAGAGAGGGGCAGACTTCCCAGCTTTCTACTCTGCCAAAATACTGAACCACCTCCCCCCACCTTATCTACCTGCTCAGGGAAGGGTCCTACCTCCTATGAGCTGGGTCTCCCTACATCCACTAGGTAATTTCCCACAGGCTTGCTCAGAGACTTATTTTAACTTAATAATTACTCATAGGTGTCTAAAGATTCAGTGCTTAGTTGTCAGGTTATATTTGGTACAGGTCTTAAGATTATGTTTGAGATTCTTGGCATTGAGAAAACAAAACAAAATCAATCAAACAACAATAAATACAACAGGTTTCAGCCTCAAAGAAATCAGCTAAGCCCACTGAATTTCATTTCTATTGAATAGTGTTATAAGAAGATTTGAAAAATAAAACCTCAGGTGCGGTGTCCACTCACCCCTGGCGTGATGTGTTTCAGCCCACTCACACACTCATTCACACGACTGCGCAGCCTGCTGTGGTGATGAAGAAAGGCGAGGTCAGCTGTCCCCGCCTCCGCCTCAGTTTCCCAGAAACTCGGCAAGAGGACAGGGAGTTTGTCTGAGGCAAATTTCGGTTTATTGGGGGGGTAACAAAGGACTTATATAGACAAAGGACCACAGAGCACGAAATGGGCATCCAATTGTGTCAAAAGGTCAAGGCAACCTTCAGGTGCTAATGGTCAAGTTCAATGCCATTCAGCAGAGGGCAGGTCAGTACCTAAAAGCCAATTAGGGCTCTCTGTAATGTGATCAGGTTACGCCCAAGACACTAGCCCTCAGCGCCATCTTTAGTCCCATGTGCTCGGCCATGCCCTGGGGCAAATCCTGGGTGTTCCCCCAACACTCAGGGAACTCAAGGGTTACAATCATACAAGATAAGACTACACTGTTCTCTACTTGTGATCAATGTCATTCACTTCTACAGTGTGACCTTTATGAATCATAGTACTATCACAACCATGAATGACTCTGTGGCTAATTTTGTTTTGGAGATGGTATTGTATACAATTATTAAGTGAGGAAAATTTTTCTGAGGAACATTTTTTTTGCAAATTGACAATATTCATCTAAATATGAAATCTCAGATATCATCCAGTGACCAGTGCAGTTAATGGAACCTAAAGAAGAGACTGAGAAAGTTGAAACTTCAAGAACCAATACAACCGAGACCAAGCAAAAAGCCCTCAGGAAGCCATAGAAATACCACACACTCAAAATAATTTCCACTGTGTGAAAGCAATGCAAAGGGTTCGCTTGGATTGCTACACAGCTATAGTTTCTTTCATAATGATACTAACAAACATTTGAAAACAGTGTCTTAAAATAATGTGCTTTATTTCATTCTCAAAAAAAAGGTCATAAAATGGGTAGAAGCGTAGTTGACAGTTCAATTCACTCTGTAAAGTGCCAAGTCTCTTCCAGCTTAAATGTTCTAGAAGGTATCTTTCTACTCTTAGCTGAGTCTGTGCATCTGAAAAATGGAGATCAGGCCAAGCACAGCAGAGTCCCAGTACTCTGGGGGCTGCGGCAGGAAGATCCAGATCAGCCTAGACTGCACAGAAAGTTCTAGGTTAGCTTAGAATACATAGCATGACCCTGTCTCTAAAAACAAAGTCAAGCAAAAATAAAAAAATGTACCCAGAAACATCAACTATAACAGAATCCTGGAGATCAGAACTGAGCCCTACCAAAAAGTTGTGCTATGAATTCAGAAAACAAAATTTTACATGAAAACAGAGAAGTATCAGATGATATCACGTGACCTATTTCAGGTCTGACCCTCTTATTTTACTTAACCATGTCTTTTTCTGCTATGGCTGTTGTTTGCTTGCTTACTTGTTTTTTTGTTGATGTTGCTGTTGTTGTTCATTTCTTTGTTTGAAATATGATCTTACCGCAATCTTGTCTCAGTCTTCCATGCTGCAGTTACCACTACCTCTGTGTGAGTTTTATATGGGATACTTATATGCATGTTAATTCATGTGTGCTACAGCATGTATGTAGCCTGGTAGGAGTCAGTTTTCTTCTACCATGTATGCTGAAGGGATTATCAAACTCTGGTGGTCAAGCTTGTTTAGCAAGTATCTTTACCCACTGAGCCACCTCATCAATCTATGGTTTGTTCACAGTGTTGGGATTGGAATATATCCAGAATTAACTGTATAACCTGGGCTAACACCAGTAGGAGGACTTCTTTTGTAATGATCACATGTTAACAGATTTACCCACGGCATACTACCCATCATAATCATAGATGTCATTCATTGCTTAGCAATTCCAAGTCAAAAGATGAAAAAATATCCCTCTGTTTTAGAATTAATGCAATGAAGTATTTTCACTTCCTGCCATGCCTGAAAGCTGCAAAAGAGCATTCTGCTCAGATTGTGCACATGTATGTGCTAAGGGGATAGACGGAGAGCTAGCTCTTCAAAGGACATTTCACAGTAGATGTGAACTGGCCTGAAGAGCTCCTTACTGAGTCAGAAAAGAACATATTGTTGAGATAGTTCCCCTACATCAAAGAACAACGTAGAAATGCCTACAGCTTATTAGTTAGACATCTATGCACGCGGTTCCAATGTGTTGCCACTCACCAGAAGATATGGCTATCAGCAAATAGCATCTGTTCTCTGTAGAGTTTCATATGCTAGCAGAAGAGCAAAGATTCAGATGGGTATTTTCAACACACTGAGAAGTGCAGAGTCTAGAAATAGTGTAGGGGAGATGGTCCATTGGAGTAGGGCAGGGAGTAGGCAGAGAAGGCCGTTCAGAAGTCAATGTCTCAGAGCCAGGAGGTATGTATGAAGAGTTGCTTGTGAGAGTATGGGTCTCCTTCCTCTGTTCACCTCTTCTCAAGCTACTGTGGATCAGAAGTCCTTTCTTGCCTCCCCAAGTGACAGTCGGTGAAATGGAAGCTCCTGGAAAATATCTTTCTTGCTGCCATTTTCACCAACAAAACAATATGGGGAAACAATTTAAAACTTGACACAGATTCTGTACTTCAGGTTTACCTGGGATGTGAGAAACTCGTCATTTTCACAGAAACAGTACTTAAGGAAAAGTTGAGCTTCTACCTCTTTCCATTTCTCCTAAGATTGTTCAAGAAAAATGAGAAAAAAAAAACTTTCGCCCAAACAAAGAATGAAGAAACCACACTTAGCACATCACCAGGAACAATGTTAATCAGTCTGGGAGGTAAGAAAGAGTGTGATTTTCCTCCCAAGAGGCTTTCTGACACGCTCTGGGAACTGGTAAAGCACCTACAAAATAGGTTCCATTTTTCCCTCAACACTCATTCAAGTCTATCTTCCTTACATCTCCTGTCAATGTTGATGGTGCAATAAAGCTTTATTACTCAGAGGGAACTCTGACCGAGCATTTCCCAAGTTACCGATTCATTTCTTTGACCCTGCCAGCTTGTCATGGCCAAGATAAGGCCTCTCCTCACGTGGCACACTATCTTGAACCAAATTAGTAGTGTCCCTTCCTTGTTTGGTTTTATGTCAGTCATTCATCAAATCGTCTTGATCGGCCACCTACTACACCCCTCGTTTACACTCTGAAGGATACACCAGATACCAACAGCTTACTCACTGATCGTGCGCCAAGGCAACCATAAGCCAGATGATTTATCTTTGGACTTTCTAAGATTTCAAGGAGAATTTGAACACAGACTCATGTTCCTGTGGACCCTAGTCCTGGATCAATTGCACGATTCCTTGGAAAACTATCATGGTTAGTGAGATACCAACAAACATATATGTATGGATAGAATCAATGTATTATCATGTATCTTCTTCTGGCCCTCGTGAGATTGCTATCTATCTATCTATCTATCTATCTATCTATCTATCTATCTATCTATCTATCATCTATCTATCTATCTATCTATCATCTATCTATCTATCTATCATCTATCTATCTATCTATCTATCTATCATCTATCTATCTATCTATCTTTATCTATCTATCATCTATCATCTATTATCTATCTTTTATCTATCTACTATCTATCTATCATCTATCATCTATCTGTCTGTCGTCCATCCATCCAGTCTATCTGTCTGTCTGTCTATGTATCTATCTATGTATTTATGTATGTATGTATGTATGTATGTATGTATGTATGTATCTATCTATCTATCTATCTATCTATCTATCTATCTATCTATCTATCATCTATCATCTATCTACCTATCTACCTATCTGTCAATTGATCTATCGATCTATCTATCTATCTACCTACCTATCTACCTACCTACCTACCTACTTATCTATTTAGAGGCAGGGTGTTACATAGTATAGGCTGGCCCAGAACTCACTTCTGAACCTCCTGCTCCTACCTTACCAGTGCTGGGATTACAGGTGTGAGTCACCATATCTGGTACATTTGTTACTTTTTTTATTACTGCTGCAAAATACCTGACCAAGGCAACTTAAAAAAGGAAGGGCTTATTTTGGCTACAGTATGACTGGGAAGGCATGGTGGTAAGAGTTTGAGGAAGTGCTTGCATTACCCACGGCCAGGAGACAATGGATGCTGGTACTAGCTCTCTCTCTTTTTTTATACCTCCACCCTAATTCATGCAATGGGGCTGCCCACACTTAGGGTAGGCCTTCCCATCTAAGTTCACTGAATTTAGAAAACCCTCAGAGACCTTCCTAGAGACTAGTTTTCTAGGTGATTGTAGACCATGCCAAGTTAAAAATTGATATTAACCATCACACCCAGCTTTTGTGGTGCTGGGGATTGAGTCCAGGGCTTCACCATGTTAGGCAAACTCTTTACCCACTAATATATCTTGACTTTATAACAAGCTCATGAACGAAAAGTACCCAGCATAGTGCCTGGGATGTGAAGCCATCGAAAGTTTAGTTTTCTTTGTATTCATTGTCACATGGAATATTCAGGTCCCTTGCTACCTTTTTACATTCTTTGCTATGATTAATGTTTTCCTTCTTCTTTCCTGTTTCCTTTATTCATTTTTACATTCGCTCCCTATTTTGCAACCGTTTTTGATAATCTGACTATATTTGTATCTTTTGTGCTTTTCTTTGAAAGTTAAAGGATCCTTGGTCTATGATAAGTGGGTAGAGGCACTGGTTTTTATAGTTGTCTTTTGTTTCCTGTGTGTGTGCGTGTGTGTGTGTGTGTGTGTGTGTGTGTGTGTAGGTATATGTGTTGGTACATAAGCATATGGAGATCTGATATCAAGAATCATCCAAGATCATTCTTCCCCCTTATTATTTTGATTTGGTGTCTCTGTCTCTAATTCCACCCAGAGCTCTCTGTCGAGGGCTAGCTAGCCAACTTGCCATGGGGATTCCCAGGTTCCACCTTCTGAGACTAGAATTACAGGTAGACCATCACACCCACCTAGCATTTCATGTAGGATCTTAGGATCTGAATTCCATTTCCTTTGCTTGCATTGCAAGCTATTTAGTCAGTGTGCTAACTCAACAGCCCTGGTTAATTGTTTCTTTTTTTAAGACAGGTCTTGCCATGTAATCATGATTGGACTCTTTCTTTCTTTCTTTCCCTTTCTTTGCTATGCAACCCAGGCTACATAGCATATTCCTATATTACATACATATTCCTACATTCCATGGACTCACCTGAATTGGTTGTACAGTCACACCTTGAATTTATACTCTTTCTGCTCAGTCCTCCTAGCACTAACTTACTCCTAGCCAGGCCTGGTGTGACTTTGTCTTACAACTGAGTTTTAATATAAAGGTGATATCTTCTTGGCTTATAAATTTGTTTGTTTCTACCTTTAGTAATGAACTGTAGAAATGATCCCTGAAAGTATAGTCTTATCTACCTTTAATATGTGTTATGTAGTATATTTAGATGATAAACCAAAGAGGAACTCCCAAAAGGAGTTATAGTTAAGTTGACCTATGAAAAGTACTCAAGTAAACATTGTCCAAACTCTGTTTGGTTTGTGGGACTTAAAAAAGTCTTTAACAAATAAATTTATTCAAATTCACTGGTAGAAGAAAATTGAATGTCTTTAGATTGTTAATATGTTTGCTTGCTTTTACATTTATCTCTGTGAGATGCTTTAGATATAATGTCTGCTTTTTTGTTTCAATTAGAGCTTCCTGAGTTTTCATCAAAATATAGACTTATTTTGTTTAAGAAATGCTTTTTAATTAAGAAATTTGTTAAAATAAAGAATAAGAAAGAAAGATACCATTAAGAAAAAGATATGAAAACTTATAAGCATAGAAACATTTTTAATAGAAAGGTTAAAGAGAAAGTGGAATGCTTCTAAATGAGAAAGGATTTTATATGGCAAAATATAACCTTAAAGTAAAGGATTCTGTCAAAACAGAAACATACAAAGGAAAAAAATCATAAAGTCTATTACAAAGAGGTTTGTGGAGGGTAAAATTTATAAAAAGTAACTTGTGTGATCAAACATATACAGTTATCTCAACACAATTGTCTATGCGCTACACACCTGTTTCACTGTTCGCATCCTGTAATACGTTTAGTACTTTTCTGGAAAGATCTCCATGATTTTCAGACAAGATTGGGTGTATTCAGGATGGTATTGTCTTAGACATGGCCATGGTTTTCATTATTTTTTATTTTTATGTGCATGTGATGCTTTGTGTGTATGTATATATGTGTTTTGTGTGTACAAGAGGATACTTGAGTGTGTATGCCTGTGTAGGGACCAAGAGTAACATCAGTGATCACCCTAGATTGTTCCACCTCCTTATTGCTTTGCTTTGGGATTTCCCAGTCTCTGCCTTCCAGGATCGGAAGTACAGGCCGCCACCTATCTTCTCAGCATTTTTATGTGGGATCTGGGGATCTGAACTCAGGTCCTTTTGCTTGTAAGAGAAAGGTTTTAACCTCTGAGCCATCTTTAAACCCTTCCATGTCTTTCAAAGCAGAAAAGTACCTGTCCCTTACCAGCCCTAGCAAAATTCTATCCACTGAATTCTGAAAAGTTCAAAAAGAACATCATCATAGTTCATGGTGCAATTTCTAAGTGTTTAGTTAACATCTAATTAGTACTGACTTTCAAAAATCCAGTCATTAAACATTTAACAATTATCTTTAAATACTTAAATTATATTCTTGGGAAAGTGTATATTTATTTGTTTGTTTTTCTTTTGTCCAGACAAGATCTCATGTAGCCCAGACTGACCTCCAACTCAGTACATACCAAAGGATGGTTTCGAATCTCCTGATCCTCCTGCCTCCACTTCTCAAGTACTAGGGTTACAGGAGTGTACTACCTGTATATCCTGGCCCATTTTTTTCTAAATAGAAAGAACATTTTAAATAATTGTGTGCTTTCCCAAATGACTTAAATATATGATCTGATTACATTTTGGAGACTACAGAGATCTTAGCCATCACTTGGACTGATCTGTTTGTTTTCTATATGAAAGGCTAAATTAAGAACACTGCTAAGTTTCATTCAAAAACAACCAAACAAATAAATGATAGTCAAGGCTCACATTGACTGAGCCTTCCAACATTACTACTCCTCACTTGACCCATGGATTGAGGCATGACTAAGCTGTCATGAAAACTTCCAATATGCACTGGATAATAAAGCCTAAGGTTTCATCCAACATAAATGAAATTTTCCCACATTTCACTTACATCCTAAAACAACAGGCTCCCAACTAAGGATTGTTTCTTCATTCTGTACTTTCGTGACTGTCTAGCCTACCTCATTACTAACTCTGGTGTTGCCCTTATTGTTTAAGCAAGGTCTTTGCTTGACTCATGGTGATGTCTCTTCTCTGGATCAGGGTTCACACTGCCTCTGGCTATGCCTCAGCCAACACTGTGGATTCCTGCCACAGTTTCCCAGCTAGCCAAAGGGAAGCTTGAGCACCAAGAATATTTTCATGCTCCATGTGAAGCGAGGCTTTCTGTGATTCTCTTTGGTAGCTATAAACTTGATTATTTATTTACTCATCCTGCTATGAGCTCTGCTTAGGAGCCATGCCATGGCATGTATAATGTTATTGCAGTTGTTATTTTTTTCAGATAATTTTTTAAAAAAATAAATGGAGATCTGTATTTTTTCATTATAAAAATGACATAGTCAATAATATGGAAAGGAGAAAGGAATTACAGGTTTCTCCCACATGGTCACAAGCAACAGACATCATAATAGATTTTTTTCACTGTTTTTACTTTTGTATATGTATTTGTGTTTGTGAGGTATGTATGTGTGTGGGGAGTACACGAGCACTTGTATGCACCTGCGTGTGGAGAGTCAAGGAATTCTCAATTACTCTTCTTTTGAGATTCTTTTGAGATTGGGTCTCTAATTAAACCCAGAGCTGGCCTATAGGGCTAGTCTGGATATCCGACTTGCTCTGGGGACTCCCAGACTCCACCTTCTAGGGCTGAAATTATAGGAGGGCCACCGTGCCCACTTGCCATTTTTGCTGACATTTTAGGAGGATCTGGGATCCTAACTCTCATCCTGTTCCTTGTGAGGCAAACCCTCTCTCCAGCCCAGAAGATAACTTTTAAATAGTGAACTGTTTCAAATGTACAAAAGAAGTTAACATACACTATATTCCCACTAAAATAAAAAAATGCTAATATTTTATTGTTTTTAAAAAGAATTCCTTTGGAATTACTGGGATTGGACTGAATGTTGTAGGGTCTGAGTTGAACAGACACTGTCCTTGGAACCTCACAGCTCATACTGTGGTGAATACAAGGCTGGTCAACCATGTGTTGTGGGCACAGGAATCAGCGAGAGAGAGCCCTGGGGAGTAGAGAGGAAGGAGTAGTTTCTGGTCACAGTGTTAAGAAAAGCTTCATCTAAATACGCAAACTCTCACAAGTTAGGTGATAAAGTTCTTGATTGCTGGCATAGCGCAGTCCCGAGCAGCCTCTGGGCCTTCTGATCACAGGAACATTAAAAGTCACTGCCAGACCACCAGACCCATGCGGGGAGCCAGACTCAGGATACAGGTGAGGTAGAGGAACAGAACTGGAGTGAACTGGCCAGGACAGGTCTACTGGCAAGTCTGGCAGCCATCTGAAGCTTCTGGAGAAGTAGTTCTAGAATGTTCTCAGCTGCCTGAGCAGGCAAATCACCCGGTCTGATGCTGGGAAGTCTAAGCGCTACAGGTGCATCTGGGCAGTCAAGGGACATTTTAGCCACAGAGTGAGTTTGCTGTCATTTTACAGCGGAAGGCGAGGCATTGAAAGAGAAAACTTTCTATCTCGAAGTTGCTCCCACTGCTGGGCATGTGTTTTCAGGCAGTGTGTGTGTGTGTGTGTGTGTGTGTGCGCGTGCGCGCATGTGCATGTATCAAAGGACAACCTTGACGGTGGTTTTTTAGTAACTGTCCACCTTATTTTTCAAAACAGGGTCACTCACTGGTTTGGATGTCCCCAAGTGGACTAGGCCAGTGTGATGGTTAATCCTGCAAACTTGATGAGATTTAGCCTCTGGTATGGACACAAGCTTCCGGCCATGTCTCTAGATTAGGTTAACTGAAGTGCTACCTTAATGTGGGGCACACCATGCCGGGGCTAGGGGCCTGAACTAACTCAATAAAAAAGAGAACTGAGCACCACTCTTCCCCCCTCTCTGCTTCCTGCCTGTGGATACAGTGTGACCAGTCAAGCCCTACCTTTGCTGGCCGCCTTCCCCACCATGAAGGACGACACCCTTGATCTGTATGCCAAAATAAACCCATCTTTCCATAAGTTGCTTTCTTCAGACATTTTGTCCTAGAATGACAAAAGTAGCAAATACAGCTGGCTAGTCAGGCAGCCCTAGGGCTCTGCTACTCTGCTTCCCCAACTATGTTACCACACTGTTGGCTTTTTAATACAGATTCTGGGCGTGTGATTCAGATCCTCATGCTTGCAAGACAAGCACTTTACTGAGCAACTGCCCAAGACTCTATGGCTATGCATTGAGATGCCTCTCTTATCTAAGGCCTCTTAGAGAATCTTAGGTGCTCAGGACCAACGTTAAGGTAAAGCAGGAGAAGCACCTAGAATATAAACTATAAGAAGCACCATAGAGCTGCCCAGCCTCGGGTGACCACTTCCAGTGAGACCCCAGGCATCCTTAGACCTGCATCTTTCCTCAGCATTCTGAGAGGAAATTTTCACAAGCCCCAGAGGCAGAGAGGGCACCAGTAACTCAAGGACAAACAATTTTTGCTGTCTCACAGAAGAGCAGCCTGGGAAAGTGTTGCAGTTTGCCTGCATGTTGCTGACAAATTCACAAACAGCTTAAAGGGAACAAGGGGGTTTTATACTTTAAGATTCTCGGTTACAGTTTTTAGTCCAGCTTGGCAGAAGAGCTCACACCAACATCAAGAGCCCAGGGAATGGGTTACATCACATCCATAGGATTGCTGAGAGAGAAATGAACCCCACTTGCCAGTCAGTATGTCCAAGTATGCCAAGGTATGTCCACTTACTAAAACACTTTCTTCTATCTTATTCACTAGCCCAGGGAATGGTCCCACCCACTATGGGCGGGTCTTTCCACATCAATCATTCAATCTCCTGCAGGCTTGCTTGGGGATGCTTAACTACTAACTCTACAAAATATGCCCAGAGCTTGTTTTCAATTATCAAGTTGATCCCTGTGTCTAACTAGCACAGAAAAAGTGAGGAAGGGGGATGGTCAGTTTTCTATTTCTTGAGAATTTGTGATTTAAAACTACTGTCGAATTTTTACAACAGGGAGAAATTAGCTGAAGGATACAAAATTTCAGTTAGATAGGAAGAATAAACTTAAGAACTTATTGTACAACATGGACACCACAGTTACTAACAAGGCATTGGATTCTGAACAATCACCAGGGTTAGGGAGGTGGTTCAGCACTTAAATTGCTTTCCAAGCAAGTGAACGTTCAGACCCATGCAAAATGACAGGCTTGTAATTCCAGCCTTAGAAGGCAGAGCCTGGGAATTCCCAAAGCAAACTAACTAGCCAGACTAACACTATCAACAAGTTCTGGGTTTAGAGAATGAGACTCAGTCCGCAAAGTGGAAGGACAATCGAAGAAAATTCTTGATAATGAAATCCCTGGGGACTTCACATGTGGGCACACATATGTGGACACGCAGCCCCCACACCTACACCCGTCCACATGCAAACATGCATACACACATGCATATTCCCTGTACATATACATACACATTAAAATGGGGGGGGAAACCCTTGGGGCTGGAGAGACAGCTCAGGGGTTAAACTTCTCCCTCACAAGCAGAAGGTCCTGAATTCGGATTTTGGAACCCATGTAAAAGTTCCAGGCAGAAACGATGACGGTCTGTACTTCCTTTCCTGGAAGGCGGATGCTGGGAAACTCCAGAGTAAAGAAAAGAAGAGGTAGTGCAATCTAAGTTGATTCCCAAAGTCACCCATAGGCCTCCACAGGCACACACAATACCTTTGATACACACAGACAGATAGACACACACACACATACCCCCCACACACATATACGGACACACATGCAAAAAAACTGGAAAAGTTCTAGAAAGTAGATGTACAATTTAGGCAAGACTTTTCTGGTTTCTTTTTAATTTACTTATTTATTTATTTATTTATTTGACTCTGTATGACTCTTTGTGACTCTGTGTGACGCTGTGTGACTGTGTGTGTGTGTGTATGTGTGATTGTATGTGTGTCTAGGTATATCAGAGTGCACATACCATGCCCGTGGAGACCTAAGGGTGATTTTGGGTTTCATTCTGGATTGCTCTATCTCCTCTTGGTTTTTCTCTGAGTTTCCCAGACTCCACCTTTCAGAAGTACAGGCTGCCTGCCATTTCCACCCAGTATTTTTATGTGGGTTCTAGAATCTGAACTCAGACCTTCTGCTGCTAGCAGATGCTTAACCCCTGGGATTTGTCTCCAGCCAGTTTCCTTCTTTAAAAGAAAAATTTGATTTATCTCTTAACTGTACCTCCTTTTGTGTACCCTTTTCAAATCTCCCTAGCTGAAAATACATTTTTAGCTCCTTCTTTTTCTGTCCATTGAAAACAGGTTCAAAATGTAGGCTTATGCGAGCAAGCATTCTAGGTAGATATTTTCAAATTCTCTTGTGGCTTAAGTTTCAGTTGTAGCACCTGAGTTCCGATGGGTAATTAATTGCAGCCTCTCCTCCAGCCTCTATTTTAGGATTAGTACATATCAGTTATAATGCCCCCTGGCTAGCTGCTCTGAGTGAGACTTTCATTGGCAATCATTTGTGTAAACAGAGCAATAACAACAAACATATTCTGAAATTTAAACACTTGGGTTGGAGAGGTGGCTCAGGGGTTAAGCCTCCGCCTTGCAGGCGGAAGGTCCTGAGTTCGGATCCCAGATCCCAGGTGGTATAGACGCCAGGTGGAAGCGGGGCGGCCTGCGCTTCTGGTCTTGGTAGGGCGGAGCCTGTGAATCCCGGGGCAGAAGGAGGTGGAGGCATATATGGTGGTTCGCGAATTCGTCCGTGGTTCTACACACACATACACACACACACACACACACACACACACACACACACACACGCACACACATGAGCGCGTGCGAGCACACGCACATGTGCACAGTTGAATAAATAATAATAATTAAAAAAAATTAAAAAAAAGAAATTTAAACACATGGTTCAATAACTACATCATCCAGAGAGAAAAACACATTGCTTCCTTAATATATCTGGTTTCTTTGCAAACATCCAATTTGTTCCAAATCGTTTTCTTTGTTAAAAACGAAACAAGGATCATAAACTTGTGTCTGTGTTTTCTTTTTTATTAAGCTGTATTTTCCTTGTTGCTTTTATTTACATGCAAGAAAAATGCTTTATTTAGAAGAGGAATAAAATGGGGGGGGGGGTAAGAGCTTGGCTAAGTGGCTAAGTGGGAGAACAGTGGGCTAGTACATGAAAGACTGTGAGTTGGATCCCAAGCATTGCAAGTGAATAAATAGGAAAATATCTGAAAGCAGAAGAAGCATGGGCATTTCCTTTATGTGGTGCCCTTGCTCCAAATGCCATGCATAGCTATTTCCCAAAGGATAAGAAAAGAGCCGAGCATATTCTATTTCATAACTTTGTACAAATTCTTCAATGCCAGATGATGGAGCACATCCCAGACAGAGCACGCTCTTCCATTAGCACATCATGAGTCAGAGTCTCATAAATCTAACACAGCTGAGGACAAGGCCTGTGAGAAGTCCCCCTATGCCAGGCTTCAAAGCGGGGGTCATTGGGTCAGTGAGCTTGAACGCCATTCAGAGGACTCCAGAGGTCAGTAAAAGATTCCCTCCACACAGAAATGCAGACCTTTCCCTTGTGGTTGCCACTAGCAATTAGAGTGACACATAAAGACTGAACACCAATTACATCACCACCAACAATTTCCATCTAAAAGCCATTGGAGGTCGAACGTAACTGGAGAATACCTAGTGCAGTGATCAAAAACCAGCTCACTTTCATAATATCTTATTCCAAGAATCCTTGCAAAAACATTGTGGCCCAGAGTTGAGCTTTGAATTCCATTTGCCAGCTGAGAAACTGGAAATTGGAGGAGCTAGTGCTTAGTTCATTAGAGGCCCAAAGATGAATCACCTGTTGGTAGCAGAGCTGGGATTTGAACAAGAGATATTCTTGATCCAAGTCCATATTCTTGCTAATATGCCAAAGTTTACCTAAACCGTAACACTCAACAGTGGTAAATAAATATAAGAATCTATGTGGATTGCTAGGCATTTCTATGTGGTGAGAAGAATTGCTTCAACTAGAAGCATTTCCCATTTAGTTCTATGAATTATGCCAGGACTGAATCATTAGTGTAACATCTAAGTTCTGCCAAAGAGCAAATTCATGTGTGAACAAATGGTTGTGTAGAAATTTCTGTTTGTGCTTCTCCATCTTTCTCACCTGCTGTCGGGCCAGAAGGTGGATTTCTGAGGGCTTTAGGCTCACCTTGCCTTGTCCTGTGGGGCCTGGTTCACTGGCAGAATGCCACACAGTGGACAACCACGGTGTGGGAAGGGCAGTGGTTACATTTGGGCAGTGGATTTCTGCTCTCTGCACCTGCTGTTTTGAGGTGACTGTTCATTCTCAGAAGGCAACAAAGACTCCCCTCCAGCTTATTTTTATTCTCTCTCCTCATCTCTCCTTACCACCCCCAGTTACCCGCACCTTTTGCACATACCTCCTGCCAAAGAAGAGTCCGAGATAAGGGCTTGCAGCCTGCGTGGTTGCTGATAAGTTCATGAGCAAACAGCTTCAGGGAGCAAGGGGTTTTATCTTGACTTATGATTGTCCAGTTACAGTCGCTGGTCCAGTTTGGCAGGAGAGCCCACAGCAACGCCAAGGGAACTGGCCACACTGAATCCACATGTGTGCTGGGAGGGACAGTCATCATTTGCCAGGTCAGCGTGTCTGGACAAATATACAGGAGGATGCTGTATATTCTTTAACCAGTTCCTTCCATTTTATTCACCTGCCTAGGGACTGGCCCTACCCACCATTGGCTGGGCCTCTCCATCAATCAAATAATCTCCTGAAGACTTTCCGAGGGCTCACCTTTACTACCAATTTTTTACTAATGTTCCCAAAGCTTGAACCTTCAACCATAAGGTTTTCAACCTGTATTTAATGCTAACAGTACATCATGTTTTCCTGAGAACTGATCTCAGGGAACAGTAAGGGGTGGCTAGAAGAATAAACGAGGAAGTTTAAAGCAAAACAGGATGAGTTATTAAGTTGACCACTGCTATCGAAAACTGGTGCTAATTCCTCAGAATCTTCTGGGAAAAATCTTATGAAATGCATTGCAGAACAGTATGTGGGTGGCCTAGAAAGTGGATGTATGCATCAACTATTCGTCAGGGGTGGCACACCCCTGCCTGACTCCAGCTGGTTATACACACCTGAATGCCAGGCAGGGTCTCAAATGCATTCCACAGTGCAGCATCACAGAAGGGCCAGACTAGGTCTTGAAAAACATCAAGACACAGGTTAGCAGCAAAGACTGTTCTCAGAGAAAAGGAAAGGCATGATTCTGGACCCAGATCCATGCCATTATTAGTCTAGGCTTTCTCCATCCCTGTTTGTTCATTTATTTTCACTTCTTGACAGTTTCTTGTTTCAGTTCTCCTCACTTTTCTCCATTGGACTAGATAATCCAGCCTACTATGTCTTTCAAATGATTTCTCCAGATTCTGTATTATCAAACAATAACAGTTAAAAAATTGTGTTTTTTTTTAATTAGGTTGAATAGGGTACCCCTCCAGCTTCGTAACCCCTTCTAGAATCTGGGGATGTGACATTAAGAAATATTTTTTGACCCTGCTATTCCACTTTTGGGAATAACCCCCCATACAGCAGAGGTTCACCTCGATAGCACAAGTACGACCATGTTCATAGCAGCACTGTTTACAATAGCAAAGTCATGGAATCAACCCAAATGTCCAACAGTTGACAAGTGGATAAGGAAACTGTGGTACATCTATACGATGGAGTACTACTCAGCCATCAAAAATGATGAATTACTGGAATTTGCTGGGAAATGGATGTCTTTAGAAACAATTATATTAAGTGAAGTATCCCAGACCCAGAAAAATAAGCACCGTATGTACTCCCTAATAGGTGGCTCCTAGTACCAAACCCACCCAGCCCACCTAGAGACACTCAAAGAAAAATCTCTGTAATACCTACAGTAATTGCAAGGATTATGAACAGGAGGGATGGGGTAGGGGGGCCACACCAGAAACAAGGAGAGAGGGGACCATGTTACAGCAGAGAAAATAATGAGACATCTGATTAAGTTCACAGACTTTCGTTCCTGATCATTTACTATTGAGGGGGTATGATCTCACTAGAAGAGGATCTGGCAGATAAAAAGTAGCCAATTTGCAAATGGGTGATAGACCCGTCCCTCATTGTGGTTTCCTACTTTTAATACATCTACCTTTAAATGTGCTCTTATAACAAGACTCTAGATTAACAGCTTTTTGTCTCTGGCCAGGGGGTGACATACAATGCCCATCAGGATGGAGTGAAGGGCATTGCAGGAGCAGCAAAACTGCAAAAGAAAATCAACAAACCACAATCCAGAACTTCAGAGACTCTATATCAACCACCTAGAACTAGGTCAGCCTAATCTCTCCCCATCCTGAAGCTCAGGGACATTTGCGGAAGAGGGGGCGGTAAGAGTGTAAGAGCAAAAGGATGGGAGGAGCAATGATTTGCAAGATACTCCACACAAGTTAGGGCCGAAGCAATCATAATTGGACTTTGCATGCCCTGAGCAATGTCCAACACACTATTGACCTCACAAAGTCTAGCATCTGCTAAAGGCACCAAGATCCTTGGAGGCAAGGGATTGGCAGCCACAGCAGTGTTCCTATACTTAAGGGGAACACGGGAAAGGGTTCAAGGAATGGCCACTGGGTCCTTGTACATCATCGGAGAGGAGGGCTCAGAGGAGAATCAGGCATGCACAAGAAAGGACTCTGGGAATTGGGGCGGGAGGCACTGGGGATGGGGAGGGAGAGGTGACGGGAGGGGGAGCAGGGGGTTCGGGGGGAGGAGGAGGGAGGGAGGGAACTGGTGTACCTAATAAGTTTGTATGAGCTAACATAATAATAAAAAATGTAAAAAAAAAAAAAAGAAACAAATAATACCCCCCCAAAAGAAATATTTTTTGGTCCCAGTTAATCAAAGCATATCTGTATTGAGTTTATCCTTCAATGTAGTAGCCTTTGCTATCTGAAAATAGGTAAATAGAACTAGTGCCTTTCTTAATGTCTTTGTTAATTGATATGATATCTAGCAATGTGATCTATCTCTTTCAGATAAATTTTGTGAATACAGTGATTAAGCCAACCCTCGGACCACAGCCTGTAAGGTAGTAGTTGCCCTGTCGATAGTTTGAATAGTGTCAGTCACAGAGCTTTTGTGAGATGACTGGGTCATGAAAGTTCTGACTTCAGCAATGGACTTTGGAAGTAGGGTTTGGCTGGAGGAAGCAGTTATCAGAGGTATTGCCTTTGAAGGATATATCTTGTCCTTAGACCTTTTCTGTTTTTCTGTTTCTTGCTTGCTGTGAGGCAAGCTCTCTCTAATTCCCTTCCACTTTAATGTTCTGCCTAAAAACAACAGTCATATGACTATGGACTGAGACCTTTGAGATCATGAGACCAAATAGGTCACTCTTCCTTTTAAGTTGCTTATGTAAGGTGTTTTGTTACAGCAATGAAAAATGACAAATAAAATTCTCTTCTGCCCCTTAGCCTGGAAGACTATTAATTAAGTAAAGCAAATTTTATCCTTGTGTGGTATATACCAACTCCTGCCTCCGGTGTTGTCCTCCATTCTGGTCCTATAGGTTGCAAGATGTCAGTCCTGGGTTACTGATCGCTGTAGTTATTTTGCTTTCTGCTACTCTGAGACAGTACTCGTATTCAGACAGAAAGGTATAAAGGGAGATTTATTTGCCTTATGGCTCCAGAAGAGAGATAAAGTCCATTGTGGAGGAAAAGGCATGGCGGGTGGCAAAAACTGTAGGCAGTTCAGGTCACAACAGACATCGTGGAGGCAAAGGAAGCAAAGACAAATGGCAGAAACAAGGTCAGACTTCAAAAACCTCAAGGCCCAGGACCTGTGATATGCCTTCATTTAGCAAGTCTCCACCTCTTAAAGGCACCACCACCATCCAAACATTAGCATCAGCTAAGGCACAAACACGTGGGGGAAAAGTCACATTCGAACTATGACACTAATGAAATGTGGAAATTAAACCCCCTCCCATCTCTTGCTTCTAATACACTTGGATAATCCAAAAGAATATAGCTCTGTCTTCCAGGTACACAGTTATTTTGGAGATCAAGATTCTACCCATGATGATTTTGCAAAATAAATTATTCCATTCTAGGAAGCTTATATAACATCCTCTGTCACATCACTAATTGCTGCCAAGTTATACTCCAAACTCAGCTTTCTGATTTTCCTGAAGGCCTTCCTGTAAGTTACAATGACTGTTCATCTACTTTAAAATATTGCCAAAAGCAGGTCTCATTTATGTTCAAACAAACTGGAAAAGTCAAATTACTCAGGCAATACAGGTAGCTCTGTGAAGACAAGTCCAAAGTTGTTTCAAGTATTTAATCAATTTTATATCTCATTTCTCTTAATCCTTTGGATATTTTCCTCTTGCAACTTTTCCTGTAGCCCTCTGCTGGAGCTAAACGCACCTACTTTCAAAATGAGGAGCCGAGCTTAGATATCTCAGGTAGAGCAACAAGAACTATCATCTCCCCCAAGTCTTAAGCTTTTTTTGCTTCTCATACTTTCAATCTTTCTGAAGCTATTCTTCGTAAATATTGATGTATCCATCAATTTTTTTTTGCTTTCTGTTCCCTGAAAAAATCTGTTTTTAAATGGATAGTGATTTGTTAAATCTTTGGTATCTCACAATTAAAGGAAAGATAAAGCAAGTATCTTTGAGATGTCTATGCTCGACAAAGGGCTGAAATCCTGACATTATTAATACAAAAAAAATTTCCTGAGTGTGATGGTTAGTGTAGTCAACCTGAAAAATTCTCAGGTTCTGTAAATTAAAGTTGGCCTCTGGGCCTACCTGTGAGACACTGGTTGTCTTGATAGCATAATTTGTATGAGAAGACCCTGCCCATTGCAGATGGGACAATTCCTTAGACAAGATGGCCTTGCTACAGATAAGATGTGACCAGCTTCTTCCCTACAACAATGGACTGTTGCCTGGAATTGTGAACTGGAATAAGCCAGTTGTTCCCCTAAATTGCTTAGGTCAGGTATTTTTGTTGCAGCATTGAGTCATGAAATTATAACAATGGATTTTCCATTATTTTAAGAATTATATTGGGAACAATTCTCGGAATTTGATGAATGTGATTTAGACAATGTCTACTTTTTCTCTGACCATCAAAGTTCCCATGGAACCCTGCTGACAGGGTACTTCTCCCTTACCTTCTCCTGCCTCTTTCTAGTCCTCATCTTGCAGCCCACGTCTCCCATTCACAAGTGCTGCTGACCATTGGGCCTCTGGCCTGATGTGTTTTCAGAGGTCCAAGGTGTGCACAGCCAGCACTGCATCTGCAGTCGGCGCTTCCTGGAAATTGGCTGTGGTATGGGGAACAGAAGTTCAGGGGGTTCCCTATCATTTGCACCCCTGTGTGCCTATTGAAGTCTTCTGGAAAGCCCCTCTCAAAGAAGCATCTTAGATTTTTTGAAAACAAATATGTTTGCTTCAGCAGTGATAAAGAACCTTGACGATTCAGAACTGAAAGAAGCAAAAAACAACCAGCTGATGAGCATCAGTGGGGAGTAATAAGTGAAGTGCAAAGAAAAATAATATTTCTTTTAAAGTAAGGTAAGATTAGGGCTGAATGCAAAAGTGGGTATGTTCTTAAAAAGAAAATTGCTAAGCAAAGTTTCCTGGGCCATCCAACACTAACAAACAATTTATTTCTGATCCTTTGAAGTTATTGCTATGACCCAAGTGGGGTTTTCCCATTAATAAACCTAAAAATGCTCAAATAATAGAATAAAGTTGTTATTAAAATACTACCTATGGTAATTAATTATTTCTATTTCTGTCGTTTGGTAGAATGAGACCTTTTGGACTTCTATTATGCTGCTTCTGCTGTAAGCAGCAAAAAAAAAAAAAAAAAAAACACTAAATCTAGAGTCAAGAACAAAAAGTGAGTTTGCTCATTTTCACATGTCAGGAAGTTGCTTGGGATGGTTGCCGGAGTTGCTTCAGTCACTCGGTAATGACAAAGCCAGCGTCTCAGATTGATCTGAGTTGTGATGGTAGAACCAGAGGACAAAGGAAAGGAGTTTGAAGATACTTTGCTGGGGTCTTTGAAACTGAGGAAGGACCACAGCCAAGAACACAGCATCTAAAAGTTCAAAAGGCAGAGAATAATGCACCTAGGGAGAAAATTTCTTTGATACCTTGATTTTAGGGTTTCTGAGAATAATAAATGTGTGCTGCCATGAAATGTGTGGCAACATTTTAGAGTGGGAACAAGGAATAAGCATGGTAGCCATGGTCAGACTAGTAAAGAAGTTTCAAAGTGGCCTTAAAAGCAGCAGGTGGGGGCTGGAGAGGTGCCTCAGGGATTAAGCCTCTCTGCCTTGCAGGCGGAAGGTTCTGAGTTCAGATCCTAGATCCCACGTTTAGACACCAGGCAGAAGCAGGGGCGGCCTGCGTTTCTGGTCCTGGTAGGGCGGAGCCTGTGAACCTGGGGCAGAGTAAACAAGGAGGAGGTGGAGGCGTCCATGGTGGTTCCCGAATTCACTCGTGGTTCTACACACACACACACACACACACACACACACACACACACACGCTCAATTGAATAAATAATAAAAAAAAAAACCAGCAGGTGAAGTTTTGTCAGAGGATAGTTTACAAACTCGACTGCTGATCCCTCCTGGACATACAAAATGGTCATACAATTGCTGACCTTTGTTGAAGATTTACTCTGGAGCTGGAAGCTGCAAAGTACACTGTGGACACTTAGTTCTGTCCTCGTATCTCTCCATGCAGCACATCCTAACAGCTGAATCCACTTTCCTCTTGTAGCATCTGATTGTTGGGGGACAGAGACTTGGGGATCAGGGCAGGGTGCACAGGTAGCAACCTGCACCCACTGGAAGCAATGCCGGTCTGTCTGGCAGATGATTGGGGGGAGGACATATGAGCAGTGGCCCAGGCAAGGGAACGTGTATTTTTCTCAAAGAAATAAAAAGGACATGTGCCAGAAAATTCCTGTCCAAGAATTCAGACATAAGAAATGCATTGGCTTCTCTGCCTTGGATACCCCCTCTGTTATGGTTCAAGTTTAAAATATCCCCCACCTGCTCATGTTTAAACACTTCTTCTCCAGCTTGGTGGTTGTTGGAGTTACTCTTTCTGCTTCTGTGAGGTAACACTCAGACTCAAGCAACTTAAGGCAAGAAAAGGGGAGATTTATTTGGTTTATGGTTCCATAGAGGAGATATAGTCCTTTACGACAGGAAAGGTATGGCAGGTGGCAGAAGCTGGAGGAAGCTCAAGTCACAGTTGTCATCATGGAGGCCAAGAAAGCAAGAACAGACTGCTAAGGGAAGCAGGGCGGAGCTATCTAACCTCAAGCCCACCCCCTATGATGTGCTTTCCTCCAGCAAGGCTCCATCTCCTTAATGTACCACGATCTTCTCAAACATTAACATCAACAAAGGCTTCTAACACATGAGGCTGTGGCGGACCGCTCACAGTCAAACCATGACAGTGGCTCTGTTGTGATAGGCTATGGGATATTTAAGGAAGTAGAGGTACAGACGGTGGCCTTGAGAGGTTAGAGCCCAGCCCCTAGTTGTTGTCCCCTTCTCTCTGTTTTCTGGTCAGCCATGATGTAAACAGCTTCATTTCCTGTTCCCACCACCACGGATGGGAGCCATTCAACCCGTGCCACAGCACCCACCATGGTAGAACATGAGGCTAAATGAACCCTTCCTCTCCTTGGTCATAGTGCCATGAATATATCTAATACACTATTGGAGATAACTCTTTTCAGGCTGGAGAGATGGTTCAGGGGTTAAGACTGTGTCTCACAAGCAGATGGTCCTGAGTTCCGATCCCAGGTCCCGCCTAAAAACATCAGGCAGAATTGGCAGCTGCCTGTATTTCTAGCCCACCGGAGCCTTGGAAATCCCAGCGCAAAGCAAGAAGGAGGTAGAAGCAATCCAGGATGATTCCCAAAAGTCACCCTTGGTTCTCTACAGGGACACACAGCGCCCCCCCACACACAAAAATATTAAAGAAAAAGAAAATGACTTTTTTGGTGGTATACCAAAATTTCCTGAATGATGTGTTTTTTTTAAATCTTGTGAAGAAAATTTCAAAATCTTTAACTTCTTGTCAATTTACTTAGTGTTTCAGTAAAAACTGAAACATAAGAGAAAATATAAGTTCAAGTGTCAAGTGAGAGGCTAGGAACCAGACAGCTTTTATCGCACGAGCAAGAGCACGACCTGAGAACCGCCGCATCGCTGCGGCTGCACATCTGGATGGGTGTAACTCTACACAGAGAAATCAAGGCAACCAGCACTCGCCCTTCCTCTTGAAGGCCTTCCTTTCTCTGTGTGGCACGTCAATTTAAAACAAATTCAACATTTTTTTTTTTCACAAGGCTTTGAGCTACTCCCTGCTGGGTGCTTAAAGAACGGATCCTGACCTCCTCAGGCTGACAGGATCCTCTTGGGGGAAGAGAAAGGATGTCTCATCCTCAGGAAACAAAAGGAGATGCAGAGCCGAGGAAATTATGTGACAAGGTGGTGACACCTAAAACATACTCAGACAGGACGTCACACATGTCCGCATGATTGAGGGTGACTGGTTTTCATTCTTTTCATTTCAGACTCTGTTTTACATCAGTGTCCTTTGTCTGAAAAGATGACCGTGCTGGTCGTTACTTCCTGAGGACATAAGGGTGGCAGAAAAGGATGAGGTATATCCGGCTGCCTCACCCCTGTTTCCTCCCGTTTCTTTGCTGTACTCATGCTGCGACCTCAGAGTCCAGGGCCTGCTGCTATTTCTGGGGCTGCCTCAGCCATGGCACAATGGGAAGCTTGGTATTAGACAGCGGTCTGCCAATCGATGTGTTTCTTTGTCATTTCCCATTTCTGTCCCTTGCGAGGCGTGACTTCTAATGATGCTCAGGGTGTTTGCTTGAAGGCATTTTCTCCTCCCCGTTTATCCTGCAGAAAAGGCAGGGTAAACTTTTGGGTTGATGGTGAGTTCAGCACATGACTCTTAGGCATACATTTGAAAGGACTAATAAGTGTGAAATAAAATCAAGCACAAGCGAGAGGATATGGCAAGACCACTCACACTGCACAGCAGTGTTTCCAGGTCCCTCATAATAATGGGGAAGACATGGTGACTTATCTCTTGCATCCATGATCAAGAAATAGGAAGAGAGGAATGTTGAATGCTGGTACTCAGTATTTATTCTCTCTCTCTCTCTCTCTCTCTCTCTCTCTCTCGCTCTCTCACTCTCACTCTCTTTCCACACACATCTTTTCATTCAACTGGGAGCCCAACCCATATGAAGGTGTTGCCCCTTGTCATAGTTAGGCACAGATATCAATTTGATGGCTGAGGGTTCGAACTCTAGGCACATTTGTAGAGAATTAGTAGCTGAATTAAGCCCAGAGCAAATCTATAGGGGATTGTCTAGTGGGTGGGGAAGGCCCAACACATAAAATGGAGGGAGTTGTTTGAGAAAGGAAATATCCTTATGTATACTAGACCAGGCATGCTGGTCTGGCAAGTAAGGATTGTCCCTCTCTCAGTTGTTATGTGGAGATGGTGTAGCCAGTTCTCTTGGCTCTTGGTGTTACAGTGGGCTCTCCTATCAAGCTGGATTAAGAACTATAACCAGACTATTGTAAGAGAATAAACCCTTTGTTCCCTTAAGAGTTTTGTCATGATTTTATCAACAATACAGGTGAACTATTACACCCATATTCAGGATTGGCCTTTCCTCCTCCAACATATCTGTCTGGAAACGCCCTCATAGACACGTATCTCCTAGGCTGTTCAGCTTGATAATGAAGATACACCATCACTATCAGGATATGAAGGGATATATGTAGATTGTAATGGTTAGTAAATGGCAAAGTTACTATGGCGAAGGCAGTAAAACATCTAGGTAAAAGACAGAAATCAAATACTTTCTTCCCAGCCTGTGTTTTTGTCCCTGCAGTGGAAGTCAAAGGCAAAATCCAATGTGTCTTCACCAGCGATACTAGCTAGACCTTGGAGAGAAAGTCTAAGAGGCATTGAACTCTTCTGAGCAGACAACATCCAAACTCTTTACACAGCTCTTTGATAGTGTCTTCACACCTCCAGGAGGCAAGGATCATTGCTACCTCCACACGAAAGACATGAAACTTGGGCACAGAGAGGTGGGCCATGTGCCAGTCCATTCAAGAAATGCCAGAAGCAGAAAGAATTATGACGAGGGGCTGTTCAGACCACCAATGACTGGGAGACATATATATTTACAGAGCAGGAGCAGATGAGGGCCCCAAATGAAGAGGACAACAAAAGAGGAGTTTGAACAGGCAGATAGTGACTGCAGAGCTGAGGAGATAGATGCCTGGTGGGTTTGGGGGGCACTCTCTTCAGCACAGAACGGAATCACCTGCAAGGTCAAGGTCAGTTTCTGGAAATACACAAGGGCAATCTGGTAGGGAAGCAGGTCTGGGTCTTTTATACAGCTCCCAGCGGGAGGGATTTGAAATCTGGAACCAAAACAAGTGAAGACATGAGGACTGAGCTGGGGAAGGGGGCAGCCAGCTGCTCATGTGTATCAGAAGACCATGGGCTGGAGAACAGCCCAAGGAGATGCATCCAAGCCCGACTCCAGCACCGTCCTAGCACGAGGAGCCCAGCAATGCTGTTTCCAGCCTTCCTGGCATGACTGGGCTCAAACGTCCCCCACTGTGGTCCAGGAAGGGAACACCCAGATGGCTACAGCTGGCAGGAAATTTAACACCTAAATTTTCCCCAGGCTACCCACAAGGCCAGCCAATCATGAACTCATACACAGGACACTAACATCTAAATTCGGTCTCAACTTGACACTGATCCTTGTTCTTTCTGGCCAGGAGAAAATAACTTTTAAGCTCAAAAAAACCTTAAGCTGTGGTCACTAAAACATCACACCAGCCATCTGCAAGCATTTGGTAGTTGGGAGGTTGGAGTCCATGATGCATCGGGATGAATAGAGGAAAACATTTTGATGAGGGACATGAGAATAATGTGACATAAATGGAAGGGGAGGATCCTGAGCAAAAAGTACAGGCGGCCGTCTGAGGTACTTCACCAGAATAAAGTAAGGAGGAACTTACCTGGTCTCAGTCCAACATGGAGAAAGTAGTTACAGCAGCATGAGCTTAAGGCGGCAGATCACATTGCATCCAGTCGGGAAGCAGAAAGCAATGAGTGCTGATACTTGACCGACTGTTTTGTCTTTATTCAGTCCAGGACCTAGACCCATGGAATGGGGCCGCCAATATTTAAGGTGAGTCTTCCTTTAGCCTAATTAATCTTCCAATTAAGCTAATCTAGAAATGCCCTTAAGACGTGCCTGATGATTGTCTCCTAGGTGATGCTAGAGTCTGTCAGGCTGATAATATCATGCATAACATCATCTGCCCCCTTTTCATAAGCACATTTATTCACATATGGCTGTATTTCCAACCTGCCCACAGCCTCTTTCATAAAGCATCCAAAGTCTTTAAATTCATGTGATGCATAAACAGAAATGGAAAAACTGCACAGAAAGGAGGAAGCAAAAATGCTAGCTAACATAATTACTCTAATCGATTTAGTCACCGAAATTGATGGAGGAAGTTAAAACTATGAAGTTCTTTTGTCAATGTCTACTTGTATCTCAGAAAAAAAGACTTATTCTAATTATATGAGCGTGAATCAATCAAACCGTTTTCTTTGCATATTGCTGATAAATTCATGACCAAATGATTTAAGAGAACAAAGGGTTTTATTTTGGTTACAATTCCTTGTCTAGCTTAGAAGAACTCCTATCAACACCAGGGGCTGAAGGACCACAACATATTCACTAGACTGCTGAAAGAGAGACAATATCCACTTGTCAGACCAGTGTGTCTGACCAAGTATACCAAAAGATGTCAACTTCCTTAACTGGCTCCCTCCATCTTATTCACCTACCCAGGAACCAGCCACACCCAACAGGAGCTGGACCTCTCCATCAATCAGACAATCTCCTATAGGCTTGCTTTGGGCTTAACTCAACTGCCAATTATTTGCAAATGTGCCCAGAGTTCCAAGCCTTCAACTTGGATTGCAAGTTGAGACCTGTATGTAACTATGACAATCAATTTCACTGTTTTTGATATAAAGCATCTTCAATCTCTGAAAGAAAATAATCTCAAATGACTGCATTTGTTAATATCAGTCTAACCGAAGAAGACACCAGATGTGAAGATCTGCATGAAGGTAGTCGTTCAGAAAAACCAAATGTGGAAGGCCAACATAAAGATGCTTAGTCACAAAATGTGGAGCCTGAAACACAAGAGTGAAACAGAGTTGGAATAGAAACAAAACAATAATTCAAGATGCTAAGAACGAGAATGGGGAAGGAAAGAGTTTTTTGTCTTCATGATATTTATATTGTGGAGGGCAAAGAGTACAACAGTCAGGTGGGGAGGGAGAAAGAGATGGGGGAAGCAGAGGAAGAGGAAGGAAACACATAAAGAAGTGAGTTGTGCTTTAAGTGAGGATTTACTTTGAAGGTAACAGGATTTCCTAAGGCATTGTCTCTGAGAGGTTAGAGCCTAGTCCCAGGTGTTAAGTATGCCACTGGCTAAGAAAGAGGGGCGGTGAGGAGAAATGGTTTGGTATCTCCATTTAGAAATGTCTGTCATATAGGAAGATATGACAATTGAGGGTGGAGACAAGGGCTACTTGTGACAGACAATATTTTCATAAAGGTTTGCATAGACTTGTACTAAATAAACCATCCAAATTCAATTTTACCAAATTGAAAAAGAGTTTACCTCTATTAAAAGGTGATATTCACTGTTTTTGTAAGCATGAAAACTATTGAAATGACCTCTCTTTTTTGTCTCTCCTTTTCCCTTTCTGTCTATATCAATGAATAAAATGTTTTTAAAAATAAAGAAGATAATATATTTCTATTGACATAAAAGGTTGACCTGGTAAAATCCATAATGTCTTTGTGCTCATCATAACTTGACAAAAGCAAGTAATGATTCAATTGCAAAATCAGAACCATGATTTTCA